>OZ023262.1:22761855-23096855 GCA_964006375.1 Tillus elongatus | reverse complement strand
GTTTATATATATATATATATATATATATATATATATATATATATATATATATATATATATATATATATATATATATATCCGATAACTCAAAGAATAATGGGCCGGTCTTGATCAAAGTTGGTGAGTACCATCCTTTTGCAAGTGGCTTGGATAACTTCGTTAGCCAGAAAAATCGGCCCGGGTTTTTCGGAAAATGTTGTGTTTACTTTATCACCCGAAAGAACAAAGTAAGGGCAACCAAATTTGTTACGCGTATTTGTATTATAAAGAGTGAACCATGTACCAAAATTTAGCTCTCTGGGTGTAAAGACAAAAAAGTTATGGCCAGTTAAAGAAAAATTTTTTGGAGTTTTCCTCAAAACGTCAAAGTCGCGATTTGAAACGTCAAAATTGGCAATGTTTAGGCAAAGAACGTGAAACAAATACGGACTGTGAAAAGAAAATGTTGCAAGAAGAGTGTTTTGCGAACCCTTAAGTTTCAGCTTCAACCGTCACTGCCCTTCATTTTACTAAAATGTTTACAAAATATTCATTTCAAATAGACCCTTTCTCTGATGCTTTGGCTAGTGTTTCCGTAGAAATCATTTTTTGTAAGATTTTTGTGATATGTTGGCAATTAATAATAAATGTTTAGTAAGTTGTTCTAAAAAAAAGTTGTCGAATTTTTGTGAAAACTCTAATTTCATATAACATTACTGAAGACAATTTCTGTAAAAAAGGTGGATTTTTTTCAATTTTGGCCCTAAAGCTGTTTGTGAATAATTATATCTTGTCAGGTGTGTAAATAGCTTAAAGAGGTTCGTTGGCCAGAAATATCTGACCAGTTTTTTGTGAAACTTTTATTTTATTTAAGTTTATTTTCGGAAAATGTTTGCACTTGTTGAAACAACAAAGCTTTTTTAGTGAAATATGGTACGTTGTTACTATTATACAGGGTGGCGCATTGAAAACGAAACAGACCGATTTTCGTTCAGAGAAATTTGCGGTACGGTTGGCACAGTCATCGTTTTTGAAAAAAAGAGTAGTTATTTCAACTCTTTCTTCTACAGAATACACCATTGTGAAATTAATTTTCGGTAGTACTATCAAGTATCAAACCGACCGATAAACTGAAATAATAAACCGCATTTCTCTCATTCCGATAAGAAATGTTCTGATAGTCAATTTTTTGTTTACAAACCAACAAAACATTGACTATCAGCACATTTCTTATCGGAATGAGTGAAATGCGTTTTTGCATCTTCAATTGCGAATAATTTTTAAACGAGTTGATAAAACTTCCAAAAAATTAGTGTGCTGAATTCAGAAAAGAAAGAGCTTTCAAATGATGTAACACTCGACCCATTTTCCCTATTTAAAATATAAGGGTTGTTATCACCACCCTTAAGGGGTTGATGTGACAAAGTTGAGTTTTACGTCGAAACATGCCCCCCTCAATATTAATATTGACGTATTTTAGCGTTTCGTAAAAAAAATTATCTGGACGCAAATCGGTCTGTTTCGTTTTTAATGCGCCACCCTATATAGGTTATACTGCTAACCAAGTGTCCTTCTCTTAAAAACAAGACATATTTGCCTTTGAAAACATTTTTACGAAAATTTTCTACCATAACCCAGTTGCTGCGTCCAGACTTTTTTCTAACGGAACTCGCTTAAAATTTTATGGTGTATGAAGATAGAGACGTTCTTTCGGAAAATGCAAAAAAAGCATATCTTGTCATCAAAAAAATAAAATATATGGTTGCCATAGTAACGAAGTTCTTAACGCTAGAAAATGTTGAATAACGCATGTTTGTAGCAAAAAATACGCCTAATAACCTTTCTTAAATTATTATTTTTTGAATGACTATTTTCTCAGAACATACGAGTGCCTTTCCATACTTTTTACTAACCCTGTATAACTGAAAAAAAAAATGCAATGCAAATGTCAGCTTATACCACCTCAATAACAAGGTCTGTCAGTAGAGTCGTGACGTCACAACAAGCAGATATCTATAAGAAGGAAAACTTTATAAAATATACTTTCTAAGTAAGCAAAACGTGCCATTTGCAATTATAAAAATAGAAAATGAAATAAAATATAGTTTCAAAGATAATACATTAATTCAAATTCTTTTTCTTCCTCTATTGCTTATCCCTTAATGGATCACATGTGCCCATTCTTCCCTATTTCTGATGACCCTGAATAGGTCTCCTACAGTTTTTAGTCCTGTCCATTGTCTCACGTTTCTGAGCCATGACATCCTCTTCCTGCCGACTCCTCTCTTCTACTCGATCTTTCCTTGGATTACTAATTGTAGGAATTGGTATATTTCATTCCGTATTACGTGGCTCAGATATGCTGTTTTTCTGCGCTTGATGGTGTTCAACAGTTCACGTTCTCTTTTAACCGTTGTTAGGAACTCCTCGTTTGTTTTTCTGGCCGTCCATGTGACTTTTAGTATACGTCTACATTTCGAAGGCTTCAAGTCTATTCATGGTATTCACTTTCAGCGTCCAGCCCTCCCCACCATATAGTAGTTGACCACACGTAACATTTTACAAATCTAATTCTTAGGTTGAGGTCAAAAGCAGTGTTGGTAAGAACTTTACGGAATTTAATAAATGTGTTTCGGGCCATTTCGATTCGGCATCTGATCTCCGTTTCAGACGTCCAGTTGTTTTCACACAGCCATGTGCCTAAATATTTAAATTTCTATACCCGTTCTACTGGACATCTGTTGTGTTTGCATTTTGATGTTCTTCTGGCTTGCGAGAAACTATCATGAGTTTTGTCTTCTTGGTGTTGATATTAAGGTCAAGTTTTTGCTACTGTCGCCTATAGCATTAAAAAGATCCTGCAAGTCTTTCATGTTGTCTGCAATTAGGACTGTGTCGTCTACGTACCGTATGTTGTTGATCCACACTCCATTCCCATTAATTCCTAGGTCGCGTTCTTCGAGCGCCGCCTCAAAGATGCTTTCAGAATACAGGTTGAAGAGGAGTGGAGAGAGAACGCATCCCTGTCGACCCCTCTAAGGATTTTTGTCGGTTCTGTGTGTTCATCGCCAACTTTGACTATGGCTGTTTGGTTCCCATAAAGGCTTTCTATGCAGCCTGTATATCTAATGCCGCAAAATATATTACAGGTTCCAGCGAATCTTAATTTGTGGTGCACACGGCTACATCCTATAGCCATAGGAGATGCATAGCTATCCGGTGTAACAATACACAACGAATAAATTATTAAAATCACACACATGAAACGCTAAAAGCGGTAATATTATACTAGTGTCAACATCAACTGATGCCAGTCGTGACGACATAAAGAAATTTTTCAAGTTAACTGGCAGGCCTTGTTTTTTTTTTTTAAGATGAGGAGGCAATCAAAATAATAATAGAATCTTATCGTTTGTACGATTTGTTATTAGTTGTTGCCTTTACTTGGTAAAAACCGTTCCATAGTAAATACAGATGTAGAGACTACTTCCCTGGCTTTACAAGTGTCTGTGTTTTTCATCGTCACCGGTTGCGCCGTTTGGCGGCGAAGTCAATTTAGTTAATTTATACGCATTCATGACAACTATAAGTAAAAAAAAACCGTTGCTACGTGATAGCGTTTTGATCAAAAAATTCCTAATACAATAAATAAAATAAAAATGACACATAGCGTTTTTAAATGTTTATGTGATGTATGTCAAAAACAAAATTAAATCATAACAATAATAACCATAACAACAATTATAATAATAATAATATGAATAATTAACAGTAACAGCAAAAAGGCAATATATAACGATAATAATAATAATAATAATAATAATAATAATAATAATAATAATAATAATAATAATAATAATAATAATAATAATAATAATAATAATAATAATAATAATAATAATAATAATAATAATATAATATAATATAATATGTTTATTGGACAAAGAAAAAATATGCAAAGTGTTCAAATCTTAGAAACAACGGCAATATTCATACCCAACCAACAAAGGACTGATGCCACTGAAGTTAATGAAAACTTGAGCGTGGGCATCATACATTGGTGCAAATAAACTCATCATCTGTCACCTGCGACCTTATAATATATTCCACAATTTTACAGCACAAAAAATCAACTACATCTATATTAATAAAATATATACAAAAGTATCAAAAAACACGATAAAAATGTATAAACACCTTTCCTAATCTACAAATAAAATGCAAGATCTTAACAAGCGTTGAGGAAAAGCTTAAAAGATGGAAGGAGTATGTTGAGGCCATCTTCAACGACACACGACCCCACCAACCACCTGGGGACTATGATGATATCAACGAACCCAGCCCTGCTATCACGGCAGAGGAAGTGAGACGTGTTATAAAACTTCAGAAAAATGACAAGGCTGTAGGACCGGACAATATTCACGCGGAAACCTTGAAATTGCTGGTCAGTGCAGATGATGGAGGCCTAAAACTTCTTACATCGTTGTTCAACTCAATATATGAAACTGGGAAAATACCAACGGACTGGCTGAGGTCGACGTTCATCGCTCTACCAAAGAAACCGAACGCTTCTCAATACGACGACCACCGAATGATAAGCCTGATGCCTCACGTTCTCAAGGTGTTTCTTCGCATTGTTCACACTCGCATATACGCCAGATGTGAGGAACAGGTTGGGGAGACGCAGTTTGGATTTAAGAACAGAATGGGCACGGGCGAGGCTCCCTACTCTCTCAGCGTTCTCACACAGCGATGCAGAGACATGAATGTTGATATATACGCCTGCTTTATTGACTACCGAAAAGCTTTCGACTGTGTCTCGCACCAGAAGCTCATTGAGATCCTAAAATATACCGGAGTCGATGCGGGAGATCTGAACATCATCACGCAGCTGTACTGGCATCAGACTACGGAGATTAGGATAAAGGGCGTAACATCCGAAGAAACAAAAATCAGAAAGGGTGTTAGACAAGGATGTGTCCTGTCCCCTCTACTCTTTAACATATACCCGGAGGTGGTGTTCCGGGAGGCACTGGAGAATGTGAAAGAGGGTGTTAAAATCAACGGCACCCTTATTAATAATATACGATTCGCCGACGATACGGTCGTGGTCGCTGACAGCCTATCACATCTCCAGAATATAATGGATCTCATCGCTGAGCATAGCACACGGTATGGTTTACACATAAACGTTGCCAAGACCAAGGTGGTTGTGTTCTCCAGGGCACCAAAACGGGCGATCCTTCAAATTAACAATCAGGTTGTGGAACAGCTGCCGTCCGTTAAACACCTTAGGCCCTCGTCAACGAGAACAGTGACCCAAAAAGGGAAATTAGATCGAGGATAGAACAGGCCAGAAGGACATTCATCTCCATGAAGAACCTCTTCACTAGTAGAGACCTAAACTTGCAGCTCCGCATACGTATATTGCGCTGTTATATCTCCCCCAGTGCTACTCTATGGCTCCGAGAACTGGACGTTCTTCCAATCAATGGAGAGCCGCATTGACGCCTTTGAGATGTACTTGTATCGCCGTATACTGCGTATATCCTAGGTAGACAGGATAACCAACGAGGAAGTGCTAAGGAGAATAGGTAAAGACAAAGAACTGCTGACAACCATCAACGAACGAAAGCTCCAATACATCGGGCACATTATGAGGGGGGAGCGGTACGAGCTCCTCCGACTCCTTATCGAAGGAAAGATCGAGGGCAAACGATCTGTGGGCAGACGGCAGAACTCATGGCTGAAAGATCTGCGTCGATGGTTCGGACGGACATCTGTGGAGATTTTCAGAGGTGCGGTATCACGCACCATTATAGCCAGTTGGATCGCCAACCATCGCAGGGAGACGGCGACTTAAGAAGAAGAAGAAATAAAATCCCTTAGTTACATAGAGTCCGGAAGAGGAAACCTAATTTCTTAGCAGCCGCTTCTGCAATTGATGTGGCATGTTGGTGCCAATTGAGATTTCGATCCACAGAAATGCCAACAAGTGAAAAGGACTTATTACTTTGAATAACTTGGTTGTTCATTGTGATGGGTCTAGGGCTGGTGTATCTCTTATGAGAAAGAAAGCAAGACTGAGATTTGGTGGGGTTGAATTGTACAAGATTTCTACTTCCTCAGTCTAATATTTTTTGGAGATCCAAGGAGACAGAACCCTACATGAGTCTGCGAACCTCATCTAATTGGGCTAAAGAGATAGGCTTAGAATATTGTATATTTGAGTGGAGGGTGCTGTCGTCCGCGTAACTGTCAACTGGGTTGGATGTGCTAGAGTGGAGGTCATTGTTGTGGAGAAGAAACAAAGAAGGGGCTAAAGCTGAACTTTCAGGAACTCCTGCATTAATTGGATACAGTTTAGAGGAATGGTTATCCACGACAACAGAAATGCTCCGGTTGGAGAGGAAATTTGCTGTCCAGGTACAGATTTTTGGTGGTAGGCCATAGGCCGGAAGTTTATTAGGCAACGCTGCGTGCCAGACCTGGTCGAATGCTTTGGATATGTCTAGAGCGGCAATCTGCGATTCACCGTGTAGTTCCATAGACTTGTTCCAAGAATGTGTGACAAGGGAAAGGAGGTCGGCAGTTGATCTGCGCTGATGGAATCCATACTGCCTGTCGTGGATTAGACTGTGTTTTTCCAGAAATTTTAGTAATTCGGTGTTTATATACTTTTCCATCACTTTAGAGACGACTGAAAGGAGAGAAATAGGCCTGTAGTTGCTAGGAAGCGATTTAGATCCTTTCCTGGGGGCGGGTTGTACTCATCGTTGAGCATAGCACACGGTATGGTTTACACATAAACGTTGCCAAGACCAAGGTGGTTGTGTTCTCCAGGGCACCAAGACGGACGATCCTTCAAATTAACAATCAGGTTGTGGAACAGGTGCCGTCCGTTAAATACCTTGAATCTCTCGTCAACGAGAACAGTGACCCTACAATGGAAATCACACTGAGGATAGAACAGGCCAGAAGGGCATTCATCTCCATGAAGAACCTCTTCACCAGTAGAGACCTAAACCTGCAGCTCCGCATACGTATATTGCGCTGTTATGTATTCCCAGTGCTACTCTATGGCTCCGAGAGCTGGACATTCTGGCAATCAATGGAGAGCCGCATTGGCGCCTTTGAGATGTACTTGTATCGCCGTATACTGCTTATATCCTGGGTAGACAGGATAACCAACGTGGAAGTGCTAAGGAGAATAGGTAAAGGCAAAGAACTGCTGACAACCATCAAAGAACGAAAGCTCCAATACATCACGGTGATTATGAGGGGGGAGCGG
This sequence comes from Tillus elongatus, assembly GCA_964006375.1. Classification (NCBI taxonomy): domain Eukaryota; kingdom Metazoa; phylum Arthropoda; class Insecta; order Coleoptera; family Cleridae; genus Tillus; species Tillus elongatus. The sequence continues at coordinate 23,089,585 of OZ023262.1, read as the reverse complement.
TACGAGCTCCTCCGACTCCTCATCGAAGGAAAGATCGAGGGCAAACGATCTGTGGGCAGACGGCAGAACTCATGACTGAAAGATCTGCGTCGATGGTTCGGACGGATATCTGTGGAGATTTTCAGAGGTGCGGTATCACGCACCATTATAGCCATTTGGATCGCCAACCATCGTAGGGAGACGGCGTCCTAAGAAGAAGAAGAAATGAAATGCCTTAGTTACATAGAAAGTGTATACCTAAATAAAATTTCTAATCTTCAATAAAACGCTCTTAAAAATTCAACATTGTAAAAATAAAATTCTTAGGTGAAACAAATAAAATTCTCAAGTTCAAAAACCACACAATAATGAATTAAAATCACGCAGAAGCAAACAAAGTTAATTGTTCGGATGTGTAATGCTATTGATAAGTACCCGGTTTGCCGATATCCATCTCTTGATTATTCTCGCAGACACAGACGTGACTATCTCTGTTGTTTCAAGGGAAGTGATGTTGTATAGGAGAGTTGATAAAAACCGATATGAACGTTATCCCTCGGTCTTGTGTAACATCTGATCTCTATTGCATTTATTTCTCTATTTCTTGGTTAGTGTTAAGCTATTTCTATTAGTAATTGATGCTTAAGCACATATTTAAGAACTTCAAGGTCGTATATCTGTGCTAAATCCAATATTTCTGCTTCATCATACAAAGCGTTAGAGCGCCCCTAAGTAGAGCCCTTCCTGTACATAATTTTTATAGATCAACGTTGTAGCACTTTTAATTTTTACTTCCACATCGTCACAACTTGTGGAAATATTTCATGCGCGACAAAAATTTCAATTTTTTTTTTTCGCTTAAAGGTCGTAGAAAGTGTCAAAACATATAGAAAAGATGATTTGGGAACGAAAAAATTGTCTGTAGCCACGATAACTTTAGAACGAATTAAGATATCGCCTTCAAGTTTGGTATACAATTCGCACCCGGCAAACGAACGGTTCGGATTGTTTCTGGGTAAAATCACTCTAAGGGGTAGGGGATGAATGGGGGCGGGGTGATTTGATGAAAATTGAGATTTTGTCGCTAAAACGAGTAATATAAAGTTTTAGGGTTTGTTTATTAGAAGACTTTCAAGACTTTTACGGCGTTTAAGCGAAAAAATTTGTTGAAATTTTTTTCGCCGATGCCATACTTCCAATCGTATTGACGATGTGGAAGTAAAAGAGCCTCGGTAGTTCAGTGGTGAGCACGTGTACCTCTGAACCAAGGGGTACCGGGTTTGATTTCCAGGGTTTCCCTTTCACTTTTCAGTACTTTTTTTATTTTTTTATTTCAACAACACACCACGAGAGCTTACAGCCTAAATACTATCGTACCGTGGGTGTCGACAAGGAGGAAAGAGGCAACTTGTTGATTCTGGACTTGAAGGTTTGGAGGTTCGGAGGAGAAGGAAAACATGTGCGGGAAGGAATTCCACAACTTGAAAGTCCTCGGGACAAAAGAGCGGGCATAACAAGATGTTCTATGTCTCGTGACCTGGGCAGTAAAAGAGTGCATTCGCTCTGTTCCCCTGGTATATCTGTTGGGGGCAGCAGGTGGAGGAACTATGGAAGAAAGCTCCTCTGAGCAGTGACCGTACAGATATCTATAAAAGATAGAGAGGTCACCAACGGCACGTCGGTGGGCAAGGGATGGCAGCCTTTAGGTTAGGGCAGGGTCACCAATGAGACGTATAGCTCTCTTCTGAATGGAATCCAGGATAGCGAATGTATAATCGGCAGCGGCACCCCAGATGTGGGAGCAGTATTGGAAGACTGGCCTTATTTGTAAAGTATATAAGGTATAGAGATTATCTGGTGAAAAGTATTTGCGAGTCCGGAAGAGGAAACCTAATTTCTTAGCAGCCGCTTCTGCAGTTGATGTGACATGTTGGTGCCAATTAAGATTTCGAAATGCCAACAAGTGAAAAGGACTCATTACTTCGAATAACTTGGTTGTTCATTGTGATAGGTCTAGGGCTGGTGTATCTCTTAGAAGAATGAAAGCAAGACTGAGATTTGGTGGAGTTGAATTGTACAAGATTTCTACTTCCCCAGTCTAATATTTTTTGGAGATCCCCGGAGATAGAACCCTCCATGAGTCTGCGATCCTCATCTAATTGGGCTAAAGAGACAGGCTTACAATATTGTATATTTGAGTGGAGGGTGCTGTCGTCCGCGTAACTGTGAACTGGGTTGGATGTGCTAGAGAGAAGGTCATTGATGTGGAGAAGAAACAAAGTAGGGGCTAAAGCTAAACTTTGAGGAACTCCTGCATTAATTTGATACAGTTTAGAGGAATGGTCATCAACGACGACAGAAATGCTCCGGTTGGAGAGGAAATTTGCTGTCCAGGTACAGAGTTTTAGTTTTGGTGGTAGGCCATAGGCCGGAAGTTTATTAAGCAGCGCTGCGTGCCAGACCTGGTCGAATGTTTTGGATGTGTCTAGAGCGACAATCTGGGATTCACCGTGTAGTTCCATAGACTGGTTCTAAGAATGGGTTACAAAGGAAAGGAGGTTGGCAGTTGATCTGCGCTGACGGAATCCATACTGCCTGTCGCGGACTAGGCTGTGTTTTTCAAGAAATTTTAGTAATTCGGCCTTTAAATACTTTTCCATCACTTTAGAGACGACTGAAAGGAGAGAAGTAGGCCTGTAGTTGCTAGGAAGCGCTTTAGATCCTTTCTTGGGGACGGGTTGTACTAGAGCAGTTTTCCAGTTACTAAGGAATATGTCTCTATTGTAAGATGTCTGAAACAGACGAGTCAGGACAGGAGCAAGTTCTGGTGCGCATTTTTTGAGAACAATTGCTGGGATCTCGTCAAGGCCAGAGGCTTTCCTAGTATTGAGAGAAGAGAGCATCTTTCGTACTTTTTTAGTTTTGAAAATGATATCCGTCATTTTATGCCCGACATTGGGGACTGTTGGTGGTTGAGCATTTGGAGGTGGGTTGAGAGTAGAATTGCCGGCGAACAACGAGGCAAAAAGTCCAGCCTTGCCCAGGGCGGTAGATACCATTTCATCCCCTGAGACAAGAGGTGGGAAAGTGCTCTTGCAAAAATTATTCCCAATAGATTTAGCAAGAGTCCAGAAGGGTTTGCTGGCGTTGGACCTTAAGAGGACTTTGTTTTTTATGTGGTTATTAAACGAGTTTTTTTTCCACAGAAAGATTGCGGACATAGCGGTTTCCTGCGTCGTTAAACGCTTGACGGTTTTCTGTCTGGGATTGTGTAGAATAGTTTTGTGAGCTTTGACCTTTTCAAGCCTGGCCTTGTCACCGGATTTAGAGAACCAAGGCTTTTGAGTGGCTGAAGAGGTTTTCTGTGTACGTGGAATAAATAATTCCATGCCAGCTTATATAATTTCGGTGACGTTTTGTGAGATATCAGAGGGGTCAGGATGAGAGAAGCAGACAGGCGCCCATGGAAATGAGGAAAAATAATGCCGCATTTCGTTTCAGTTCGCAGAGTTGTAGTGCCAAACGATACGTGGGTGTGATGACTGTGTGCCCTCGGGTTGCATTGCGCAGGAAGCAGTGACCAAGTAGGGCGGTGACTGATATCTTGTAGCATTCAGGTTTTGTAGCAAGAATGAGATCCAAGGGATTTGAGCTGTGTATTGGGATGCGATGCAAGTAAGGAGGTTACTGAACCATATTGGCTAAATAATTGCTGACTGCAAATGCCTCCGCTGCTCTCTCTTGTGGCCATTCCTTATTATGGACATTGAAGTCACCAAGAATAGTGACCTCGGAGGAAGGATATTCAGAAATCAGATGGTCGGTTTTTTCAGAAAGGTAGCCAAAGAGCTGGACAAAGTTGTCAGAAGGTGACCGGTAAATGCAACAGATAAATTTAGTTGCAGCCCTGAGAGAGAGTTTTATCCATAGTATGTCTTTCCTTCCAGCTTCTAAATTGGGGAGTCTGGTGCACGGTAGATTACTACGGACGTACGCGAACACGCCTCCATGCAATCCAAAAGAAGTAAGGAGCTCATACCCCAGGAAATTAAGGTGATTAGTGTCTGTTTTGGCACTGATTTGGGTTTCGGTGGGAAAGAGGAGTTGGGGCCTATTAGCCTGGAGGAAATGGTGGACGAAGTTCAGGTTAGAATTTAGGCCACATATATTCGAGCAGGATATGTTAAATCTTGATGCTGGCGCTCCCTGTACACCCCTCTCCCTAAGATCCGAATGTGGGGGTATTTTACTTTCGGAATCTTTTGTACAAGGAGGAGCCATCATCATTTTTGCTTATAAGGGAAACCGACTCATACACCAGAACCGGAAACGTCCGTTGGGACTTCACCGGCCCCTTGATGTATGGGGTGATACCTCCTCGGGCGTGAAAAAATCCTTTACTATCACGTAAAGGAAAATTCCACTGCCACCTGCTTGACTCCGATTAGTCGCCTCGTACGAGAGGCATGAGTTATCATGGGCATATTCTTTTAGTTAGTCCCCGGACCCACAGGGGACAACTAATAGAATAAAATAAATACTGTACAATTAACATCAACCGAGGTTGTGGCGTTGTATTTGAGCAAGTTTAATGTCTGCACGTTCTGCCCTTCATAGGGGCGTAAAGCCGTCGGTCTCGTGTCCATGCTATGTTGGGCATTTTAAAAATTCCTACCCTCCTTACAAAAAGGCAGGGTTTCGGCAAACTTTCTAGGATAGCTCCCTTGCGTCGGTGAATTGCCCATCGCGGAAATAATCCGACGTTAAAAAAAGCTTAAAAAAGTAAAATTTGCGCTTGTCATTATAAAAATATAGTGGCTCCCTGCGGTTATTTACTGTGGGCTTATGTTGAATATCGATAACATGTTTTGCAAATGTAGATTTGTCGGGTGGTTATATCTAAGTTCAGAAACATGTCCTTTGTATCTGGTGTTAAAACTTCTAGAAGTTTGCCCGATGTATACTTTGTTACGGCGTATGCAAGCTAATTTATAAATTTTAGATTTTGTATAGAAACGTGATTTTTCTTTCGCTGAATAAAAACCGGTTGCAGAAGAGAATACAAACTGCTTCACCAAATAAAGGCAATAACAATCAATATATTTTTCAACATCGGTGTTAATAATTTTTATTTATGGCATGTAAATTATTTGCTGGTAATAATTTATTTATATTTTGGTAAGATGTTAAGGTGTATTTTTTCTCTATTTAGTTCATACTATAATAGTATAGATTTTAGTATTATTTAGGTTTTAATAAAAAGCATTTTAGTTAGGTAATGAAATTTATTTTCGGACAATTAACAGGTTGTAAGGTACACCTTTATTTTAAATAATATAAACTTTTGTAATTTTGTAACGAGTTTTATTAAACAAATTTTTTTGGACAATATAGAACACAATTTCTTATATTGTCGAATCCTCACCCTTAATCACACCTAGTCAGGGGCGGCTTTTTAATAAGTGTGCCCGTGCGCGCGCACTGCCGCCTGCCGTGGAAAAAATAATATTTTTGCTATGCTATATTTTATTACATTTTTATTTACTTTTTTACCTCCTGCATTCAACAAACAAAATTAGCATATCGAGGATCGCAGAGAGTCGGCAGCCATTAATACAGAATACAGAATCAGAATAAGTATAGTGTTAATCGTTGCAGACGTTATATACATCCATATCCATATAAAGCAGGTGGGCAGCGGTGTGTATTTTTCGGCGCTCTCAGGTAATGCGATACTTCAGTGCGAAATGATCGCCGAATCTTGATGATCTTCGTCGAAAACGACCGAATAAGCAATCTGTTGTGCGCTATAAAATTACACACTTCCAGTTTGTAGTGGACTTTTGGCAGAGCGTGTGTAGCTACTACCTAGTAATTTTCGTCTTCGCGTCGGATTGATTTTTAATTAGATCATTTCGTTGTTGTTTACATGTTCTAACAAGACAATTATTATTATTATGATGGCCGCTACTTTGGGTTGCTTAATAAGTGGACAAAATAATTGTGATACTGTGATTCAGTGGATATTTTAAATTTAAAGGTTAACTTTTTAAGGGACTTTTTAATTACTATAACGTATAACTAACTAGAGTAAAACTTGGTAAGTAGTTAATAATTATTAAGTTCAGTAAGTAGGTTTATAATGCATTTTCGTGGAAAAAATAGGCGAGCCCTTCATTTTTAGTGAATTTTTATTTTAAAATAAATCACTAATAAAGAGGTATCGATGAAGAGACTTTGCAAAAAATTTTTCAAATGAGCGCGAACTAGGACCCCTAGAACCCATATCCGGGGTCAGTGTGTATCCAACCGATAACTCAAAAAATAAGCAACTGATTTTGATGAAACTCGGCAAGTGCCTTTCTTTTATTAATGGCTTGGATGAGTTCGTAGTGAGGAAAAGCGCATAACGTTTTCAGGGAAGATTTTGAGTTTTATTTAAAAAAAAGCTTTTTCTCCGAAAATTACAAAGGTATTTTAATGAAATTTGGTGGATATGTTGCCTTGTAACAGACCTTACTACACACTAAAATTCAACATTCTACATTTTTAGAAAATTGAGTTACTGAAATTTTGAGTTTTATGTTTTCTCCAAAAATTACAAAGCTGTTTTGATGAAATTTGGTGGATATATTTCCCTGGGTAAGACCCTACTATACACCAAAATTCAACTGTCTAAGTTCGTAGAAACTTGAGTTATTCAAATTTGAAGCATTTAATAAAAATTTACTACCATAACGCACTTGCTGCGTCCCGAACTTTTTTTCTTGTGTACCCCCAATGCATTAAGGCACGAGCGGCGACTGCACCTAGTTGTGTCAGCATCAGTTCCGTTGCGTCAGCATCAGTTCCGTTGCGTAACTTACGCTGCACTTGGGGTATTCAAGGAAAGCCAGCCTTGATGTAACCCCTTAAAATGGTTAAAAAAGTTCGGGACGCAGCAAGTGCGTTATAGTAGTGAATTTTTATAAGAATTGTACACTATTAGTAAGGCATATTATTAAAACAAATCCTTTAAATTCAAGCGATTACTTGAAGAAATTTCTATTTTCTATGGAGCTAGAAAATTAAAATTTGGTACATATATGTAAATATTGAAAGTCGCTTAAGGAAATTGTGTTACCAATTTCATTAAAGTTCCAAAAGTTTTCCAGAAAAAATTAATTATTCACAAACGGAATGTACCATCAATATAGTAGGTATTTTTCCTTATTAATAGCTTGGATGTTTTTTTGTGTCAACGCAATCGAACTAGTTTTTGCAATCAAAACAACCAAGAGGGTAGTTTACATAAGTTTTACTATGGTTTAAGATTGAAGATTATAGCTTAATGGGAAATCGAGTTATCTGATTTGAAATATTTTTACAAAAATTCTCTACCACAACTTACTGGCTGCGCCCAGATCCCCTTAGTCGCTTATTTACTGTTGCTGTAACCATACTTTTTTAAATGATAAAATATTGCAGCTCTCTATGTGAGACTGACAAACAAGGCTACCTTAAATTAATGTTTGGAAAATATTTTAAACGAATGAAACGAGTTAACAATTTAAACGTAAATTAAAATCTTGGTTCTCGGGTTTGTCTCGAGGGCTCCCCCCACTCCCCCCTTCTACATGCCTACAACCACCCTCGCTGCATAAACAAGAACAATACAAACAAGGAAAATTTCTTCGGAACAACCCTCAAGAAAGTTGCAGGACCTGCGGTGAATAAGGGTTCTGGGCGATGTAAACATGATTTTAAGGAAGTATAGCTGCAAAATGGGTAAAATGTGACTTACACAGGTCCAACTAAGCCGTTTTTTTCGAACTTTCCGCTCACGCTTTTTATCTTCTTCTTTGCCCAGCACCCCTATTCACTCGTGGTCATGTAACTTTCTTCGGGACGTTTGCAAGAAATTTTTCTTGTGGTATGTACATTCAGAAAGGGTTCTAAGCATGTTTCTGATTTTTTTTCGAAAAGTCGCCCATGTGCTAAACTGCAAATTTACCAAACATTTAATTTTTATTTCTAAAAGAAATTTACCTGCAAAATTATAAACGTGGCAGGTATTTTTCCTTATTAATCGCTTGGATGATCCATTTTAGTCAACTTAATTGAACCAGTTTCTGCAAACCAAATAACAAAAAAGGTTTTTTGAAATTTTTAGTAATTTTTCAAATCTATCACCCACGCTGCTTTTATATGGATTTTACTATGTATCAAAACTGAAGATTCTAGTTTAATGGGAAATTGACTTATCACTATATGAAATATTTTTACAAAAATTCGCTACCATAACGCACTTGCTGCACCTAAACTGTTTTCAACACTTATTTACTATTACCGTATCCATACTTTTTGAAAATGAAATAAATCTAAACAATACAAAATTTAGTTTTTAAAATTTTAATATTCTACACTGTACATCTGATTATATATGTAATTTAAACTGCTTTACGATATAATGTAGTTTCCTTTACCTCAAATGTTCCAAAAAGATTAACAGCTAAGAGTAAAGAAAACCATAAGTACCTAGGTATTATACTTATATTAGTTTGCGGTAGGTATATTTCTTCTTGAAATTATTTTTAGTTTAGTAATACAATACCTACATGCATTGAATAAGAACCTGAATCTGATGTACATAACCACTTTCTTATTTATTTGATTGGATGTTAAAATCATAATATACTACAGTCACACTGGACGGCCAAAGTCACTTGTTAAAGTTATGTTAAAATTAAAAGTTGGGTTATTATTTACCTACTCTTTGTATTAACCTTAGAATATGGGTTAGTGTTTTATATTCTGAGATTCTAAGGTATTAGCGGAGGCGATTTCGAGGTTATGCGCAGAACGTAGACGTTTCTCTCATGACTCCTCTGAGTTAACAAATGAGAAATAGTGGTGTTGTCACATTAAACTGGAGAGATGGAGATGGCTTTTAAATGCCGTACAAATAGGAAGCTTAATATTTATACATAATAAAACGTAGTTCTAGATTTCTTTTAAACAAATTGAATCACTTTCATTACAATTTTTAGTCATTTATATTTTTCTGATATCTACAAATTCAGATTAGGGTTGTCGTAAATGGCAACCCCGCCGATTGTTTATTGTAACATATTTTCGTAGCTTGTCCCTTTAAAAGTTAATCTGGAGATTTTGTTGCAATGGCAGCTGAACCCTGATTTACCTGTCTGACCTTGTCTAACATTATAGGCATCCATTTAGAGATAACTTCAAGTTATATCGTAGATTATTGATTTTTAATTTAATTATAACACAAGATCTACTGAACCAATTGAGTTCAAATTTGGTAGGTAGGAACACTTGTACAATGTATACGTGCTTGTAAAGTTTTAGTTTAATAAGGTCAGCATATAATGAAATCCAGTTTATCAGAACAAATCGAGTTTATCCAGAAAAGGCCAATCTATTTCAAGTAAAATTACCGGTCTGTTTGCAAACTATAAACCAGTTTAAAAAATATACCAGTCTCGAAAAATACCAGTCCGGAAAACCCTGCTAGAAGTTAAAATCTAACATTGGAATGGTATGAATAAACATAGTTTATTCAGGGGTGTTATGGAAATTAGACTTACCCCATATATACATATCCAGGGGTTTTAGTTACTTAAATATGGCGCCTTGAGGTGAATTTGACAATTCCCACTAAACTGGTATATTGTACAACGGTTACAATACAAATAGTTAACAACAAACTTGATAAGATCCAGCAACTGCTGCAGGTAATTTCAACCTATGATTTTCAAGTTCCTTTTATTCATCGTCTGTTTTCCAATGTACAGTTTTTTAAAACTATTCTTTCCTTTTAAGATAACAAATTTGCAAGTAGCGATATAAGAAGTATCCTGATAAAGGTAAGGCTGATAAAAACAGGCAGTTGGAAATATTTCGGGAAACACAAAATTTTAAATTATTTATCTACTATTCTTTTATAGTCTGTTTCTCAATTTATTGCTGTAAATATACTTACAGTCGTTGTCACTTTTACTTAATTAATAAGTAATATTAAAATTAATGTGTGAGCATAAAAAATTCGCAGGTGATCTTTAGAACCGTCACATAGTTCAACCATGTCAACCTCCCTGAACTACTACAACAACTGCCGGAGGCACAGGTGACAAGAATCATCAAGCGGCAACAGCCGACAGAAGCAGCTAGAATACAAGGACTATCTCACTTCGTTGTCGTCCAGCGGTCAGGGAGCATCGTAGGGAAAATCGCTTGACCCGCAACATGTAGCCAATCACTTCCTCGTATTACGCCCGACTTTTATGCCAGATTACATTTTTAGGACACCAGGTATATGCATTAACAACTGCTGGAATTTCTTTTCAAATTCTACTGATCTTTGCTGTTTTGGATTTTAAATCTGCAAAATACTGTGGTTTAAGTACAACGTGCAGTATTTATAAAAATTCGCTGCAGGGTAAACACCACCAGCTAAAGGTGCTTACAAAATTATGAATCTCTTCAATAATATCTAGCAACGTAAAATGCGTTGTCGAAATATTGATATTATTATTATTATTATTACCTTTATTGCTTAAAATTATACAAGATGTTTATTCAATAAGTCTAAGACTTGTGGTGAATATTAACATAATTTTATACATAGTTGCATCCAAAATTGCTGGACAACACTCCAAATTCAACAACATTAAAATTTTGACACTCCAAAAAATTTCTTTTCTCTTCCATTTCGTTCTTCTAATGTTTCACCTGATACATCCAATTACAATCAATACTAATCGCTCCATAATACGTTTCCAACTGCAAACCTTTCTCAACTACCCATATTTTTGCCGAAATTGTAAATTTTGTACGACACCAAAAAGTACATTTTAATTTGACATACTTCAAATTAATATAACGAAGATAATATTTCCTACCTAATAATTTGGGCCTCAGACAAATACGCCATTAAATAGGGATGATTTGTGACAGAGATTTCGTCATCAAAGTGCCGACAACAAAAATCCGTTGGTAGAGTTTTCATAAATAATGTTTATATCTAGCGGTTAAATCCGAACGTTTACAGCCAGCGAGTCGTGCTCTTTCGAATACCAAATTTAAAAAAATTCGAACACGCCTTATGTTATTGCATTTTTGCATTTTCCATCAAAATATAATGCCTGTTTGTAAGAAAAGAAATTCGGTACGCAACAAGTGCGTCATGGTTGCGAATTTTCATTAGATTCTTCAAATTTGAATAGCTCAATTTGTTATTAACCTATAAGGTTGACAAAGAAAATTTTCGGGAACATTTTAAATTTACTTTCACAAACTTTTCTATATTTTCAAACAATAAAGTTATTTTGATGAAAGGTGGCGCATTGTTTCTACTATATAGGTAATACTGGTAACCATATTTGCACACACATATTTGCTATTAAAAACATTTTTATGAATACTCACAACCCTAACGCACTTGCTGTGTCCAGACTTTTATTTTTATAAAATCAACCTGCGTACCATGGCTTTGTCATTTCCGGAGATACAAACATTTTCCAAACGAAAACTTAAAATTTTCCCGGAGACACTGGACGACTTCTTGACTAACGAACCTATGCAAACCACTTCCAAACCGAAGTACTCTTGGAATTTAATCGAAAGCGGCCCATAATTTTTTGAATTATCAGTGTGAAAAAACTTCTTCAAATGAACCACTAGAACACATATCTGGGGCTCATTTGGAGAAATGTTTTCGTAATTCAGAAGTAGCGATTTCCTCACGCGTGAATTTTTTCTACGAAAATTTACTAAAAGTAAACATTTGTTTATTCTAGATTCTAAAAATTTTACCAACAGTTAAAAAACCTCATAAAATGTATTTTCTGCTGAGGATAGATCTTCTGAGGTGGATCGCGTGCAGGCAAACACAATAAAATGGGTATCTGCCGCTCTTAAAATGCTCCTTTAATTAGAGTTGCGATGAGACCTTATCTATGGTTAGAGATGAAGCTCCTGTAACGGAAGATGATAATTAAATGGTAAAAGCCCGTATTCTAGATGTAACATGGAAGTGATGTTAGGCAATTTATCGATTCCTGATGATGAGATAAGACTGGAACATTGATTCCTTAACATCTTCAGGGTGTTTTATATCGGCGCCTGTGGATGTTTATCTACCTATTATAATTGGATGTTTTACAGTAACGTAGCGACCAAACCACCAAATAGTTTTGACTGCTGGACACGAAAAATGTTTTGTTAATTTTAGTTTTGTTTCATGAAAACTGATTTTTTTTACGAATACACCCAGTCACGCCTTAATCTTAAAACTAAATTGACAAATGTCTGGTGGCAAACAAAAACGGCTGGTTGCAGAAAGTGCGTTATGGTAGTGAATTTTCATTAAAATGTTTGTAATAGCAAAAATGTATTTTTTTGATGAAAGACACACATCAAATTTGGTTACCACTATAAACTATATATATATATATATATATATATATATATATATATATATATATATATATATATATATATATATATATATATATATATATATATATATATATATATATATATATATATATATATACATATACACAGGCTAGCCATTTTCTATCTCTTTACATGGGTAACTTTTTTATTAAAAGAAATAGAAAAAAGCTTAAATAATCAAAATTGGGCAGAATCAGACAAGAAACTTATTTCCGCTTTCAGATTTGATGTCCCTTTTTTGGTTCCTGAAAGATCCTGAAAATCGTCCAAATTTTTACTTAAATAACTCGAAAACTATCGTACACGGAAAAAAAGTATAAATTTATCATTGTTAGATATTTTGATATAGAATTTTACTAGATTATCAAAATTCTCATGGCGGTCATGGTTTATAAAATGTGACACAAACTTACATTTTAGTAAATTTTCGTTAGAACCCATATCCAGGATCAGTTTCAATATCTATATATATATATATATATATATATATATATATATATATATATATATATATATATATATATGTATGTATATATATGTATGTATGTATGTATGTATGTATCACACCGATAACTCAAAAAATAATGGGCCGATATTGATAAAATTTGGCATGTGCCTTCCTTTTGTAAATGGCTTTGATAAGTTCGTTAGTCAGGAAAATCGGACAAGGTTTTCCAGGAACATTTTGAGTTTTGATTAGAAAAAAAATGTTATCTCAAAAAATAAAAAAGCTATGACAACCAAATTTGGTAGTTGGGTTTACAATATAAAAAGTGAGCTATATACCAAAATTTAGATTTCTTTGTTATAAGAAAACAAAGTTATATTAATATATTTTGTGCCTGATCATTTCTATGAAAATGTACTACCATAACGCACTTGCTGCGTCCAGGCTTTTTTAAATGAAAACCAGAGTTGGCTGTGATCTTCAAAAATAGCTTATTTTTTTCTGATTTTAACGATTTAAGCATTTGTATTCTTATCTTTTTTAGTGAATTTTCGTAGAAAAAATTCACTAATGGGAGATCCCGACTTTTGAATTTTGAAAAAATTTTTTGCAAATGAGCGCGAATTAGGCCCCGCAGAACACATATCCGAAGTCAGTTTCAATTATATATATATATATATATATATATATATATATATATATATATATATATATATATATATATATATATATATATATATATATATATATATATATATATATAAATCTCACACCAATAACTCAAAAAATAATAGGCCGATTTTGATAAAATCTGGCATATGCCTTCCTTTTGTAAATGGCTTGGATAAGTTTGTTAGTCAGGAAAACAGAATGTCCGGGAAAATTTTGAGTTGTTATTCCAAAAAATTTTTAATCTCAAAATGTGAAACAGTTATGATAACTAAATTTGGTAGGTAGGTTTACGATATAAAAAGTAAACCATATACCAAAATTTAGATTTCTATGTTACAAGAAAAAAAGTTATATTACAATATTTTGTGCCAGATCATTTCTATGAAAATTCACTACCATAACGCACTTGCTGCGTCCAGGCTTTTTAATTTAGTGAAAACGCTCAAACACCTGAAATGTTTAGTAGAAATTATAAGTAACAGAAAAAAAAACAGATAAAGAGTTATAATAAAATATTTTGTGCCAGATCATTTCTATGAAAATTCAATACCATAACGCACTTGCTGCTTCCAGGCTTTTTAATTTATCGAAAACGCTCAAAAACCTGAAATGTTGAGTAGAAATTACAAATAACCAGTAGTAGGCGTTGGAAATAAATATGTATTACTGTTATAGAATAAGAAAAAAACCAACGTAAAATTTTTTTAGGGAAGTTGTTCAAAATGACCACTATTTACTTCAATACAATTTTGGCATCTTCTAATTATCTCTCGTGATAATTTTGTCAATGTTTGGGGTCGAATACTTCTTGCTGCTACATTTATTTTGTCAAACAAATCTTCTACATTATTAGGCTTTGATTTATAGACTTTGTCTTTAATTATACCCCAAAGAAAAAAGTTCAGTGCCGCACGATTCAATGAAGTTTTGTTCTTAATAGACCTTAGTATAAAAATAATTTCTAATGAATCAAGCATAGTTTGATGTCTAACGTTTTTGACAAGTTTCAAATTTTCTTTGTCAATATGGTGATTATTATCCCATATATGTTGTGCCACACATGATTTTTCCACCGTACCATATCGTAACTGTGCGAGATGTTCACGAAATCTGGTGGCTATGTTTCTCTTGGTTTGGCCCACGTATTTAAGATCGCAATCTTTGCAAGTAATCTCATAAATACCGGACATTTAAGTGACTTTGTCTTTGTCTTTCGTATTACCCAATAAATTTTTTAAATTACTTTTCGTCGAAAAAGTCAAATGTAAATCGGCTTTCTTAAAAATACTTTACAAACCACGAATCACAAAGGGTTTGGAATTTTTTTTAAGATGTAGCACAAGACACCGTATAATTAATGTATACAACATTTTCATATCTTGTATAATAACAGATATATTGAGCTTTATTGATTTTTCACGAAAATTCGACAAAAATTATATACCATTAAACGATAAACTCTATAGCATAGACTACTGCCAAGCATCAGAGAAATGATTTATTTGAAATGAATTTTCTGGAAACATTTTAGTAAAATGAAGGACAATGATGCTTGAAACTAAGACTTCAGGGTTTGTAAAACATTATTTTTGAAACATTTTCTTTCCATAGCCCGTATTAGATTCAGGGTCTTTGCCTAAATGTTGCCAATTTTGACGTGTTAAATCGCGAATTTGATGTTTTCAGGATAACCCCAATTTATTTTTCTTTAAATGCCTATAACTTTTTGCCCTTTTAACATACAGAGCTAGATTTTGGGACGTAATTTACCTATAATGATATAAACCCGCGCACCAAATTTAGTTGCCCTTACCTTGTAATTTCCCGAAATATATATATATTTTTAAAGAAAACACAAAATTTTCCAGGAAAACCTGGGCTGATTTCCCTGGATAACAAACTTATCCAAGCCACTTACAAAATTTGATCAAAATCGGCCCTTTATTTTTTGAGTTATCGGTGTGATACCTACATACATATACATATACATATATATATATATATATATATATATATATATATATATATATATATATATATATATATGTATATATATATATATATATATATATATATATATATATATATATATATATATATATATATATATATATATATAAATAAACATATAAAAAAATTAAAACTGACCCCGGATATGTGTTCTAGGGGGCCTAATTAGCACTCCTTTGAAGAAATGTTTTCAAAATTCAAAAGTCGGGATCTCCTCATTAGTGAATTTTTTAAAGAAAATTCACCACTAATAAAATTTAAAATATATACCTGTTCTGTAATTAAAATTAAAAATAGTGCTGCAAATTGAATCATAATCTCCACATGGCTGTGATAATCTACTCTTCCCAGAAAGGTATTTCAGGAAACGAATTTAGGGTACACTACAAAGAAAATATTCATATTCCTGTACTCATAAACTCCTGAAACATTATATTAGTCGAGTTTTAACAAAAAGATATAGATTTTCACGAAATCATCCACCATTTATCCCCCACTTCCTGAAGCGAACTTACCCAAAAACAATTAAAATCGTTCCTTTGTCTGCTGCTAATTGGATACCAAATTTGAGGACGATATCTCAATTCGTTCGAAAGTTATCACGCATACTAACAGAGAGAGGTACAAGCCGAGAGACCAACAAACAAAAAAGTTTGTTACAGAATCAAGTTTTCTATATGTTTTGATACTTTTTACGCCGTTTTATAAAAAAAATATCGAAATTTCTATCACCGATACTCCACCCCACGCATTCAGCCCCTAATTTAATTTTAGCACAGAAAACCGGATGTTTGATGAAATTGAAGGTTTTCTAATAAATGAACCCTAAAACGTTATATTACTCGAGTATTAACGAAAAAATGTCAATTTTCACCAAATCACCCCCATTCGTCCCCTACCCCCTGGACTATTTTACCCAAAAACAATCTTAACCGTTAGTTTGTCGGGTACTCACTGTGTACTAAGTTTGAATATGATATCTCAATTTGTTCAAAAATTATTGCGCTTATAGTAACAGACCGACATAGAGATTGCAGCAGTCCAATTGCGAGACGCAATTACCTCGGCCTATAACGCCAACTGCCCCCTGAAAATGAGGGTGTCCACCAGGAACGTCCCATGGTGGAACGAGGACCTCAGGCAAAGGAGGACGCAGGTTCGTAAGCTGTTTAACGCGGCCAAAAGGTCGGGAGCATGGGATGAATATAGACAGGCCCTATCGACCTATAACAAAAGACTGAGGGACGCCAAGAAGGAGTCGTGGAGGAGGCACTGCGAAGAAGTGGAAAACACGTCCGAGAGTGCTCGACTACGCAAGATCCTGTCTAAGGGCCCTCAGACTAACATAGGCTCCCTTAGAACACCCACGGGAGGCTTTACAAGCTCGGGGGAGGAAACTATGGAAATTTTACTCCAGACGCACTTCCCCGGCTGTAACATAATAAACCAATCACCTCCGGACTGGGAACACTCAGAAATAGAGGCGCCTTATAGGCGGGCATCTAGAGTAGACTGGACAGTCGCTAAAGAGGTGGTTACCTGGAGCAAAATCAGATGGGCCATTAACAGCTTTAAGCCATACAAATCGCCGGGATTTGATGGAATAATGCCCATCATGCTCCAACAGGGGATAGATATACTGGCGCCGGTGCTTACCCTCATTATGAGGGCCAGCCTGGCTCTGGGGTACATTCCGAGGGCATGGAGACTGGCCAGGGTTGTATTTATTCCTAAACCTGGGCGTCCAACAGACCAGGCAAAGTCCCTGAGGCCAATAAGTCTCATGCCCTTCCTGCTGAAAACAGTGGAAAAACTGCTCGACCGGCACATTAGGGGCGGTGTACTGGAAGCATATCCTCTACACTGCGGACAATATGCATACAGAGCAGGATTCTCAACAGAAACAGCACTGCACCAACTGGTGCTGAAACTGGAGAATACGCTGGAGAACAAGGAGGTGGCGCTGGGGGCCTTCCTAGACATAGAGGGGGCCTTTAGCAACACCTCGTTCGGATCGGTTCTGGCAGCTGCCCGGGAGCGTGGAATAGAGGAGACCTGCTGCAGGTGGATCGGTTCCATGCTCAGGGACAGGGCGGTGTTCACCTCACTCGCGGGAGGGACTCTGCTGGCGGGGGTCGCGGCGGGGTGTCCGCAGGGGAGCGTTCTGTCTCCCTTGCTCTGGTGTCTAGTCGTGGACGGCCTGCTGGGGAGGCTCTCGGGAGGGGGGTATGAGGTACAGGGCTATGCGGACGACATTGTCATCATAGTCCGAGGAAAGGTCACACAGGCAGTGTGGGAGCGTATGCAGACTGCACTGAAAGTGGTGGAAGGGTGGACGGTTGATCAAGGGCTCGGGGTGAGCCCCGAGAAAGCAACCGTCGTGCCGTACACGAGGAGGAGGAAGTGTGAAAGCCACAGAACTCTCACTCTATACGGTAGGAGCGTTCCAATGGCCAGGGAGGTAAAATATCTTGGGATCGTATTGGACCCTAAGCTAACCTGGAATGGTCACATTGGAAAAATAATGCGTAAGGCAGTCATGACCGTAGCCGTCACTAGGCGGCTATATGGAAAAACGTGGGGACTAAGACCTAGTATGGCCCACTGGCTGTACACAAGGGTGGTCAGACCATCGTTAACATATGCGGCACTGGTCTGGTGGCCTAAGGTGACACAATCCAGTGCCAAACAAAAACTAGGCAAGATCCAAAGGATGGCTTGCCTAGGCATCACAGGGGCCATGTCTTCAACCCCAACAGCCGCCATGGAGGTGTTGCTGGATCTACCCCCCCTACACTTAGTTATTATGGGAGAGGCCAGGCTAGGACTATACAGACTAGCCTGCAATGGTAGACTGAAGATCAACCCAGGCTTCAGGGGCCACTGCAAAATTCAGGAGATCGTGAAGGAACCCATGCTTGAAATGAGGTCAGACTTCGCGAGCCCGCGAATGTGCAGGGAAAACAACTTCACAGTGGAAATCCCTGATCGCGGGGCATGGCGGGAGGAGACGCCGGGCATACCACGGGACGCGCTCGTCTGGTTCACGGACGGATCTGGCGGGGAGCGTGGGACGGGGGCAGGTGTTTACTCGGAAGGACCGAGGGTAAGTCACAGTATTTCCCTCGGAGCCCATGCAACGGTGTTTCAGGCCGAGATGTACGCCATCCTGCACTGTGTGCGGGAGAACAAGAGGAGGGGCTACACCAACAAGCGGATCCTCATAGCCACAGACAGCCAGGCAGCCCTTAAGGCACTAAGTAGCCCACGGGTAAATTCCTGGCTGGTGAGTGAGTGCCGAGACGAGACGAGCGACCTGGCTGGGCAGAATGAGGTGACCCTCATCTGGGTGCCGGGTCACTCGGGGGTCAAAGGCAATGAAGAGGCTGACAGTCTCGCGAAGAGAGGGTCAGCAGAACCATTTATGGGACCAGAACCGGCTCTGGGCGTGTCAAAGAGCACTGCCAGGGGAGCCATTAAGTCCTGGGTCAGAAACCAACACAAGGTGTACTGGGCGGACTGTCCAGGGCTCAGACATGGGAAGTCAATAATTGACGGACCCAGTTCAAAGAGAGCTGTGGAGCTGCTATACTTTAGCAGAGGACAGCTCAGAAACACAACAGGTCTCTTGACGGGACACATGGCCGTCAAGAAACACCTACATAAAATGGGGCGGTTCGAAGGGGACCTCCCATGCAGACTCTGCGGCGAGGGGGAGGAATCAGCCCAGCACATCTTGTGTGAGTGTATAGCTCTGGACCGGAAAAGACAACTGATCTACGGTCACTCTAGACCGGAGACAGAGCAATATAAAACTTCACCCTACCAATCGCTGTGCAGACTAGTTCAAGGCACAGTGATTTTGGAATGGGTGGAGTAAGACTAAGGGTATGCACAATCAACCAAGGGTTGCGGTGCTATCGGGGCGGCAAGGCCGCGGACGAGCCCTGAGGGAAAAAAAAACAGACCGACATACAGGCCGATACACCAACTGACCGACCGACCGATCGACCGACAGATAAAACTATTTCGTTCCAGATGAAGGTATTTGTATACCATTTTGTCGAAACGTTGAAAATTCACTACCATAACGCACTTGATGCGTCCAGACTTGTTATAAATATGGACGATAATTGATATATTCAATTGATTCCACTTGGCGGTTCCAGACTGCATAATCTTTTAAAGGCGTCCTTTCAGTATTTAGTGTTCGCCAACGTTGAATGTAATCCCATTTAAATGTACTTTTGTTTCGTAACTTTTTGTCAAATATCGTCAAATAGACGTCGTAGGTACGTCACTGCAATGATTGTTATAGCCTATGGCAGGGCAACTCGTTGGCAATGGCTGTTCTAGGAAGACTCGATTGTTTAAATAATGTTCGTACATTGTCACGTCGACTGTCGTCTGTTCAACAGTCGACGAATGAACATTTATTAATGATTTCCAGAGATCAGCTTACCAAGCAGCTCTAATCGATTTCTGTTGTATATGAAATGACCCTCATAACTCTATTCTTACCAATTTCTTCTCCTATTGTGACAAAACGCTGTTATAAGAACGCTGTATTGTTCTTCACAAGCGGCTAATAGTCTGAACACAGGCGCCTTTTTCGACACTAAACTTCAGCCGGTAGTTGTACAGGTGCGAGAAGTCAGTCATCAAAGCTATCTACAAGCTTTTATTAGAAATCGTATGTGAGCATTCATACCAAAAAAGTCTGGACGCAGCAAGTGCGTTGTGGTAGTGAATTTTCATAGAAATGATCTGGCACCAAACAACTTTTTAATTAACTGCTTATAAACTTTTTTTTCATGTAACAGACATCTAAATTTTGGTATGTAGTTTAGTTTTTATTAAGTTAACCTACATACCAAATTTGGTTACCATAGCTTTGTTATTTTTGAGTAACAATTTTTTATGAAAGAAAACCCAAAAGTCTTCCGTAAAACCTGGTCCGATTTTCTTGGCTAACGATCTTATCCCACCAACTTTCGAAAGGAAGGTATCTGCCACATTTCAATATATATATATATATATATATATATATATATATATATATATATATATATATATATATATATATATATATATTCAAGGGACAGTCTTAAGGTAGATATGAAGCCATACAGCATTTTTCAAACACCTACATGTGCGTCCGAAGTTATTGAATGCATAATGAGTATGATGGTAAAAAAAGCTCCTGGGTTGGACTCAATCACTGTGGAGAATTTGAGGGAACTCGTGTATGTTATTGCAGTCCTCCTGACTATCTTAATCAACAGATGCATATAATTGGGTATATTCCCAGACATTCTAAAGAAGACTGTAATAAAACCACTATTTAAAGGAGGAAACAGGAACGAAATGCCAAATTATATACCGATATCCTTATTATCGAATGTGGCCAAGGTTTTCGAAAAAATTATTTGTCAGAAAATAACAAGCTATCTAAAGAAGCATAACATCTTAGCAAAATCGCAGTTTGGCTTCAGAAAGGGTCTGTCAACACAGAATGCGTTAAATACCCTAACTACAGGAATCTATTCTGCTCTTGACAAGCAAAGACAAAGTATTTGCATCTTTCTAGACGTTGAGAAAGCTTTCGACGCTGTTGATCACAGGATTCTTCTCAGAAAATTGGAGGGTATCGGTTTTAGGGGTGTTCCGCTGCTTTTGATTGAGGATTATTTGCGGTCTAGAAGACAGTGCACAAAAATTGACGATAGCTGCAGCGATTTTGAGGTGGTTGAATTTGACGTTCCTCGGGGTACAGTCTTGGGCCCGTTTTTATTAAGTTTGTATGTCAATGATCTATTTAATGTGCAGACAGCTGGTAAAGTCATTGGTTTTGCAGATGATACTGCAATTCTATATGAAGATTGTTCTTGGCAACGGCTAAAGACCAAAATTGAAGATGACTTTGTGAATAGTAAGAAGTGGTTTGATGCCAATGGGCTAACTATTAACACGCAGAAGACGAAGTATGTTGCATTTGCGTCCTATAAGCCACACTTGCCGTCATCTAATACACTGCAAATAGTTTGTAGCAACCAATATATCCAAATTGAGGCGGCACAAAAGGTTAGGTATTTGGGAATCATCATAGATCAACATCTGCGTTGGGATGAGCATGTTGGTGTGGTTGTTAAAAAGTTGAGGACAATTTTGTTTAAGTTTAAATACCTGAAAACCTTTCTGACAACGGCGTGTCTTAGAATGGTCTATTCGGCATTAGTTGAAGCCCTCCCGTCTCTAGCATTCATACGTAACCAGGTTAAACGCAGCAGCGGCAGCTCAAACGTGGGCCAGCGTAGTTATACTTATATTGTACCAATAATGTATAATATTCTTCCAGTCAGTATCAGAACTGCACTAACTTTACGTTCTTATGTGAGGATGGTGAAGGCATGGGTTTCGAAATTTAGACACATGATTCATGATTTAGTACACGGATATGCATTGAACGGGTCGTATATTTGGTTGACTGTGTGGTGTTCTGTGCGTTGTTTTTTTTCTTTTTTTTTTTTGGTTGAGTGGATGTTTGCTGCAGGTCAATTTGTTTTAAATTTTGGGTTTGGTTGGGTGTGTGGTGTTGTATGCGTTGTTTTTGCTGTTGGTGTTTTGACTAAGCGGATAGTTCCTACACATTTAATTGAATTAGGTTAAGCGTAAAAAGTTGATGTATGTTTTATTTTTATTTATTTATATTTCATGTGCCTACATACAAGTATATACTTTCGTGGGTTTTACATGTGTTTATTTCATATATTCATTTGATTTATTTGGTACCATGTTTTGTATTTTATTTTGTATTCTCTTTGGTGAAATAAACCTTATATATATATATATATATATATATATATATATATATATATATATATATATATATATATATATATATATATATATATATATATATGAGATGCAAATATTAATAGCCACCGTACAACTATATTTATGATATAATTGTTTTATTTTGAAAATATTGTATTATTAGTATTATTATTTGTTACTATTAGTAGTATGGTATTATTATAATGTCGCCCAGTATATATAATTTCCTGCCTTGAGAAATGCATATATGTGCACTGCGAACGATACAAGACAATTGCGAGCCAGCAAAAAGGGTGTGCCAAAGGATCTATGGGATGCAAACAACAGCTAATAATGATTCGGTTGTGTTCAATAAAGCCTACAATGGACGAAGAAATCTCTTCTCTGCCTA
Organism: Tillus elongatus; assembly: GCA_964006375.1. Classification (NCBI taxonomy): domain Eukaryota; kingdom Metazoa; phylum Arthropoda; class Insecta; order Coleoptera; family Cleridae; genus Tillus; species Tillus elongatus. The sequence continues at coordinate 23,066,786 of OZ023262.1, read as the reverse complement.
CGTGGATTACAACAAGGCATGTGATTCAGTTCCACACGAATGGCTTATACGTGTGCTGAAGATCTATAAGATCTATACTTACATCCTGAAGTTCCTTTAACACACAATGTCTACCTGGAGAACGACGATTCAGTTTCGGGTACAAACGGGTGATAACGTCGTAAGCAGCACAGGCATATTTGAAGGCGACTCGCTGATCCCATTGTGGTTCTGCCTCGTATTGAATTCACTATCAAACCGCCTGAGCTCCACCAGATGTGACTTCAGTATAAAAAGCAATGGTAGGGAGCAAATGAAGCTTATTCATCTTCCGTATATGGCTGACCTTAAGCTGATGGCCTCCACAACGAACCATCTGGCACAACTCCTTAAAATCGTGGAAGGGTTTTCCAGAGATATTGACATGAAGTTTGGGCTTGACAAATGTCGCACCTTATGTGTAGTCAGAGTGAAAACACAACCAAGTGTATATGAAATGCAGAACGGCCAGCAAATTGCCTCGATGGATGTAAAAGAGTGTCATAAATACCTGGGAATACAGCAAGCGATGAAAATAAACCACTCAGCAATGAATAGCGATCCGACAAATGAGTTTACGAAACGAGTAAAGCAGGTGGTCGGGTCGCATCTTAACAGCAAGAACCTGACTAAAGCACTGAATACATATGTATGTTCTGCACTTAGATATTCATTTGAGATTGTGAACACGAATAAAACTGACATCGAAAATCTACAACGGAAGGTGCGAGCACTCCTAATAATATTCCAAAAGCATCACCCCCGCAGTGCTATCGAGCGAGTAACCCTACCTAGACACCAAGGTGGAAGAAGATGGTGGGATATTGGTAAACAGTTGGACCAGCAGGTGATGAAGCTGTGCACATATTTCTATCAGCAGGCGATTACTTCTGAACTGCACCGTACCCTATGCGAGGCAGATAATTTAACACCGCTACAATTAAAAGAAAATTAAATACAAAGTCACAATCGGACTGATCAGGACAAGCTGCAATTTTGGATACAGAAGCCTTTCCATGGGCGACATCTGAATGAGACCCCCCAGGAACACTGGTTGGTGCCCGGACAGATGTTTCCAGAGACAGAGGGGTTTTTGCTGGGCATACAATATCAGGTCATCCCAACAAGAAACTACCTGAAGTATATAGTTGGAGATAATTCGGTCCAAGATGGCAAATGTAGATTTGGTTGACAGTCATCAGAGACTATCCAGCACGTCACAGGAGGATGTCAAGCGTTTGCTGCAACAGAGTATAAAGAGAGGCACGATTGCTAAAATACTTCATCAAGATCTGGCTCTGAAACTGGGACTTTTAAATATTAGTAAGGTGCCCTACTATAGATACACTCCTGAGCCTGTTCTAGACAACTCAGGATACAGGTTATACTGGGATCTGACCGTGCTCACAGATCAACAAATTGCCCTCCACAGGCCATAATAATAGTGGTTAAGTCCTGCAACCAAGTGACGCTGATTGAGGTGGCAATTCCAAATACTAATAATCTAGAGATAAAGTACAACGAGAAGATCATTAAGTACAGAGACCTCGAGATACCAGTAAAGAGACAGCGGAGGGCAAATAGTGTCAGAGTGATCCCAATAATCATGTCGTCAAGTGGTGTGGCTCCTAAGAATCTTCGAGAGAACATTAAGAGACTGGGCCTTGGAAAGCATCTTTATAAGGTTATGCAGAAGGCGGTAATACTTGCGACTGCCCACGCCGTTGGAAGATTTCTGGGAAATGAGGATGTGTCGCATTGGCGTTCAGGGCCCGATAACTTGGAAAGGGCTCCATCTGAGCCCAGTCTCTTTGGTATTTGAGATACCTGGGATGAGTGAATGTTCCCCTTTGAGGGAGTGTGAAAGCCCTTCAGGCTAAAGACAATAATAATAATAATAATATGGTCACCGACAGAGCAGCTGAAAGTCACAGGCCTTACATCTTGCTTATTGACCAGGGAAACCGGAAGGCTTCCATTGTGGACATTGCAATACCGCTCGACGACAAACTCGTTTCGAAAATAGGGGAGAAGCGACAAAAGTACCGAACACTCGCAGTCGAGTTGGTCGACTTGTACAAGCTGAGAGAGGTGCAGCTCATACCAGTGGTCGTATCAACAAATGGGCTTGTAACGCCAGACTTGCAGAAACTAACCACGGTGCTCCCACTTACTACTGCTCATTTAAATACAATGCAGAATGCAACGATTCTTGAGACAACCTACATCGTTAGGAAAGTCATATCCCTGTAAGCATACGTGTATGGTATTTCGTTGTATTTCATTCATTGTGATAAGATATGCACTAATTAGTCAATTTTTCGTAAAAAAAATAAAAAACAAAACCAAACGTTCAAAAATGATTATTCAGTTAAGTAAGTGTTCAAATTGTTGACCACCAGTTTCCATACAAAAGTACAAATTTTGTTTAAAACGAGCTCTGACATTCTGGAGCATGTGTGGAGTTATTAGACGGCATTCTTCAACAATGCGTCGTCGTAATTCTTCCAGGGACTCCGGTTCTGTTGCGTAAATTTTACCCTTTAAATGGCTCCATAGAAAGAAGTCTAAAGGAGTTAAATCCGGTGATGTAGGGGGCCACTCAATAGCATTTCTACGCCAAATCCATTGTCCTGGAAACTCTCTGTTCAAAAACTCCTTAACACGTTGTGAAAAATGCGGAGGAGCTCCATCTTGTTGAAACACTAATTGATTTTCTTGATAGCGATCATCATTTTCATCACTGTCAATTAGTAGAGGCTAAACTATATCTTCTAGTAACTCCAAATACGTTGCGCCACTTAAATTGCCATCAAGAAAAATTGGTCCGATTAAACGGTCGCCAAAAATGCCAGTCCAGACATTCAATTTCTGTAGAGTTTGAGTGTGGACTTCGTGCAAATTTCTTGGATTATTATCTGCCCAATAACGACAATTATGACGATTGACTGTAGAGCTTAATAAAAACGTACGCTCGTCTAAAAAACAGATATTGAACAGAAAGTTCCCGTTATCAGCTATTCGTGCAGTCATAGCTTCACAAAACTCCAGCCGCCTATCAAAATCATCTTCATTCAGTTGTACAAGATGAATTTTATACGGGTGAAATTTATGATGCTTCAATATTCGCTGAATAGTTCTTCTTTTGATGTTTGAAACAGTGGCCAATTTTCTCGTGCTCAAAGTTGGGTCTGCAGCAATTTGTCCTAAAACTTCAATCTCAGTAGTCTTATTTCTAACCGGAAATTCACGTTCAGGATCCCGTTTTTTGTTGGCTACTGAACCACTTTGTCGAAACTTTGCAACTAACTCCAAAATGTATTTTCTGTTAACATGTCTGTTCGGATGTCGTTCATTAAACAAATTTGCGGTACGGTTGGCATAGTCATCGTTTTTGAAAAAAGAGTAATTATTTCAACTCTTTCTTCTATAGAATACACCATTGTGAAATTAATTTTCGGTATACCATCAAGTATCAAACCGACCGATAAACTGAAATAATAAACCGCATTTCTCTCATTCCGATAAGAAATGTTCTGATAGTCAATTTTTTGTTTACAAACCAACAAAACGTTGACTATCAGCACATTTCTTATCGGAATGAGTGAAATGCGTTTTTGCATCTTCAACTGTGAATATTTTATAAACTAGTTGATAAAACTTCCAAAAAAATTAGTGTGCTGAATTCAGAAAAGAAAGAGCTTTCAAACGATGTAACACTCGACTCATGTTACTTATTTAAAATATAAGGGTTGTTATCACCACCCTTAAGTGGTTGATGTGACAAAGTTGAGTTTTATGTCAAAACATGTCTCTCTCAATACTAAAATTGACGTGTTTCAGCGTTTCTTAAAAAAATATTCCTCTGGGCGCAAATCGGTCTGTTTCGTTTTCAATGCACCAGCCTATATATATAATTCAAACGGACCGTGGTTTCGGGTTCTGGGGGCCCAATTTTGCGCTTATTTTAAAAGATGTTTGCAGGGTCTTACCACCGATACCTTTCCATTAGCGAATTATTCTCTTTAGTTCGCTAGAACCGTGCGCCGTTGTATGTATTCATAGCTTGGAGAAACATTTTTATGGCCTCTATCGTTCTAACTAAAAAGTTGCATATTCTGGTTTTTGATCTCTTCTTCGAGTGTGGCTAGAATCCCAGGGTATTTATAACTGGCTATAAACTATCAAACGGGTGAGTCGGAATTTATTCAGGCCTACTAGGTTTTAGTTTCCATGGCCAACTTTTGTCTTTGTTATGGGCGTGTTATTGGACTTTTATACCATCAGATAGAGTAAAATATTACCAATCCAACGCTGGATCAAACATGACTCATACAACGTAGTTCACTGCCTTTAAACCCCGATAAAAAATTTCATACACGCAAAAATCAGCGTGTGTTGTGATAAGTTTAGGAAAATAACTAGTATTTTACTGATAGAAGCTAAGCTACTCTAAGTCTAATATAGTCATAGAAAACGTTGATTGTAGTACATTGTGGATAATAATGGCAACATACTTCCGAAAAGGTAGATATGTGTAATATTGGTATAGTCCTGGGTTCGCAGATAACACAAATATTTTACTAGGCCAAATCATGGCCATCATTAAAAACTCTGGCACATAATGATTTCACTAGTGTAATGTGCTGGTTGGAAAGTACGTCGTTATCGATTAATATGAGGTAGGGAGAGTGGGGGAATTGAGCGCACTTAAGCGAAAATCGTTATAGCACTGATAATATTGTAAATAATTTAAATGTATATCCAAAAACGGAAGCGTTATTTACGTTACTTTCAACATGTCAATAAATTTTGGGGAAAAATAATGTATTTGAAGCACAATATTGCTGAAAGTACAAAAGTGTTCTGGCGCACAATTCCCCACCCTTGCGGGTAATGATGCGCACATGTTAGGGAATGGTAAAAGTACGTATTGCTAAATAAAATCAACCACGACTTTGAAAACATCTATTGAAGTTGTTGAACAAAGAAAAAAAAACATTACAATAACTCCTAATTTGAGCATATATCACATAAATAATTTTTCGGCGTATCTGCGCCAGTACACTCGGCATGATTCCAAGTTCCTTGTTTGCCAAATTCTCCGCAAATACTACAAAGTTCGTTCGCTTTCGCTAGCTGATTCAAAGGTGGCGGTATAAAGCTTAGCCCAACATCATCTTCGACGTCATCCAATTTCTCGTCACAAATATCCGACATATCATCTTCTGATGAATCAGATGATTCAGGCACTGTTTTTTTTATTTTATTTTTAACTTCTTTGAAGTCGATGGAATTGAAAATTCATCATCAAAACATTTACGAATGACTCCTTTATTATTCTTGTCTCTCAATTTCTCTTTGGTTTGGATTGCCTCTTCTCGTTGTTTCTTTTTTACCTCAGCTTCTTCTAGTTTTGTTCTTATGGGAGTGCTCGTAAGGATTTCTGATTTCCGCTTGTTCTAAGATTTTCTTTTCGTTGCCTGGTTAACCTTTGCTTTTGGTATTGGAGCAACAACAAAGAAAGAATTATCGTTAGACGTAGATGGATGAAGGCTTGGATCTCTCCGATGTTGTAGATCTGGGTGATTATCTAGTAGAGTGACTGCATCCTCTTGGCTGGATGAAGTTCCAAGTTCAGGTGTTGCTTCTAATGTAAGTTCTGCTACATACTGGCTAGGTTCAAAATCAGCATCGGTAAATTTGTCGGGGTTCCATGGAAATATTCCAGCTGCCCGAAACCAGGAAACTGCTTTTTCCATTGTAGCCACTTTCATGAAGGCTTTATTCAAAAGTTCGTATACATCATATTCAGTTATTTTCTCATGTCCGGTACTTGATAAGTAGAGATCATATTCCCTGAATAGTACATTTTTCAGAGGAATAAAAAATGTCAGACCCAGAGGCTGAAGGTAATCAGATGTGTGTGGAGGAAGCGAGACCATGTGGATGTCATTTTCTTTGCAGAAATCATAAGCTGCAATTCATATGTGGCTAGAATGATTATCCAGGACCAGAAGGACAGGATCAGTAACAGAAGGCTTGGCATGCCTCTGAAAGTGGCCCATCCACTGAATAAAAAGTTCAGAATTGATCCACCCGTTCTTAGAACATCTATATAATGCCCCAATTGGACGATTTTTCTTAAGAGTTTTCGGCATCCTTTTTCTAGGATATATCATCATGGGAGGGATGTAGTTCCCAGCCGCATTAATACAAAATACAGCTGTTATTGTCCTTCCTATTTCACCGGAAATTGCAGCTCCTACTTTTTTAGATCCCTTACGGCCATAAACTTTAGGGCACTTGTTCTGCACAGTGGTGATGCCTGTCTTATCCATGTTGTAAACACTTTTCGGTTCAAACTTAAATCTTTCCATGAGAGTTTGAAGGTTCCAAAAAAATAATTTGGTTGAGTCCTTATTAAAAGATGCAATCCTATTCAAACTGGTTCCCTCAGGCTGCCGTAGCTTTATGTCAGGTGATCTCCTTAAAAATCCATACAGCGAGTCCTTCCCAGCTAATCCTTTCTCCTTGTCAAATTTATGGGCAATCTTATGCTCTTCGGCGTATCGAAAAGCTAGTCGTCTAAGACACCTGGGTGTAAGGCCATAAAATAGTTTGGCTAGCGTTAAAATGTACTTTCTCAAATCGCATTCTATTTGTTCTGAAAACTCTGGCTTGCAACCCAAACGAAGTGGCTTTCGCTGATCTTCTGACAGTTTTTTCCTGAGTGTCGATTCAGGAATATTGAAGGCTCTTCCTGCGTCCCTTATTTTTCTGCCGTCATTTCTTATTGCAAATAACCCGTCTCGTAAATTTTCTACCGCATATGACAGAATAGCAGTTTTCCTTGTATAATTTGTCTGCATCTGAAGAAAAATAGTTAAAATTAGATTGAATGTGGAGGAATGGTGTGCATTAGGTGCGCATCATTACCCCTTCAGATAGTGACTGACAATCTTTAATACAGTTATCAAACTACTTAATCTAACTATGTAAGACAAGCATCAATAGATGCACAAGATCGTACTCTTCCATGAAATAAATATATACTATAGATTAGGAAAATGAAAGGGACTCACCGTCTTATTTTCCGATATCATAAAATTACAAGAACTGGTTGGATTTCAAATAAACAAGGCTTGTTCCTTGCAAACGTAGACAAGTGGTGTGAATAATGGCGTCGGTGATTCACAGTAGGCAGGAGAGAGGGCAACATTAGTCGGTTGCGCTTGAAAGGCCACGGAGTATGAAAAAATTTGATGCGCACGATTACCCGACGCGCACGATTCCCCCACTCTCCCTTAGACCTGTTTTTTGCCCCTGTTTTTTGCCCTCTGCTTCCAATGAAAACCATTTACCACCTTATCAAGAGCTTCTTTCTTCTTGTGGAACGCCGGATGACATACTAATGGTAAAAGCTACAGAGATTACAAAATATTTAGGAGCGATAGTGGATAGACATATAAGGTGATACATTGTTTCTACTATATAGGCAACCAAGTTTGATGCCTGCTTTCATCAAAGAAAGACATTTGCTATAAAAAATATTTTAACGAAAATTCGCTACCATAACGCACTTGCTGCGTCTAGAGATTTTTGTTTTCAATACGGCGTACCTTTTTGATTGAGGTACACCGGGGTAAGTGTGACCTAAAATTTCAATACTTTGACTTCTTCGGGTTGCAATTCTATTTTTACCAACAAAAATGAATACATTTTTTGATTCCTACTACCAAGGGTATGCAGAAGCGACAGACAAAAAATTAAAAGAAAATATTCATATGATTTTTTTACAAATTAAATTTCTTCCATCAGGTAATTCCCGACTTCCCCGACAACTTGGGGCAAGTATAACCTCGGTGTCTGTATTGACTCTAAAAGTAGCGAAACTTGGTTGGAGTTAGTGTAAATTATAGAACATACGAAGTATTATTGAAATATTTTATTGGAAAAAATAAATTTAACATAGTTTGCTCAAACGTGATGTTAAAATAGAAATGTCTTCTTTTATAAATAGTTGGAGGAGGCAAATATGAGTGAATTTGATCCGCAGTTATAACTGAGACCTCCGCGGTATCTGACCAATGAAATTGTGATGAAGATCCCGACCGCCTGGCGAATCTTGCTTCTAAACTTGGTTCTAGTGCTGTTACCTGTCCAACAAAATTTTGAAAGTTTTTTAGTGGCAAATTTCATTAGAATCTAGTCCCCATTTTTAGTGTTTCTGGGTTATGCAAAGAGTACATAAATTATTTTTCTTTGCAGAAAGTGGCCACTGCATCATTTATATTTAGATCATCATCATCGTCATCCTCATATTTTACTTCCATTTCTTCTAAACTATCTTCATCTGTCTCTTCTTCGTACAGTTCTTTTTTTTAATTTTCTTGCCTCATTTCTTGGTTTTTCATTTTACTGTTTTTTAACTTTATTTGTTTGCTCCTTCAACATAACAACTGCCTCCAAACTTGTAATAGCTTCAGCCACGCTACATATTCTTGCCTTCCCGTTTTCTCTGGTTTCGGTGTCTGTTTCAGTTGTTCTAAAAGTATGCTCTCAAAACTTTTGGGGTGGTTGATTGATGTAAGCGGTTGTTGCGAACTGGTGTATGGAATTGGTGAATAACTTGAATGAGGCGGCAACTTCTGAGAAATTATTTATGTGGTTCTGTGTATGTGTGTTTTGTTTCTTTAACGTCGGCCTATTTCTGCGATCATGGCCAATCACCGACGCCAGGGAGCAGTTTTACCTCACTGTCCTGGAAATTTTGCCGAACCCCTGCCTTTCTGTAAGGAGGGTAGGGGTCTTTAACGTGCCCAACATCGCATGGACACGGGACCGACGGCTTTACGCCCCCTCCGAAGGGCGGAACGTGCAGACATTCAACTTGCTCAAATACAATGCCAGAACCTCGGCTGATCTTAATCTTACAGTTTGTACTGAACGAGTGAAAGGAGTACGTTGGGATCGAACCCAGTACCCTTAGGTTCAGAGGCACACGTTCTGACCCCTGAACCACCGATGTTCTTATTTCTGTGGTTGCTGGTGAAGCGGATGGCAAATTAATCAGATCTTCCGAAACTTGCCTTGTAGTAGAGGACGCTGAAGCCACAATCGGACAGTCACTTTTGCGCTTTTTGAACACCACCGTCTATATGCTTCTGGATAAAACCTGTGAGTGGGTATGACATAATTATTAAAGGGGTATATTCCTCCTTTCTCAAATTCTTTGATAAGTAATGCAGAACTTGCTTCTGATCATAATTTAGAAATTATGGTGGCAACACTGCTTTTGGTGATTTGGTGCCATAATTGTATCTTTGCTATTTTGCCAATTCTGCATCCCATGCCATTTTCAATGACTTAAAAAAATACACATAGATCCATGAGCTGTCATAAATGGCTTGAATGGGGAGGAAGTTTCATCATAAATATATCATCAGCCATTGCCTTTTCTTTAAGAGAAGCACTAATATGTGACGTGTGGCCATCATAAATTAATATTACAGGCCTTTGGTTGCCAATATTTTCAAAAATTTTGTAAACATTTCTGCTTCCGTCCACCCATTTTTGGTTGCTGAATACGTCATTCCAGGATATTTCTTGTTTGAAATCCAACTATCCCAAATATTCCTCCATTTCAACACTATCAAATGTGGAAGCTTTTCACCTGCATCATTTTCCCCAAGAAGAACTGTTATGTTTCCTCGTTGAGGGCTACTTGTTGTCCTATGAGCTGCTTTGCCCTTTTCCCCAACAACTTTAATACGGGATGGATCCAGTCAGAAACTGGTTTTATTAAGATTGTATATTTGAGATGCCGACATATTTTTAATATCTTGTTTGGGGGTATCAAAATAATTGTGGATAATGAACGGATCCATGGCTTTCTTCCGAGGGACTTCAACAGACTGTGGTTTTTTCTGACTTAAGTTAATTTTTTTCATAAACCGAATAAAGTAGTCGTTTCTGGGGACTCTATTATTAAAAGGTGTCACAATTTTATTGTCGTTCACCTAACATCAACTGGGTGAAGTACTTCCTTCTTTGATAGTCCTAAGCCCGATTTCTCAACTGATTTAATACAGTTGGCAATTCTTTGTTTCACATCAAAAGGAAGAGTGGGAACCCTACGCCCCGTATTAATTTGTACTCCTAACATGAGTAAAAAGCGTAGCTTTTGGTATTTTGTCTACTATTGCCGCCCTATATAATGTTAGCCTTCTTGCTTTACAGCTTGCGTAGCTTCTTCCAACTTATTTTTGCTATAACTCGGCGGAGGTTTCTTACGCGCATAGTTTCGTACCATTGTCTGAAACAGTGAAAAATATATTAAAATCGCAGGGAGTAGGTGTAACCTATCACCGTTCACATTTGCCCCAATGGCGATTTTTCCGGGGGCAAGTGTAAACTACTACCATAGCACAAGGAGAGTTGAAATTGTATCGAAAATAATATAATTAGTTACTAAATAATACGATTAATAAAGTACTTACCGAAAGTTTTAGCCAAAACATGTCAAGTTTTTAACAAAAACGAATTTCAAGTGCACACAACAAAACTCAACAGCCGAGTGCCAGCGAACATGCATAAACTAACGGACGATAATTCAAAGTTGGCGTTGCCAATATGTAAACATTCTACTACAGTTTCAAGTTGACATATAGTATAGCTGGTGCACCATAGATCGCGCCACTATTACAATATCCAACTACACAATTTCGCGTGGGTTACACTTACCCCGGTGTACCTTAATTTAAGGATTTGGTAGCTTATTCTACGTTACAAAAGCCGTGAAACAGTTATTTTTAAAATTATTTCACAACGTTATCATAAAGAAAAAAAAAATCAAAAAAATTGCCTGTTTCTATGTGAAAACTGGAACCTGTGATGAGCACTAATAAGTACGCTTGGAGAACACCCAAATCACCACAACACGTATTTCAGAGACCTTACGATCGTTTCGTTGACAAAGTCAACATCTTCAGAGGAAGAAAAATTCTAACATAAAATAATAATAATAATAAATATACGGGTTCTAGTTTTTATGTTAGAATTTTTCTTCCTCTGAAGATGTTGACTTTGTCAACGAAACGATCGTAAGGTCTCTGAAATATGTATTGTGGTGATTTGGGTGTTCTCCAAGTGTACTTACTGTTTCTAATAATTGTTATAAATATAATGACCTGTTCTTTTTTACGGCTATGGCCTTTATATATCTTTAAATGGACCCAAATTTGATTAAAATTGGTTAAGCCGTTTTTGAAAAAAATATTGTCTGAATTTTTGTTTTTTCAAATTTATTTACAAACCAAAATAGATAGAGGTTTTTAATTTGCAGAATCAACGTATCTCGTTAGTGCCAACATACACTTAAAAGATGAACTACATATCTCTCTGGGGCCGATTCACCATACTTATCGTCCTATGGCCTTTGATGTCTTTCATTCATATATATATATATATATATATATATATATATATATATATATATATATATATATATATATATATATATATATATATATATATCCGACCGATTACTCAAAAAAGAATGGACCAATCTTGTTCAAATTTGGTGAGTGCCTTCCTTTTGCAAGTGGCTTGTATAATTTCGTTAGCCAGGAAAATCGGACCAGGTTTTTCCGGAAAATTTTGTGTTTTCTTTCTAAAAAAATTATATATCCGAAAATAACAAACTAAGGGCAACCAAATTTGATACACGTGTTTGTATTATAAAGAGTAAACTCTGTACCAAATTAGGTCTCTAGCTTGTAAGACAAAGAAGTTATGGGCAGTTAAAGAAAAAAATTTTGGAATTTTCCTCAAAACGTCAAACTCGCAATTTTAAACGACAAAATTGGCAATGTTTAGGCAAAGAACGTGAAACAAATACGGATTTTGACAAGAAAATGTTGCAAGAAGAGTGTTCTGCAAACCCTTAAGTTTCAGATTCAACCGTCGTTGCCCTTCACTATACTAAAAGGTTTACAGAAAATTCATTTCAAATAGACGCTTTCTCTGATGCTTTGGCTGTTTCGATAAGTTGATGCTTTCGCTGCAGGTTTAGTGAAGTTTATGGTTTAACGGTCTATAATTTGTTTTAAGCTAATTTTCGTAGAACAAATTCGTTAATGCATTGTTGCATTTTTTTATCGACATATGATGCGTTTGTAAGAAAAAAATCTGGACGCAATAAGTGCGTTTTGGTAGCGAATTTTCGGTAAATTTGCAGTTTAGCTCCCGAACGCTTTTCAAAAAACTGTTTTCAGAAACCTGCCTAGGCCCCCCCCCTGGATTCACAAACCCCAAGAAAAATTTCTTGTTCACACCCCCCAAGGACGTTACGGAAAATTCGAATAAAACGGGCTTCAAAGCTGTCTTTTTCACATCTTGAAGCCATATCCCCCTTAAACCCTGCCTACCCCGCACAGCACCCCTATCCCCCCAGGTGCCGTAACTTCCTTGGCGGGTAGAACAAGACATTTTTCTTGTGATTTATGCAGCGAGGGTGGTTGTATGCACGCGAGGGGGAAGGAAAATCTCCATCACGAAGCAGACACCTCCCAACCCCCACCCCTGCCAAAAGTCGAACCGGGGTGGGGTCCTGCTTCGTCGTAGGCATTCCCCCCCCCCTCGTGTGCATACCACCGCCCTCGTTGCATAAACCACAAGAAAAACTTCTTGTTGATACCCCTCAAGGAAGTTACGTGACCTGGGGAAAATAGGAGTGCTGTGCGGGGTAGGCAGGGTTTAATGGGGATATGGCTTCAAATAGACAGCTTTCAAGCAGTTTTCTTCGCATTTTCTGCTCATATTTCCTTTTTACTACCTACCTCGCCCAGCACCCCTATTCACTTCCAGCACCGTAACTTCCTTGGGGGGGTGTACAAGAAATTTTTCTTGTGGTTTGTGCATCCAGGTTGGGTCCCAGTAATGTTTCTGGAAGCATTTTTTTGAAAAGCGTTCGGGAGCTAATCTGCAAATTTAGCGAATTTTCATTAAATCCTTCAAATTTCAATAACTCAATTTTCTATTAACGTAAGTTTTGTTGGTTAGGAAACCAACATTTAAGTTTATTTTCGGAAAAATTTTGTGTATTTTCAAATCATAAGTAATTCTGATAAAATATAGTACATTGTTTCTATTACATAGGCTATACCGGTAATCAGATTGATGCCTGCTCGCATTTGCGATTAAAAACATTTTTATGGAAATTCACTTCCATAACACACTTTCTGCATCCAGACGTTTGAAAAATGTTTATATATTTTCAAACAATAAAGTTATATGGTACATTGATTCTACTATATAGGTAACCAAGTTTGATGCCTGCTTTCAGCAAGGAAAGACATTTTCTATTAAAAATACTTTTAAAAAAATTCGCTACCATAACACACTTGCTGCGTCCAGCCTTTTTTATTTGTTAAACTAGAATGTTGTCCTGCCTTATTAACAGCTTCTAGTGCCATCTTTTTGTAGGATGGCATCACAAACCTTTCAAGTTGCGGGCGCCCTTTAGGGTACTAAAAGTCAGCCGGCAATTCATCGCCTTCTAGGTCCTTCTGTTCAGTCTGATGATGCCAAATTAACTCAACGACACCGCTGATAAATATCGATATCAGTGTGCTTGTTAAACTCGAATGCTTGAGTTTTATATCATGCCAGTTGATATCGCATTGTTATCTGCTTTAACCAGTAGTTTCATCTCTGAAATAAGGCCTTTTACTTCCAACTTTCAGCACACAACTAATGAGTCTCATAAAAATCTAGCCGGCAGGTAATCTGGCCCGGAAAATCTCTTGTCTTCTCTCTTGAAGATTTATTAAAATTGATGTTACCGTTGTTTACAGAAGTCAATAATTAGAAGAATTCCACAAATTTTGTTTCTTGTCGGCAGAAATGATTCCTAGAAATCTTAGGGCATATTGTATTTCAACAATATTTTTAGACAGCTCTTTTAGATTACTGACACCTGACAGTATATACAAATTTGTATGTGTTTTAGAATTATCATTATCATCATCATCATTATAACAGTCCAAGCGCTATGAATTGTCGTCGCAACCATGATTCTCTGTATTGGCAGTTCTTATTGGTTCGTTGTAGTTCTAAGTGAGTGGTGAACGTGTCGCCACCTAGTTCGGAACCAAGTACTATGTTGTCACGCCCGCTCCAAATAACACAGAGTGTTAAAAATAGAGACAGTATACAACTAACTAACAATTAAAAAAATTGTTAGCCCTGGCCCATTTCTACCCCAATATAGGGACAAAGTATGTAAGACTAGATGCATTCTCGCAACAATTAGAACCGTAGACCGGTTTCGCTCTCATTAGAGCTCTTCAGTACGGCATACTAATTGTAGCAAAAATGCACCAAAAATAACACGGCTATCGTATAGCCAGTCTTAAAACACTAAGTGAGTGGTGAACGTGTCGCCACCTAGTTCGGAACCAAGTACTATGTTGTCACAGAGTGTTAAAAATAGAGACAGTATACAACTAACTAACAATTTAAAAAATTGTTAGCCCTGGCCCATTTCTACCCCAATATAGGGACAAAGTATGTAAGACTAGATGCATTCTCGCAACAATTAGAACCGTAGACCGGTTTCGCTCTCATTAGAGCTCTTCAGTACGGCATACTAATTGTAGCAAAAATGCACCAAAAATAACACGGCTATCGTATAGCCAGTCTTAAAACACTAAGTGAGTGGTGAACGTGTCGCCACCTAGTTCGGGACCAAGTACATGTTGTCACGCCCGCTCCAAATAACACAGAGTGTTAAAAATAGAGACAGTATACAACTAACTAACAATTTAGAAAATTGTTAGCCCTGGCCCATTTCTACCCCAATATAGGGACAAAGTATGTAAGACTAGATGCATTCTCGCAACAATTAGAACCGTAGACCGGTTTCGCTCTCATTAGAGCTCTTCGGTACGGCATACTAATTGTAGCAAAAATGCACTAAAAATAACACGGCTATCGTATAGCCAGTCTTAAAACACTAAGTGAGTGGTGAACGTGTCGCCACCTAGTTCGGAACCAAGTACTATGTTGTCACAGAGTGTTAAAAATAGAGACAGTATACAACTAACTAACAATTTAAAAAATTGTTAGCCCTGGCCCATTTCTACCCCAATATAGGGACAAAGTATGTAAGACTAGATGCATTCTCGCAACAATTAGAACCGTAGACCGGTTTCGCTCTCATTAGAGCTCTTCGGTACGGCATACTAATTGTAGCAAAAATGCACCAAAAATAACACGGCTATCGTATAGCCAGTCTTAAAACACTAAGTGAGTGGTGAACGTGTCGCCACCTAGTTCGGAACCAAGTACTATGTTGTCACGCCCGCTCCAAATAACACAGTGTTAAAAATAGAGACAGTATACAACTAACTAACAATTTAAAAAATTGTTAGCCCTGGCCCATTTCTACCCCAATATAGGGACAAAGTATGTAAGACTAGATGCATTCTCGCAACAATTAGAACCGTAGACCGGTTTCGCTCTCATTAGAGCTCTTCAGTACGGCATACTAATTGTAGCAAAAATGCACCAAAAATAACACGGCTATCGTATAGCCAGTCTTAAAACACTAAGTGAGTGGTGAACGTGTCGCCACCTAGTTCGGAACCAAGTACTATGTTGTCATGCCCGATCCAAATAACACAGAGTGTTAAGAATAGAGACAATATACAACTAACTTTTTTAAATTGTTAGTTGCGACACGTTCACCACTCACTTAGTGTTTTAAGACTGGCTATACGATAGCCGTGTTATTTTTGGTGCATTTTTGCTACAATTAGTATGCCGTACTGAAGAGCTCTAATGAGAGCGAAACCGGTCTACGGTTCTAATTGTTGCGAGAATGCATCTAGCCTTACATTCGTTGTAGTTTTCGTACCTCATTAATTAGGCGATGTTTTCCAGAAGTTTTTGCTATCATCTGTCTTTAAGTGAATTTTCATTAAGAACAGATCACAAGAGAGGAAACGATGATGACACACAACACAGTTTTTCAAATGAGCGCGAATTAGGGCCCCTACAATCCATATCCAAGGCCTGTTTGAATTTTCATATGTATATATATATATATATATATATATATATATATATATATATATATATATATATATATATATATATATATATTATATATATATATATATATATATATATATATATATATATATATATATATATATATATATATATATATATATATATATATTGTTCTGGAAACTAGATACACTTATACATAAAACACACTTAAACGCACACAAAATAACTTGGTTCAACGATGTTCAAAAACAAAACGGTATGTGATGTATAAATTTCGTCTAAAATCAAATAGAAAACCTAATAAAAGGCAAACTCAATAAAATACAACATGGACCCAAATGGACAGTGATACTGAATACATGTATGTAAATAATATACATATAGCTAGTATTATAATCAGTGAAAGAAAGTGTATAAAAACAGTGAACGCTAAGTGAATAAAGGCCACTTAAAAGACCTTAAACTAGATAAGACAATAATAGGTATAGTTTAAGGTCATTTAAAAACATTAAACGGACCATTTGTGAATTTGACCTGAAAAAAAAACTTCTTAAAAGTAATATTTGAGATAGGTAATAAGCTTATGGCTTAAGATACATGGACAATTTGTTGTTTAGTGTAAGATTTTAGCAATAAGTATTGGAATTGTGTAATTTTGTATACCTAGGATTTCGATTTAGGCACTTAAATGCATAGTAAATTTGAGGGGAACTAATAGTCAATTTATTTTAAAAATTCAAAATCCCAGACAGTTATTTATTTAATTTAAAATTAAATTGCTCCAGTAAGCTTCACAAAAATCAATAAAGATCTAAACTGTCAATGTTACGAGAATAGACTTTATGATAAAAAACATGATGATTTAGAAGGCTGATTGTCATGGGAACAGGAAAAGTTTTGGAAAATTGGATGATGACAAGTTGTGAGATGAAAAAAAAATCTCAGGACGCAGCAAGTGCGTTATGGTAGTGAATTTTCATAAAACTATTTTTTAATAGCAATAATGTGTGTTTTTTTTTAAAAAGCAGGCATCAAATTTGGTTACCAGTATAATCTATATAGTAAAAACAATGTGCCATGTTTCATCAAAATAACTTTATTGTTTGAAAATGTAAAAAAATTTCCGAAAGTAAACTTAAAGCGTTCCCGAAAAAACTCGTTTTTTGGTCAACCTTATAGGTTAATAGCAAATTGAGCTATTCAAATATTAAGCATTTGATCAAAATTCGCTACCATAACGCACTTACTGCGTCCAGAATTTTTGTTCTTACAAACATGCATTATATTTCGATGGAAAATGCAAAAATGCAATAACATAAGGCATGTTTGATTAAAAAAAAAAGAAAATTTGTATCACCAACGACTTATGGGCCACCCTGTGATTGTAGAAATAATTTTTTAAGATGTAGTTTAAAACACCCTATAATTAATATATACAATTTTTTTTATATCTGGTATAATAACAGATATATTGAGCTTTATTGATTTTTTTTACGAAAATTCTACAAAAATTATATACTATTAACGATAAACTCTATAGCTAAGACTACTGCCAAGCGTCAGAGAATAGGTCTATTTGAAATGAATTTTCTGGAAACATTTTATTAAAATGAAGGACAATGACGGTTGAAACTAAGACTTCAGGGTTTGTAAAACATTCTTCTTGAGACATTGGATTTCCATAGCCCGTATGAGAATCAAGTTATTTGCCTAAATGTTGCCGATTTTGACGTTTTAAATCGCAACTTTGACGTTTTGAGGAAAACCTCAATTTTTTTTAAATGCCTATAACTTTTTCGTCTTTTGACCTACATAGCTAAATTTTGGTAGGTAACTTGCCTATAATTATATAAATTCGCGTATGAAAATTGGTTGTCCTTACTTTGTTAATTTTGGAGATATAAATTTTTTTCGAAAGAAAACACAAAATTTTCCGGGTAAACCTCGTCGGATTTTCCTGGATAACGAACATATCCAAGCCACTTGCAAAAGGAAGGTACTCACCAATTTTGACATTTAAAATCGCGATTTTGACGTTTTGAGGAGAACCCAAATTTATTTTTCTTTGAATGCCTGTAACTTTTTTTGTCATTTAACCTACGGAGATAAATTTTGGTCGGTAACTTGCCTCTTATGATATAAACCCGCGTATGAAATTTGGTTGCTCTTACTTTGTTAATTTTGGAGATATAAATTTTTTTCGATTTTTTTCGAAAGAAAACACAAAATTTTCCGAAAAAACCTCGGAGGATTTTCCTGGCTAACGAACTTATCCAAGCGAAAGGAAGGTATGTGCCAAATTTTATCAAAATCGGTCCATTATTTTTTAAGTTATAGGTGTGACACATAAATATATATATATATATATATATATATATATATATATATATATATATATATATATATATATATATATATATATATATATATATATATATATATATATATATATATATATATATATATATATATATATATATATATATATATATATAAACATATAAAGTCTGAAACTGACCTCGGATTTGGGTTCCGGGGGTCCTAAATAGCTCTCATTTGAAGAAATTTTTTCAAAATTCGAAAGTCGAGATCTCCTCATTAGTGAATTTTTTTTAAGAAAATTCACTAAAAAGGAGAATAAAGTAGCGTCTATTTGTGAATTAAAAATTTAAAATTAGAAGCCAACAGAAGTGAGTGGTTGCAAGGCGGTAAACCCAGTTAAAGATTTTACTCAAAAGATGGTGATTTGAAGCTATCAAGGTAAGCTCATTAGAAGACAAGTAAAACAGAGTTTATGAAAACCGAAACCAATCAGAACCATAAGTGTGGGAAGCTAGGAATAGGTATATATATATATATATATATATATATATATATATATATATATATATATATATATATATATATATATATATATATAGAGCCAAGGTACTGTGTTAGAATAACTTTCTACTTTTTAATATTTATTGTTATAAAGTAAGATAAAGATAAGTATATTGGAGTTGCAACAAAGATAAATCATGAATAGTTATAAGATTTGGAATAACCTTAAAGAGAATTCTCAAACAAAATTTTTAATAGTTAGTCAATCAGAAAAGAAAATTCACTGTAATATAAATGTTCTCTTTAATAAAATTGTTTTGTATTTTTAAGAAGAGTATCACTGACTGAATTTGGATCTATGAAGAGGGAGGATTTGAATTAAAATTAATATAAAAAAAGCATTATAAAAGGTTTCGTAGTTACATAAAATCAAAAGAGAATAGTTTATTTAAATTCAAAATTATATTTATTACAAAAGATATACATATTTTTTCTTAAAAAGCACTCACTCAATACAGTTAAGTAAAAGAGATTTGAGGAAAGTTTGACAGGTGGATAGAGAAAATGTGGAGTGTTGAACTCAACCTGAGATGCAAGAGAAAGCCGGAGCGGAAGACAATCACATGATTTAAATTTAGTAAGTAGATGAAGACATATATTTTCTTCATTATAAGCCCTATTGAATATTTAAAATAAAAGTTGCAAAAATAACCCACAAAATACCAAATAAATCTTAATTGACATTAAACAACATTTAACACTCCATACATACATTTAATACATACATGTATACATAACGTAGCCGAACTCAGAATATAAACACAATAAATGTCGTCCAATCGTGTAGCATTATATACAACATAAAAATATAAATATTGAACAATTTATAAACACCAACGAGGGTAAAACACAATAATATATATATATATATATATATATATATATATATATATATATATATATATATATATATATATATATATATTTATATATATATATAAACATATGAAACTGACCCCGGGTATGTGTTGTAGGGGGCCTAATTAGCACTCCTTTGAAGAAATGTTTTCAAAATTCAAAAGTCGGGATCTCCTCATTAGTGAATTTTTTTAAAGAAAATTCACTAAAAACCGGTTTCATTAGGTTCACTAAAACGAAATCGTTCTGGGGATAAATAAGTTCAAATAACTACTGCGTTTAGAATTTGACAGACAACTTTTCTAAATATGAATTAAGTTTCCTTCTGGAAATCTTTTGTAACTTTAATGAAATTCGTAAGTCAAGTTTCTTTTAAAGAGACTTACACTATCTATACACAAAGCAAAATTTAATTTTTTAGCTTCATAGAAAATTAAGTTTTGGGCATTTTTCTCAAAAGAAGTTACACTAAATTGTTTTGATAACAGAGAGCTATCGATGGTAATACTTTTGAAAGAATTCTTCAAATGTACGCGTACTAGAACCTCTAAAATCGATCTACAAGGTCTCTGTAAGTTTGAAGTATTAATTTTTGTAATATGTCGTATAATTTTAGTGTACAATTCATATGAAAATTCACTACTATAAGGGATTTGCTACGTCCCGAAATCTATTACTTGTGGAGACCTAGATTTCTTATAATAAATAACTTATAGCTAATAAGTACACTTGGAGAACCTAAATCACCACAACACATTTTAAAAGACCTGACGATCGTTTCACTAACCAAGTTAGCGTCATCAGAGGATGAAACATTCTAAATACTTAAAAAACTAACATCAACTTATATACCGGATCTCAGGTAAAGAGATAGAACCGAGATGACACACTAGTCGTAGGCAAATTCCAAAGTGTATTGTATTTTTATCGCCTGACCAGGTTTTTGCGCTATCCCTACTGCTTTATATAAAAGTGTCCATCTGTAATAGTCCTGCGAAAGTTCAACGACAACTAAATTAACAACGGTTTCTTTGGCGGCAATAACTGTATACTTGTGTTATCGGTAAAAACGTGCCGAAAACGTGGGAATTTTATTTAGCAAAGTAATCGATCAAGTGACTCGTAATTGGCGCTGGTGCACTGTTCATACATTCTTTGTTGCAACTATATTTCGCAATATATACGCTCTCAAACCCATTCAGCTGACCTGGTTTTCTAACATTTTTTATTATTTTCAGATTGTCTTTATCAACGTGATGATTATTATCCCAAATATGTCGGGCAACGGCAGACTTATCTACAGTACCGTAACGTAATTGGGATATGTGTTCTTTGAATCTGATTCCAATCGATCTTTTTGTTTGTCCGATGTATTTAAGATTACAATCTTTACAACTTATTTCATAAATTCCCGACATTTTGTCCGCGCTATCCTTGTCTTTTGGATTACCTAGCAAGTTTTTTAAAGTATTTGTTGTTGAAAATGCTACCTGTAAGTCGACTTTTTTCAAAATGCTGTCTAGACCCCTCGTGATTCTAGGTTCAAATGGTAAGCAAACAAAGTTTTTTTCCGATTTTTCTCTTCTGAACGTCGTTGATTCCGTCAACATTTTCTTTGTTTTCTGTTTGTTAATTAATTTTTCCACTAAGCAAGCAGTGTATCCGTTATATTCGGCCACGTTCTTAATATAATTTAATTCTTTGGTATATCTACTTTTGTTTAAAGGAAAATTAATTAACCGATTTACTAAAAAATTCAGACTGGCCATTTTTTGTGCGTACGTATGATGTGAGTCGCTCGGGATGTAGCTTAAGGTAGTGGTTTCTTTTCTATAGACATCGAATTCTAAAGTGTCTTTATTCTTGATAACTAGTACATCTAGAAAGGGTAGTTTATTATTAGCTTCTAATTCGTGGGTAAATTTTATAGAATCAAATTTATTGTTTAATTTGGCAGTAAAATCTTCAATTCTGCAAATGTTTGTGTTAAACACCGCGAAAATATCCTCCACGTAACGACACCACACTCTAGGGAAATAACCACTTTCACCTTCAAGATCTGTTTCAAATCTGCTCACGAAAAGGTCTGCAATAAATGGCGATATCGGATTGCCCATTGCCGTGCCTTGTGTTTGTTGAAAAAATTCATTCTTGAATTGAAAAATATTTTGTTTGATGCAAAGGTTTGTTAGAGTTAAATACTCCCTGCAGACATTTTCATTTATGTTATTCATTTTTAGCAACTGCTATAAATATGTTAAAGTTTGCTCCGTGGGAACGCTAGGAAACAATGAGGTTACATCGAACGAAATTAAAACCTCGCCTTCGGTCAATTTAACATCTTTGATCTTATCAATAAATTCAAAAGAATTTGTTATTGAAAAACTTTTCTGTTTTACAGGCAAGCCCTTAAACTCATCTGTCAACCACTTAGCTAAATTATAAGTCGGGGAATCTATAGCCGAAACAATAGGTCTAATTGAATTTCCCGGTTTATGAATTTTTGGGAGACCGTACTTCTTGAGAACTTTCGGATTAGAAACTTGTAACTTTCTTCCTAAGTCTTTTGATATGAGATTGTGACAACTCTTCAGACTATTTTTAACGTCCGAAATCATTTTGGTAGCGGGTTTTTATTTAGTTTTTTATACGGTCCTGTCGTTATGGCGGTATATAAGTTGATGTTAGTTTTTTCAGTATTTAGAATGTTTCATCCTCTGATTACGCTAACTTGGTTAGTGAAACGATCGTCGGGTCTTTTAAATTGTGTTGTGGTGATTTGGGTTCTCCAAGTGTACTTATCAGTGCTCATCACAGTTTCCAATCTTCACTTAGTCACTTATAGCTATAAAACCTATCTCATCACTTTTTGGAGGTAACATTAAATTAAATCCATCTAAGGATAGTGTAATGTAGTGTATTGCCTTTAACGCAGGAGGATATTGTATGGTAATAAAGACACATTTAATACTGAAATGGGAAGTAGAAAGTGGCTGTACACAAACACTGAACATACACTCTCTCATATAACGACGAAGACCTATTATTACAACCTGATTGTGACCTAATATCTAACAATAGCCATTGTGTCTACTTATTTAAATGCGGGTGAACAGCGGAGTGAAATACTCACACATGGGGTTGGGCCCTCTTTACTTGTGGAAATACCATATATGGCTTCTCAAATACAGGAGGCGTTACTTCAGGTTGATCGTTGCATATGATAAGGATTATTGTGATGTATTTCCCTAGGATAGGCGCCAGTGAATTACTATACAGTGTGGAACAATCAAATGGAATAAATTCAGTATCTCATTTATTGTGCATATTGTAACATTTTTGACCAAGATAATCGGATTTATTTTTTAGTTTGTTTATCTTGGCGGTAATAAAAAATAATACCTCAAATTTTATCCTTATCTTTAAAAACCATCGTCACAAAAAAAACCTAATAAAATAAAAAAAAGGTTTAGGGAGGAAGGGGCAATTAAAGGACGCCAGGTGAGTCTTAAATGTTTTATAACCCTAAAACTACCAAAAGGGTTGATTGAAAATATATAATAAGTGAAATCAAATTAGTTAACTCTTTTATAACATAAAACTCTGGGCGCAGCAAGTGCGCTATGGAAGTCAATTTTCATAAAAATGTTTTTAATTACAAATATATCGCTCTAATGCGAGCAGGCATCAATTAGGTTACCGGTATAACCTATATAGTAGGAACAATGTACCATATTTTATCAAAATAATTATTTGAAAATGTACAAAAAGTTACGGAAAATAAACTTTAATCTTACAAACATGCATCATATTTCGATAAAAAATGCTAAAATGCAGTAACGAATTTGTTCTACGAAAATTAGCTAAAAATTATAGACCGTTAAATCATAAACTTCACTAAACCTACAGGGAAAGCATCAACTTAACTAAACCGACAGCCAAAGCATCAGAGAAGGGTCTATTTGAAATGAATTTTCTGTAAATATCTTAGTAAAATGAAGAACAATGACGGTTGAATCTGAAACTTAAAGGCTCGCAGAACACTCTTCTTGCAACATTTTTTGCCACAATCCGTATTTGTTTCACGTTGTTTCCCTAAACATTGCCAATTTTGACGTTTTAAATTGCGAGTTTGACGTTTTGAGGAAAAATCCAAAATTTGTTGCTTTAGCTGCCCCTAACTTTTTTGTCCTTAAACTTAGAGATTTTGGTACATGGTTCACTCTTTACAATACAAATAAGCGTACCAAATTTGGTTGCCCGCACTTTGTTATTTCCGGAAATATGATTTTTTTTTAAAAGAAAACACAAAACTTTCCGGGAAAACCTGTTCCGATTTTCCTGGCTAACGAACTTATCCAAGCCACTTGCAGAGGGAAGGTACTCACCATATTTAATAAAGATCGGTCTAATATTTTTATTATTTTTATTATATATATATATATATATATATATATATATATATATATATATATATATATATATATATATATATATGTATATATAGACACGGATCTCCCCATTAGTAAATTTTTTAAAGAAAATTCACTAAAAGACACTATAATTAATGTATACATTTTTTTTTCGTATCTTGCATAATGACGGATATATTGACATTTAAAGATTTTTTACGAAAATTCAACAAAAATGATATACCATTAACCGATAAACTCTATAGCCAACACTACTGCCAAAGCATCAGAGAAAGGGTCTATTTGAAATGAATTTTTTGGGAATATTTTAGTAAAATGAAGGACAATGACGATTAAAACTAAGACTTCAGGCTTTGTAAAACATTATTCTTGAGACATTTTGCTTCCATAGTTATTAGTTTCAGATTCATTGCCTAAATATTACCAACTTTGACGTTTAAAATCGCGACTTTTGACGTTTTGAGGTATTTTTCTTTAAATGCCTGTAACTTTTTGTCCTTTAACTTACAGAGCTAAACTTTGGTAGGTAACTTACCTATAAAGATATAAACCCGCGTACCAAATTTGGTTGGCCTTACTTTGTTAATTCCGGAGATATAATTTTTTTTCGAAAGGAAACACGAAATTTTCCAGGAAAACTTTGGCGGATTTTCCTGGCTAACGAACTTATCCAAACCACTTGCGAAGGGAACGTACTCACCAAGTTTTATCAAAATCGGTCCATTATTTTTTGAGTTATAGGTGTGACACACACACACACACATATATATATATATATATATATATATATATATATATATATATATATATATATATATATATATATATATATATATATATATATATATATATATATATATATATATATATATATATAAACATATAAAGTCTGAAACTGACCTCGGATTTGGGTTCCAGGGGTCCTAAATAGCGCTATAGCGCTCATTTAAAAAAATTTTTTCAAAATTCAAAAGTCGGGATCTCCTCTGTAGTGAATTTTTTTAAAGAAAATTCACTAAAAATGTAAATGATATAAATACAAATGAAGAAAAATTGTTTTATATATTGTAGTAAGAAACGTTCCAATAAGCAGTTTTTGGCTAGCCAATCACTTTACAAAATATACATAATTTAAATCCAATTTTGCTCAATTAATTAGTTCATTGTTCCAAAGAAAAAGGTGGATATTGTGGTTGGCACTTAAGAACTTTTTATATAACTAGGTTGAGCAACTCACGGTATTTGGAGATAGTTCATTTACATTATCTTCTGCAATCCAGTTTAGCTCACTAAAATGTAGGATTCACATGAATCACAGCATCAAACCAATTATAATGCCAATGTTGGAAAGGCAATTTAGATCCAAGAGAAAAACCATTAAAAAATCTCTGGACGCAGCAAGTGCGTTATGGTAGCGAATTTTCTTTAAAATATTTTTAATGGCAAATGTCTTTCTTTGATGAAAGCAGGCATCAAACTTGGTTGCCTATATAGTAGAAACAACGTACCATATTTCATTGAAATAAATTTATTGTTTAAAAATATATAAACATTTTTCAAAAGTCTAGCAGCAAATGTGTTATGGAAGTGAATTTCTATAAAAATATTTTTAATAGCAAATGCGAGTAGGCACAATCTGATTACCGGTATAGCCTATGTGGTAGAAACAATGTACCATATTTTATCAAAATTACTTATGGTTTAAAAATATACAAAAATTTTCCAAAAATAAACTTTAATGTTGGTTTTCTATCCAAAAAAGCTTACGTTAATAGCAAATTGAGTTATTGAAATTCAAAGGATTTAACGAAAATTCGGTAAATTTGCAGATTAGCTCCCGAACGCTTTTCAACAAATTGTTTTCAGAAACATTACTAGGACCCCATCTGGATGCACAAACCACAAGAAAAATTTCTTGTTCACACCCCCCAAGGAAGTTATGGGACTGGGAGTGAATAGGAGTGCTGTGCGGGGTAGGCAGGGTTTAAGGGATATGGATTTAAGATGTGAAAAAGACAGCTTTCAAGCCCGCTTTATTCGAATTTTCTGCTCATATTTCTTTTTTACTACCTACCCGCTCAGCACCCCTACTCACTCTTGGTCCCGTAACTTCCTTGGAAGGTGTTAACACGACATTCTTCTTGGAGTTTGTGGAGCTAGGGGGGGGGGGGGATAGGGTCAGGTTTCTGAAAACAGTTTTTTGAAAAACGTTCGGAAGCTAAACTGCAAATTTACCGAAAATTCGCTACCAAAACGCACTTACTGCGTCCAGATTTTTTTTCTTACAAACGCATCATATTTTAAAAAAATGCAAAAATTCATTAAAGAATTTGTTCTACGAAAATTAGCTAAAAAAAATATACACCCCTACTCACTTCTGGTCCCGTAACTTCCTTGGGGAGTGTGAACAAGAAATTTTCCTTGGGGTTTGTGGATCTAGGGGGGTGGGGGCCTAGGCAGGTTTCTGAAAACAGTTTTTTGAAAAGCGTTCGGGAACTAAACTGCAAATTTACCGAAAATTCGCTACCAAAACGCACTTTCTGCGTCCATATCTTTTTCTTACAAACGCATCATATTTCTACAAAAAATGCAAAAATGCATTAACGAATTTGTTCTATGAAATTTAGCTAAAAAATATTATGCACCCCTACTCACTCCTGGTCCCGTAACTTCCTTGGGGGGTGTGAACAAGAAATTTTTCTGCGAGTTTGTGAATTCAGTGGGGCTCTAGGCAGGTTTCTAAAAACAGTTTTTTGAAAAGAGTTCGGGAGCTAAACTGCAAATTTACCGAAAATTCGCTACCAAAACGCACTTACTGCGTCCAGTTTTTTTTCTCACAAACGTATCATATTTCGATAAAAAATGCAAAAATGCATTAACGAATTTGTTCTACAAAAATTAGCTAAAAAAAATATGCACCCCTACTCACTCCTGGCCAGGGGGGGCCTAGGCAGGTTTCTGAAAACAGTGTTTTGAAAAGCGTTCGGGAGCTAAACTGCAAATTTACCGAAAATTCGCTACCAAAACGCACTTACTGCGCCTAAATCTTTTTCTTACAAACGCATCATACTTCGATAAAAAATTCAAAAAAGCATTAACGAATTTGTTCTACGAAAATTAGCTAAAAAAAATTATACACCCCTAAAAAATGCATTAACAAATTTGTTCTACGATAATTAGCTAAAAAAAAATATTGACCGTTAAACCATACACTTCACTAAACCTAGAAATAAATATCCAAAATGCCACCAAACTTAACTAAACTGACAGCCAAAGCATCAGAGAAAGGGTCTATTTGAAATGGATATTCTGTAAATATTTTAGTAAAATGAAGGGCAGTGACGGTTGAATCTGAAACTTAAGGGTTTGCAGAACACTCTTCTTGCAACATTTTCTTTTCACAAAGGGTATTTGTTTCACATTCTTTGCCTAAACATTGCCAATTTTGACGTTTAAAATTGCGAGTTTGACGTTTTGAGGAAAACTCCAAAATTTGTTGCTTTAACTGCCCATAACTTCTTTGTCTTTAAAGATAGGGACCTAAATTTTGGTACAGTTTCACATTCTTTCCCTAAACATTGCCAATTTTGACGTTTAAAATTGCGAGTTTGACGTTTTGAGGAAAACTCCAAAATTTGTTGCTTTAACTGCCCCTAACTTATTTGTCTTTAAAGATAGGGATTTGGTACAGAGTTCGATCTTTATAATACAAACACACGTACCAAATTTGGTTGCCCTTACTTTGTTATTTCCGGAGATATGAATTTAAAAAAAAACACGCAATTTTCCAGGAAAACCTGGTCAGATTTTCCTGGCTAACGAACTTATCTAAGCCACTTGCAAAAGGAAGGTACTCTGCGAATTTTATCAAGATCGGTCCATTATTTTTTGAGTTATCGGTCGGATATATATATATATATATATATATATATATATATATATATATATATATATATATATATATATATATATAAATACAGATCCCCCATAAGCGAATTTAAAAAAAATCGCTAAAAAGCATCAACTTAACTAATCTGACAGCCAAAGCATCAGAGAAAGGGTCTATTTGAAATGGATATTCTGTAAATATTTTAGTAAAATGAAGGGCAATGACGGTTGAATCTGAAACTTAAGGGTTATATAACACCCTTCTTGCAACATTTTCTTTTCACAATCGGTATTTGTTCCACATTCTTTGCCTAAACATTGCCAATTTTGACGTTTTGTTTCTTTAACTGCCCATAACTTCGTTGTTTATATATATATATATATATATATATATATATATATATATATATATATATATATATATATATATATATATATATATATAAACACAGATCTCCTCATTATCATTTTTTTTTAAATTCGCTAATAATAATTTAGAAGTGAAATAATATTCTAAATTTGCTTCTCACCCTGTAGAATGTATAGCGGTTTCAAAATCAGCGGTAAAATTTCCAGATATTTCTTAAGACGGGAAAGGTAATATATTATTTTAATCTTCCTCGGATTAAACGGAAAAAACAGCCGACAAATCAAACTAATCGATAAATTTTCCTTGTCTCTGTTGCTAGGCATGTAGTGCCAATCTATTAAATTTGAAGTTGTTTGACACGTGGCACAGAGAAACAGTGTAAAAGTATCAGACTTAGATTGGCATGGAATGAAATAAACTAAAAACGGATGTGAATACGTTACAATATTCATAAAAATCCTCAAACACGTCAATTTCAAATTGAAAAGTCTAGACGCAGCAAGTCCGTTATAGAAGTAAATTTTCACAAAAATGTTTTTAATAGCAACTATGTCTCTCTAATCCAAGCAGGTATCAATCTGGTTACCGGTATAACCTATATACCAGAAACAATGTGCCTTGTTTTATTAAAGTAAGTAATTGTTTGAAAGGGTAAAAAAAATCCGAAAATAAACTTAAAATGTTTCAGAAAAAAACTGGTTTCCTAGCCAACAAACCTTAGGTTAATAGCATATTGAGTTATTGAAATTTGAAACATTTAATGAAAATTCGCTACAAAGACGCACTTACTGCGCCTTGTTTTTTTCTTACAAACATGCATCATATTTCGCTAAAAAAATGCAAAAATGCAATAATATAAGGGTGTTCGAAAAAAATTGTAGGTATCACCAACGACTCATGGGACATGCTGTGATTGTCAAAATAATTTTATTAAATGCAGCTCAAGACACCCTGTAACTAACATATAAAACTTTTTTCTCGTGTATAATAACAATTATATTGAGCTTTACCGTAGAAATGCGTCACTCTGTATATATGTAAACCGATAAAAACAAAAACTAAACCAGGATATGGATTCCAGGGGGCCTAGTTTGCGCTTATTTGAAGAAATCTTTTTAGAATTCAAAGGTAGTGGTCTCTTCATTAACGAATTTTTTCTACGAAAATTAGCTAAAAGTTATAGAGCGTTAAACCATTAACATAACTAAAACTACCGCCAAAGCATCAGAGGAAGGGTCGATTTGAAATTAAAATTCTGGAAATATTTGAGTAAAATGAAGGACAATGACGGTTGAAGCTGAAACTTAAGTGTTTGCAGAACACTCTTCTTGTGACATTTTGTTTATATAATGCGTATTTGTTTCAGGTTCTTTGCCTAAATGTTGTCGATTTTGACGTTTCAAACAGCGACATTTACGTGTTGGGACGATTTTCCTGGGTAATTAACCAATCCACGCCACTTGCAAAAGGAAGGTACTCAGAAAATTTGATTAAAATCTGTCCATTATTTTTTGAGCTTTCGGTGTGATACATACATACATACATACATATATATATATATATATATATATATATATATATATATATATATATATATATATATATATATATATATATATATATATATATATACAGGTGGCATTTGACGAAAAATTCGCTAAAAACTAGTGTTTATTTAATAAAGGGCTGTTAAAACTGTAACTTTTAGCGGATTTTATAATGTAAGGTCTTAACTCTACCTCTGCTTCGATTTCTCCTTGTCAGAAATCAAAAACGAAAAGGCGCCAACTTTCAATTAACCACCTGCTTGCTGTTGAAAAACAATAACGCGAACCATAAATTAGTAAATTTTATAATTTATCACTCGACCAATAAGCTATTGACAACTCATTTGAATTCTCCACCGTATCTACCCTCAAGATCTTGTTCAAATGTTTGAGTTTATTGTTTTCCACGAGAGCTCCACCTAGATGGACCTTCTAGGCGTGAAATATCTTGCTATATAACTAGAATATAATTTGTTTAGTTCACATTCATTATTAGTGTAGTCTCGTGTGATATATAGAGCATTTACAATTGGTTGAGTTCTTAGTATCTATACAGTGTTCTTAGAAGTTTGTGGCTAATTGTTTTGTCATGAAGGAATACAAGACTTTCAGGTGTAGCATTCAACAAAACTTGTTGAATGGGGACGGAAAATTAACTCCGATGTAATTAGGTATAGGAGCAATATAAATTAATTTTCTTGACGCGGCAATTGCGTTATCGTAGCGAATTTTCATAATTATTTAAATTATATGATTTATATCTCTAAGCGAGTTTACTCTTAAAAAAATCGATCGAGCGCGAACTAGAACATATTTTCAGAGTGACTTTTAATCTGTATATGTTTATATATCTATATCTATATCTATATATATATATATATATATATATATATATATATATATATATATATATATATATATATATATATATATATATATCTTTTTTTTTGAGGGCGTAGTTGGCGCCAATAGGGGCTAACCAAACAAGTGGCCCTCCTGAACCGCCGCAGCCTCGGAACCGCTGTTGCATTACTTCGAGGCACTGGCTGTCTTCGCTTTAATATAATACATAACATAGGTAATACAATATATAATACAATACATACAAATCATACTCACAACATATACCTATATACAACACATAAACAAATAAAACACAACACGTTTTAAAATGGTTTGAGCAAGAGACAGTTCTTTTCTGCCTTGCCTCCTTCTTCATCTCTTGGTCTCCCTTTCTTTAGTCTCTACAATTTTTCGGACCACTGTGTGCACTAGGTTCCAGCATTCCTGAAATTCCAGCAAGCTGCTCGCCATAGATTTGGCGTTAAATACTTCCCTCTTGGCTTGGGCATATTCCTTTCGGACATTCTCCCATCTTGGACAGGCGAATATAGTGTGTTCTACATCGTCAATCGCCCCGCAGTAGTCACAAGACTCCGTATCCCTCCTCCTTCGCTCGTACAGCTACTTGCCAAAACAGCCATGGCCCGACAGTGCTTGGGTCAAGAAGTAGTCCACCTCTCCATGATTTGTTTCACTCCAGGTTCTAATATTTGGAATAATCCTCCAGGTCCAGCGGCCTTTCGGGCTGTTCTCCCATTTCGTCTGCCATCTAGTCATCAGTTGAGACCTAGCAGTTTCTCGTGTTAGACCGCCATATCGTTCTTGTCTCTCCTGGATGAGCAGCTCCACTGGTGGCGATCTATATCTATATCTATATCTATATCTATATCTATATCTATATCTATATCTATATCTATATCTATGTCTATATCTATATCTATATCTATATCTATATCTATATACGTACATATATATATATATATATATATATATATATATATATATATATATATATATATATATAGGCTGTCCCAAAAGTCGTAAATCAAACGCCACACGAATGTAGGTTAGCTCAAGCCCTTTAAAAACCCCTATATGATCTTATCAAAAAGTTTACGGTTTTCAAGATATCGACATTTTTATGAAAAAAAGGCAAATTGTCAAATTTTAATGTATTTTGCGCCCCACATGCGGAAATAAACATTTCCGGAATATGATGATTGTGCATGTTAATCCTCAATAATGGCGTTATTGACTCAGTCTGAAATATTTTGTGTTATTATTTAGAAGAACTGAAGGAAAAAAATTAAAAATCGAACTTTTCTTCCACATTTTTTTTAAAATTTGGAAGAAAGATCCGCACTGAAAAAAAACTTGTTTTATGGAGATGGAAGGTTTTCTGACCTCAGTGCAGCAAAACGCAATAAAGAATTAAGTGAGTGGTAAGACACGAAGCAACGTGCCGCCACCTAGTTGCGGAACCAAGTAGTATGTTGTCACGTCAGCTCCAAATAACACAAACTGTTAAAAAATAGAGACTGTATACAACCAACTAACAATTTAGTAAATTGTTAGCCCTGGCCCATTTCTACCCTAATATAGGGACAAATTATGTAAGGCTAGATGCATTTAAGCCATAATTAGAACCGTAGACCGGTTTCGCTCTAATTAGAGCTCTTCAGTACGGCATACTAATTGTAGCGAAAATACAATTATAAAGTAATACGGCTATGGTATCCAGCGTTCCAACACCAAGTGAGTGGTAAGACATGAAGCAACGTGCCCCACCTAGCCCTACATACGTTGTGTCTATATTAGGGTAGAAATGGGCCACGGCTCACAATTTACTAAATTATTAGTTGGTTTTATACAATCTCTATTTTTTAACACTTTGTGTTATTTTGAGCTGGCGTGACAACATACTACTTGGTTCCGCAACTAGGTGGCGGCAGTTTGCTTTGTGTCTTACCACTCACTTAGTGTTGGAAAGCTGGCTACCATAGCCGTATAACTTTATAAGTGTATTTTCGCTACAATTAGTATGGCGAGCTCTAATTAGAGCGAAACCTATCTACGGTTCTTATTGTGGCGAGAATGCATCTAGCCTTACGTACTTTGTTATATTAGGGTAGAAATGGGCCAGGGCTGACAATTTACTAAATTGTTAACTGGTTGTATACAGTCTCTATTTTTTAACACTTTGTGTTATTTGGAGCTGGCGTGACAACATACTACTTGGTTCCGCAACTAGGTGGCGGCACGTTGCTTCATGTCTTACCACTCACTTAATGCTTTATTGCGTTTTCCTGCAGTGAGGTCAGAAAACCTCATTTCCACTCTCTAAGATTTAACTTACGGGGCAATTGCTATGAAATAGAATCTGTAGAATCAACTAAATACCTTGGAGTTATAATTGACTCTCATTTAAAATAAGAAGCGCAGCTAATGAGTGTCGTTGGTAGACTTCGATATCTGTCGGCGCGTCTAAGGAAGTTGTGTCAAGTGTTAGGATTTTCTTGTTTAAAAATGATTTATCAGGCCCTGGCTGAATCACTCATTCGGTATGACATGGTTGGTTGGGGTGGCGCTGCGGAAACATACCTAAAACCCTTGGAAGTTATACAGAGAGATTTCATTAAGATCATTATGCATAGGCCTAGAACATACCCAAGCGATCGCTTGTATAGAGAGTGTGAGTTACTTGATGTGAGACAGCTGCAGGCAAGATCGATACTGATAAATCAGCATAGAGATAAAAACTCTGGACGCAGCAAGTGCGTTATGGTAGTGAATTTTTATTAAATGCTTCAAATTTGAATAACAAATTTTTCTATAAACTTAGAAAATTTAATTTTGGTATGTAGTAAGGTCTTTCTTAGGACAAGATATCCATCAAATTTCATTAAAATAACTTTGTAAATTTTGGAGAAAAAAAATTTTTTGAAAGAAAATATAAAATTTTAATAACTCAATTTTTGATAAATTGAGAAAGTTAAATTTTGTTACTTAGTAAGGTCTATCCCAAGGCAATACATGTAAATTTCATTAAAACAGCTTTGTTATTTTCGGAAAAAAAAATTTTTTTTTGAAATAAAACTCAAAATTTTCCCGGAAAACCCCGTCTGATTTTCCTGGCTAACGAACTCGTCCAAGCCCTTATTAAAAGAAAGGCACTTGCCGAGTTTCATTGAAATCGGTTAATTATTTTTCGAGTTATCAGACGGATATATATATATATATATATATATATATATATATATATATATATATATATATATATATATATATATATATATATATATATATATATATATATATATATATATAACATATAAAAATTGAAACTGACCTCGGATATGGGTTCTAGCGGTCCTAGTTCGCGCTCATTTGAAAAATTGTTTGCAAAGTCTCACCGTCGATACCTCTCTATTAGTGATTTTAAAAAAAATAAAAATTCACTAAAATCAAATAACAGAGATAGCTTGCTCTACTCGCAATTGTCTTTAGAAAATCAAATTAAAGATCTCAATTTACCAAGAAAAACTTCAACTACCATAATTAGAATGAGATTTAACCACGGTAGATATAAATCTCATCTGCATCGAACTGGCATGGAGGATCTTACTGCAACTGCGATGGAACCTCTATCTGCGACTTGGACCGCCTAGTATTTTCACGTTACCGATTCAACACGCTACGAATTGACTTATGCATTTATGAATAATAACAATGTTTACAGTGAGCGACATCTGCTGGTCAAACGTAAAAATATAAAACCATTTTGCACCAAGAATTGAAATGTTAGTCAATAAAAGTGAGAATGAGAACTACAAAGTCATTGAATAATACGAGATTTTGAAGCTGCGATCAATAGAAATATAAATAACCAACAGCAACCACAAACTTATGATTTAAACATGTTTCAAATTTGAATAGCTCAATTTTCTGTAACCCTAGACAGCTGAATTTTGGCACATAGTTAGGTATTTCCCAAAGCAATATGTAAACCAAATTTTATCGAAATTTTCGGAAAAAAAAATTTTTTTTGAAAGAAAACTCAAAATTTTCCCGGAAAACCCCGTCCGATTTTCCTGGCCAACGAACTCATCCAAGCCATTAATAAAAGAAAGGCACTTGCCGAGTTTCATCTAAATCGGTTAATTATTTTTTGAGTTATCAGACGGATACATATATATACATATATATATATATATATATATATATATATATATATATATATATATATATATATATATATATATATATATATATATATATATATATATATATATATATATATATATATATATATAAATATATATATATATATATATATATATATATATATATATATATATATATAAGCATATAAAAATTCAAACTGACCCCGGATATGGGTTCTAGGGGTCCTAATTCGCGCTCATTTGAAAGAATTTTTGCAAAGTCTCACCATCGATACCTCTTTATTAGTGAATTTTTTTAATAAAAATTCACTAATATGAGTAAATCAACAGCAACTGGGAATGAATTCGGTCAGTCGCCCAGCCACGTGGTTAAAAAACACTGTTTGCATGAGTGCTTACAACTCTAGATCTAAATAAAAGGACTGTAACAGCGGCAGAAGCAGAAGTCAATGGAAGGTTGATGAATGAATCTCATGAGTCAATAAGAAAAGCATTGACTAACCAACAGCAACCACATACTTACGAACTAAACATGTTTCAAATTTGCATAGCTCAATTTTCTGTAACCCTAGAAAGCTGAATTTTGGCACATAGTTAGGTATTTCCCAAAGCAATATGTAGACCAAATTTTATCGAAATTTTCGGAAAAAAAAATTTTTTTTGAAAGAAAACTCAAAATTTTCCCGGAAAACCCTGTCCGATTTTCCTGGCCAACGAACTCATCCAAGCCATTAATAAAAGAAAGGCACTTGCCAAGTTTCATCTAAATCGGTTAATTATTTTTTGAGTTATCAGACGGATACACATATATATATATATATATATATATATATATATATATATATATATATATATATATATATATATATATATATATATATATATATATATATATATATATATATATATATATATATATATATATATATATATAAGCATATAAAAATTCAAACTGACCCCGGATATGGGTTCTAGGGGTCCTAATTCGCGCTCATTTGAAAGAATTTTTGCAAAGTCTCACCATCGATACCTCTCTATTAGTGAATTTTTTTTAATAAAAATTCACTAAAAATGTGCTAAGAAACATACAATACGAACACTACACAAGGTACAGGAAGGTAGCTGAATTAAGTGTCAGAAGACTATTGGTCAAAAAGTTATATGCTCATTGTACCCAGACTCTACACTAGGTTCCCAGTTCACCTAAGAAATATTGTAAATATAAGTGTTTTTAGAAAGGGAATTTCTGATTGGATACGTCAAATATCTAGAAGAGAGATGAATGTATGGATCGATCTGACGAACTGAAACGAATGTTTTTTAAAAAGAGCTGTACAAGTACCTGTGTGAGAGTGGGGTGAGAGGGCGTGCCTGTATGTGTTCTGAGTGGCTCTATGTGTCGGGGTGTGCGAGTGACTGCGCGTGTGCTTGGGAGCGGGTGTGAATGCTTGCGCGTGAGTGGAAACGTATGTATTCTTGTCAAGTTGAAATATTGGTGTTTCGCTGTGACCATATAGCCATGCCGGTTGATGTCCCTGTTTTTTGCCACAAGTGATTGCGAAAGGATGTCCATGCCTATTTCTTTTTTTCTTTCTCTTTTGTTATGTATGTTGTGCCAAGTTTATAATATAGTAATAAGGTGTTGCTTATTGTCATTATAGTCCGGGGTAAGGTTACACAGTCAGTATGGGAGCGCAGCACTGAAAGTGGTGGAAGGGTGGACGGTTGGTCAAGGGCTCGGGGTGAACCCCGAGAAAGCAACCGTTGTGCCGTTTACGAGGAGGAGGAAGTGCGAGAGCCACAGAACTCTCACTCTAGACGGTAGGAGCATTCCAATAGCCAGGGAGGTAAAATATCTTGGGGTCATATTGGACTCTAAGCTAACCTGGAATGGTCACATTGGAAAAATACTGCGTAAGGTAGTCATGATCTTAGCCGTCATTAGGCGGATATATGGAAAAACGTGGGGACTACGACCTAGTATGGCCCACTGGCTGTACACAAGGGTGGTCAGACCATCGTTAACATACGCGGTCTGGTGGCCTAAGGTGACACAATCCAGTGCCAAACAAAAACAAGGCAATATCCAAAGGATGGCTTGCCTAGACATCACAGAAGCCATGTCTTCAACCCCAACAGCCGCCACGGAGGTGTTGCTGGATCTGACCCCCCTACACTTAGTTATTATGGGGGAGGCCGGGCTAGGACTATGCAGACTAACCTGCAATGGTAGACTGAAGATCAACCCAGGCTTCAGGGGCCACTGCAAAAGTCAGGAGATCGTAAAGGAGCCCATGCTTGAAATGAGGTCTGACTTCGTGAGCCCGCGAATCTGCAGGGAAAACAACTTTACAGTGGAAATCCCCGACCGCGAGGAGACGCCGGACATACCACAGGACGCGCTCGTCTGGTTCCCGGACGAATCCCGCGGGGAGCGTGGGACGGGGCAGGTGTTTATTTGGAAGGACCGAGGGTAAGTCATAGTATTTCCCTCGGAGCCCATGCAACGGTCTTTCAAGCCGAAATGTACGCAATTATGCACTGTGTGCGGGAGAACAAGAGGAGGGGCTACACCAACAAGCGGATTTTCATAGCCACAGACAGCCAGACAGCCCTTAAGGACCTAAGTAGCCCACGGGTAAATTCCTGGCTGGTGAGTGAGTGCCGAGACGAGACGAGCGACCTGGCTGGGTAGAATGAGGTCACCCTCATCTGGGTGCTTGTCACTCGGGGGCGGAAGGCATCGAGGAATCTGAGAGTCTCGCGAAGAGAGGGTCAGCAGAACCATTTATGGGACCAGAACCGGCTCTAGGCGTGACAAAGAGCACTGCCAGGGGAGCCATTAAGTCCTGGGTCAGAAACCAACACAAGGTGTACTGGGCGGACTGTCCAGAGCTCAGACATGGGAAGTCAATAATTGACAGACCCAGTTCAAAGAGGGCTGTGGAGCTGCTAAATCTTAGCAGAGGGCAGCTCAGAAACACAACAGGTCTCTTGACGGGACACATGGCCGTCAAGAAACACCTGCATAAAATGAGGCGGTTCGAAAACTCTGCGGCGAGGGGGAGGAATCAGCACAGCACATCTTGTGCGAGTGTAAAGCTCTAGACCGCAAAAGACAACTGATCTACGGTCAGTCTAGACCGGAGACAGAGCAATATAACATTTCACCCTACCAATCGCTGTGCAGACTAGTTCAAGGCACAGTGATATTGGAATGGGTGTGGTAAGACTAAGGGTATGCACAATCAACCAAAGGTTGCAGGGCTATCGGGGCGGCAAGGCCGCAGACGAGCCCTGAGGGAAAAAAGGTGTTGCTTTTAGTCTCATTTACAAATTTCTAACTTCTGTGGGACTAAACTTCATTTATTTGTGTGGTTATTGTTGTTGTTGTTGTCATGCAGATAAATACAAGTTATTATTATTTTAATTAAACTCTTAAATATTTCCAATTGGCCAACAACATTGTTTAAACTAATTAAGGCACAAAACAAACTAAATAACACCAGGGAAAAACTCTCCTAAATCTTTGTTTAAAATTATTCTATTTTAACCTGAATATTAAACTACCAGCTTAATTATTAATCGGTTTCTCTTTGAGTAATTAATTTAGAAGGGCGGTTCGGGACACCCTCCACAACTTTTATGATTCCTTATAGTCACCTATTCTCTTTGCGTAATATTCCATTTTTGTTTTGCTTACTAAGTAATTAATTTATTTCTGCAGGTATAGTAATCCGCTGTCAAACTCATATCTTCTGGATTTATTTTTATTGACAAGTACTTTCTATCTCTTTCATTAATAGAGTTCACTAATTTTTCTGTCATCCAGCATTTTTTTTGTCAGATTTTGTGAGCTGGAGTTTTATGCAAATAACAATTTTTTCTGTTGCAGACTGTATTTTACAATGGTCAATCTCGAGGTTCCAGTTAACAGAACTCACATTACTAATGATTTTTTTAAAATTAATGCTTTGGATATCTTTCTTAATTTGTCTTTGCGTTGTTGTTGTATTATGACCTGTAAGGCTATGAGATAATAATCAGTTGGTGCTGACTGAATCATTAACGGTGAGGTCATGTCTTCTCTATTGGTTCCCCTAGCAAAAATATGGTCTATACATGAACGTGCATTTAATTACATTCTAATATGGATGCCCATCAGAGACTTAAACCCAGTTTGTTACATAATGTTGAAATATTCAGTTTTTCTTTTAAGTCCACATATCACCCACAAAAATGCAATAATCTTGTTTTCGGAAATGATCGAGATAGCAATTCATCCAGAAAATCCTAGACCTGAATTCAAGGATACCTCTATAAACCTTCAAGATAGTTACCATTCTATTATGAAAGCTAACGTCAATCTTTAGGACATAAGGTTACTAGAATTATCTCTATGTGACTTTCGTTCCTAGATGTACTAGTTATTAAAAATAAAAATAATGGCTCGCTTGAATTCGATGTCTACAGGAAGGAAACGACTACTATTAGTTATATTCCTAACGACTCACATCATACGTTTGCACAAAAAGCGGCTAGTTTAAATTTCCTAGTGAACAGACTGATTAAATTTCCGTTAAGTAAAAATAGATTTAATACAGAATTAAAATACATGGAAAATGTTGCGAGATATAACGGTTACTCGGATGGTTTAATAGACAAATTGGTTAACAAACACAGAACAAAGAAAATGATATCTAAATGTACGACATTCAAGAAAGATAAAATAGAGAAAAAATGCGTGTGTTTACCTTATCAACCACGAATCACAAAGGGTTTGGAAAGTATTTTTAAGAAAGCCGATTTACATTTGACTTTTTCGACGAAAAGTAATTTAAAAAATTTGTTGGGTAATACGAAAGATAAAGACGACGTTACTGAAATGTCCGGTATTTATGAGATTAGTTGCAAAGATTGCAATCTTAAATACGTGGGTCAAACTAGGAGAAACATAGCCACCAGATTTCGTGAACATCTCGCACATTTACGATATGGTACGGTGGACAAATCGTGTGTGGCACAACATATATGGGATATAAATCACCACATTGACAAAGAAAATTTGAAACTTGTCAAAAATGTTAGACATCAAACTATTCTTGATTCATTAGAAAGTATTTTTATATCAAGGTCGATTAAGAACAAAACGTAATTGAATCGTGCGGCACCTTTAATTTCAAGCCCTTTATTTTCACTTTGCATTTGACCAGCTAAACACTCCTAATTTGTTCGGTAGAATAATAAATTACTGTAAATAACTC
The DNA here is from genome assembly GCA_964006375.1 of Tillus elongatus. Classification (NCBI taxonomy): domain Eukaryota; kingdom Metazoa; phylum Arthropoda; class Insecta; order Coleoptera; family Cleridae; genus Tillus; species Tillus elongatus. Next base: position 23,026,418 of record OZ023262.1, on the reverse strand, counting down.
GGCCGGTCTATAAATATAATAATCTCTACGCTTGTCTTGACTTAAAGACTATGAAGTCAATATAAATACTATTTACGAAGAATTAAAATCAATATAAATATATTTTTTATATAGTATTAAAGTTGAATTATTTATCTTTTGTTAGAGTTAACAATGTGAGCCAAACACCCAGGTTTAGTTTTCTATATGAAAAAGATGAGCGGAGGTTATTGTGTTTGTCTCGCCAGATGTGGTTGTCGGCTAGCTCCAATATCCACATAGTAAATTTCTAGATCGCAAGGGAACGTGCAGATTCCTAAAATAACTCGGTACCGTTCCTTTTAAACCTATTATCCTTATATTAGATAAGGGCTCATAAAGTTGTCGACCAGAAGATTAAAGCAGGTCTTCGACCTCGTAGTTTCACTACATAATAAGCAAACGATAAGTCTTCGACGACAATTTTACTTAGGACTAGTTCGTTCACCTAGAAGCGATATAAATACACGGTAGCTAGTAGTTTAATTTTAGAATTTTTCTTCCTCTGAAGATGTTGACATGGTCAACGAAACGATCGTGAGGTCTCTGAAATATGTGTTGTGGTGATTTGGGTTTCTCCAAGTGTACTTATTACTAGAATTATCTTCTAGAACATACACGACAGTAGATTAACATACCCAGGGTCCACAATTTCCACACGTACTGCAGAACCCTGCGTAACTAAATAAATTAGTATATTGTTTGACATATCTCAGTTATTTCATTTGGTACCATCCTTAGTTCAAACAAAAACAACGAAATTGTTTGTTTTTTGTTGATACATTTGTATGCTAATCCCCATGAATGTGCTCTAGTTATTTCTCTAATTATACGTAATTTAACTGAGTAAATATTGAGTTTATTAATCCGTTTGTTTTTATCGCACTTCTTTCTTTAAGCGTGAGAAATAGACGCACATATTAGTGTGGCATGTGTATCTTCACGAACAGCTACTCTCGTTCCACAAACTCTAACGATGGAATTAATTCTGTACTGACTTATAGAAACAGTTATCAATATAATGCCTTAAAAATCAATCACCTCAAGTAATCACCAGTGCCTCTCTTTTCAAAATCGATCCATGTATAAATATATATAGGGTGGCGCATTATAAACGAAACAGACCGATTTGCGTCCAGAGAATTTTTTGTAAGAAACGCCGAAACACGTCAATTTTAATATTGAGGAGACATATTTTGACATAAAACTCAACTTTGTCAGATCAAACCCTTAACGGTGGTGATAACAACCCTTATATTTTAAATAGGGAATATGGGTCGAATGTTACATCATCTGAGAGCTCTTTATTTTCCGAATTCAGCACACTAATTTTTTTGGAAGTTATATTAACTTGTTTAAAAATTATTCACAGTTGATGATACAAAAACGCATTTCACTCATTCCGATAAGAAATGTGCTGATAGTCAATGTTTTGTTGGTTTGTAAACAAAAAATTGACTATCAGAATATTTCCTACCAGAATGAGAGAAATGCGGTTTATTATTTCAGTTTATCGGTCAGTTTGATACTTGATAGTACTACCGAAAATGAATTTCACAATGGTCTATTCTGTAGAAGAAAGAGTTGAAATAATTACTCTTTTTTTCAAAAACGATGACTGTTCCAACCGTACCACAAATTTAATGAACGGCATCCGAACAGACATGTTAACAGAAAATACATTTTGGAGTTAGTTGCAAAGTTTCGACAAAGTGGTTCAGTAGCCAACAAGAAACGGGATCCTGAACGTGAATTTCCGGTTAGAAATGAGACTACTGAGATTGAAGTTTTAGGACAAATTGCTGCAGACCCAACTTTGAGTACGATAAAATTGGCCACTGTTTCAAACATCAAAAGAAGAACTATTCAGCGAATATTGAAGCATCATAAATTTCACCCGTATAAAATTCATTTTGTACAACAACTGAATGAAGATGATTTTGATCGGCGGCTGGAGTTTTGTGAAGTTATGACTGCACGAATAGCTGATAACGGAAACTTTCTGTTCGAGTGTACGTTTTTATTAAACTCTACAGTCAATCGTCATAATTGTCGTTATTGGGCAGATAATAATCCAAGAAATTTTCACGAAGTCCACACTCAAGTTCCACAGAAATTGAATGTCTGGACTGACATTTTTGGAGACCGTTTATTCGGACCATTTTTTCCTGATGGCAATTTGAGTGGCGAAACGTATTTGGAGTTACTAGAATATATCGTTTACCCTCTACTAATTTACATTGTTAAAAATGATGATCGCTATCAAGAAAATCAATTAGTGTTTCAACAAGATGGAGCTCCTATGCCGTCTAATGACTCCACAAATGCTCCAGAATGTCAGAGATCGTTTTGAACAAAATTTGTACTTTTGTATGGAAGCTGGTGGTCAACAATTTGAACACTTACTTAACTGAATAAAAATTTTTGAACGTTTAGTTTCATTTTTTAGTTTTTTTTTTAACGAAAAATTGACTAATTAGTGCATTTCTTATTACAATGACTGAAATACATTCTTGCAACTCCAACTGTGAATAATTTTTAAACGAGTTGATAAAACTTCCAAAGAAAATTAGTGTGCTGAATTCAGAAAGGAAAGAGCTTTCAAATGATGTAACACTCGACGCATGTTCCCTATTTAAAATATAAGGGTTGTTATCACCACGCTTAAGGGGTTGATGTCCTATGTCAAAATATATTCCCCTCAATATTAAAATTGACGTGTTTTAGCGTTTCTTAAAAAAAAATCTATCTGGACGCTAATCGGTCTGTTTCGTTTCCAATGCGCCACCCTGTATATATATATATATATATATATATATATATATATATATATATATATATATATATATATATAAACACAGATCTCCTCATCAGTGAATTTTTTGTTTTACTAAAAATTCGCTAATGCAGTTAGGAATATAAGACATTTAGAATTGTTCATTTTCCGATGACTCTAATTTGGTTAGTGAAACGATCGTCAGGTTTTTAAATGTGTTGTGGTAATTTGGGTTCACCAAGTGTACTTATCAGTTCTCATTACAGGTTCCAATCTTCACTTAGTAATACATAATTTTTGTTATAATAGTTCTATAGAGCTTTCTAAAGTTATCAAACTACCTAATAAGCACTTATCTAGTTTGCTCCTGGAATTTAAGGTAACAAATATTTTAATATAAAATGAATCAAATAAATCTTTGATTAGGGAACTAACGGTACCTATATTAATAAAATGTCCCAAATTTGGAAAATACTAATCACTGTGTCAAACGGAAATAATGTATCACGTTTGATTGTGTCGCATGTGTTCAGGTACCTTTCACGCACTCATTGTCCGGTAGAAGGTTACCATCATCAAATATAAACGTGTCGTCTAATAAAGTTCTACGTGGGCTTTAATATAATAATTCATTGTTCACTATGAGCAGCACAACAATGGCGTTCAAGTGGTCGGGTTGCAGTAAACTCACCTGTTATTGTTAGTCCGAACAGTAAAGATGACATTAACATTACCATATCTAATCTCCAGTGAGATCCTGTGGTCGCGGCATATTAGATCTGTCTACACGCCAAATGCGCTGCTCCTTTATTGTATAAGAAGTTGTGGAGAAAGCTTTCAAAGTAGTATGCTTTAAAAATTAAATTCGTTTCCGATATTGTTTTTTGACCTATTTCATTTTTTGCTTTGTCTTTTTTTTACGAGAAATGCATGACCTCCACTCTCAAACATCATTAAATTGCGCATTACGGAAGATAGGGCATAACTTTTTAACACATGAACTCAAAAAATGCAATTCTCACACACATATTATATATATATATATATATATATATATATATATATATATATATATATATATATATATATATATATATATATATATATATATATATATATATGTATATGTATATGTATATATACAGGGTCGCTGATAAGTCTGGAAACGGTCGATTATCCGGGAAAATATACAAGGTGTCGAAAAAAGTTTTATACAAAAGTTTTTGGGTTCTTCAATGTCTACTAGGCGGTGATAATTTCATTTATACAGGGTTGGTCATACAGGCGTGGCACACCAATATTAATTTTTTTTTAATGGAACACCCTATATATTATTCGATATTTCAATCCTTCTCTTAATTTTGAGCAACATTTATCAGAAGCATGATGTACATAAACTCAATCGTTTCCGGGTAAAAAGATAAATAAAAATAAACGCTATTGTTTTTAAAATCTATTGGATGAAGAACAAAAATAAATGAAAAGTAGAATATCTCTTGAAAACAATCTGTGAGTGTGAAAAGAACCGGTTGCGATGTTTTTAACATTGTTTGGAATCCTATTTTATAAGATGTTCAAAGTGTTCTCCATTGACCTCCTGACAATAATGAATTCGCTTAACAAAACATTGCACTGCATTTACAAGAGCGTTTTGAGGAATGTTATTAATTTCATGCACAATCCTTGCTTGCAACTCTTCAATATTCTGCGGTCTATTTTGGTAAATTAAATTTTTTACATGACCCCACAAAAAAAAGTCAAGCGGCGTCATGTCGGGAGACCTAGCTGGCCATTCAATAGTTCCCCTGCGCCCTATCCATCTGCCAGGAAAGGTTTGATTCAGATATTCCCGTACCTCAATTCCAAAATGAGGGGGTGCCCCATCCTGCTGAAACCATATTTCTTCCGCTGGTAGATTTGGGTCGTTATTGTTCGGAAATAATCGACTTACGTCTGGAACAATTGATTCTTGCAAAAGTGTCAAATATCGAGCAGAGTTCAAATTACCGTGTATAAAATAAGGTCCTATGATATGTCCACCAATAATAGCACACCAAACATTTACTTTTTGCGGTCTTTGGGTGTGAATTTGTTCCATCCAATGTGGGTTTTCGTCTGACCAGTACCTACAGTTGTGTCGGTTGACTTGTCCATTCAAACAAAATGTAGATTCGTCGGAAAACAAAATGTGGTTGGCAAAGTTAAAATTTTGGCGTAACTTCTCCATAATAAGTTCACAGAACTCGATTCTGCGATCAAAATCGTCTTCACTCAGTTCTTGCAATAAATGAATTTTATATGGACGGAACTTTTCCCGCTTCGTAATCTTTTGAATTGAATATCGACTCATATTGTGATTTAAAGCCAATTGCTGTGCCGAAGTTTTCGGATTTTCCACCACATCCAATATTACATTCAAAGAATTTTCTTCATTTGTAACGGTTACTGGCCTTCCAGTTCTAGGTTTATCCTTGATACCGCCAGTTTCGTGAAAACGATGCAAAGTTTTCGAAACTGTGGATTTGGAGATCGATTCCCGCTCAGGATGCAACTCATTGAACATAATCACCACTTGAGCAAAACTTCGTGTTCTATCACCGTACCCTATCATCATTAAAATTTCGATACGTTCGGTTTCACTTAAACTTGCCATTTTGCACAAAAACTGTTGACACTAAATTACTAATGTTTCAGAACTGTTGACACTGAATGAATGTTTGACATTCGTTGTCCTGGAAACATTTTAATACAAAAGAATAATACTGCGTTTCTTATGGGCATCTTATCTTATCTTGGGATTCCAAACAATGTTAAAAACATCGCAACCGGTTCTTTTCACACTCACAGATTGTTTTCAAGAGATATTCTACTTTTCATTTATTTTTGTTCTTCATCCAATAGATTTTAAAAACAGCAGCGTTTATTTTTATTTATTTTTTTACCCGGAAACGATTGAGTTTATGTACATCATGCTTCTGATAAATGTTGCTCAAAATTAAGAGAAGGATTGAAATATCGAATAATATATAGGGTGTTCCATTAAAAAAAAATTAATATTGGTGTGCCACGCCTGTATGACCAACCCTGTATAAATAAAATTATCACCGCCTAGTAGACATTGAAGAACCCAAAAACTTTTGTATAAAACTTTTTTCGACACCTTGTATATTTTCCCGGATAATCGACCGTTTCCAGACTTATCAGCGACCCTGTATATATATATATATATATATATATATATATATATATATATATATATATATATATATATATATGTATATGTATATGTATATATATATATATATATATATATATATATATATATATATATATATATATATATATATATATATATATATATATATATATATATATATATATATAAGGTCACTCACGGTCGACGATGGGATTATTTTGAAAAATAAGGACAATTAGTTACTCTCTATCGATTTAAAATATTTTCAGTGCGGCGACGTTCAACAACTTTGATATTTTGAACGCGACATAGGATTGTTAGCGAATTTTATGTAAAACGAAAAATTCACTAATGAAGAGATGTGTTTATATATATATATATATATATATATATATATATATATATATATATATATATATATATATATATATATATATATATATATATATATATATATATAAATCGTACCGAGAGCTTATAACTCAAAAAATAATGGGCCGATTTTTTTGAAATTTGGTACGTTCTTTCCTTTTATAAGTAGCTTGGACAAGTTTGTTATCCAGCAAAATCGGACCAGTCTTTCCGGGAAAATTGGTGGTTTTCTTTCGGAAATGTTTAGTATCTCCGGAAATAACAGAGCTATGACAACCAAATTTCGTACATACGTTTCTGCTATTGAACTAACCATATATGCCGAAATGAAGACCTTTAAGTCAAAAGAACAAATGTTATAGGCATTTAAAAATAAAAATTTTGGGTGCCACTGGTGATCAGAGGAAAGCACAAGAACAAAATATTTTGGGTGATTATGAAAACCAATTGAATATTACATCTAATGGTTAAGTTTTCTTGACACAAAAAGGTCAAGAAGTAGCAGAAAAAATATTTTGAAAATTGTTTAATGTTTCTTCCTAAAACGTCAAAGTCGTGAATTTAAACGTCAAAATTTGCAACTTTGAGACAACGAATCTGAAAAAAATGGATTATGTAGAAGAAATGGCGTAATAAGTGTGTTTTACAAAGCCTTAAGTTTCAGCTCCAGCCACCTTTGTCCTTCATTTTACTAAAATGTTTTAGGAAAATCCATTTCAAATGGACCTTCTTTGTGATGCTGTGGCTATGGTTTACTAGTCTATATTTTAGCAAATTTGCGTAGAAGAAAGTTGTTATTGAGAAGACCGCCACTAAGGAATTTTAAAAAGATTTCTTCAAATGAGCGCAAACTAGAACCCCTAAAACCTATATACGGGGTCAGTTTCAGTTTTTGTCTGTTTACACATATATAGGGTAACGCATTTCTACGGTAAAACTCAATATATCCGTTATTATACAAGATATGAGAAAAAATATATACGTTACGGGTGTCTCGAGCTGCATCTTATAAACCAATCTTGACAATGACAGGCTGGCGCATAAGTCGCTGGTGATACATAGTTCCTTTTTGAAATAGAACAATGATTATGTTATTGCATTTTTGTATTTTACACCGAATTACAATGCATATTTGTAAGGAAAAAAATTGATATCGTTCATCGTTTTTGAGTTCTTTCAATTGTTTTGCAACTTTTCACGTTTTTGACACATCACCAACACATCACAAATTGTGATACGGCGTTTTTACCAATGGATACCGGAGCCCTATGGAAATGACGCGTTCAGAGAGCTTTTTGTTTTCGTCGAAAAAATCGAACTGCCGTATAGAGGCACTTTCAAATAGTGGCTGAATTTGAAAAGTTTTCGCAGAAATGTTTTTTGTGTTTCCGTGGAAATCTTTCTTTGTAAGATTTTTTGTGATATATTGGTAATTAACAATAAATGAATTGTGTGAAAAACATAATTTAGTGTAACATTACTGAAGGCAATTTCTGTAACATAATTTTTGTAAAAGAAATTTTTGCAAATTTTCAGTTTTTTTTTATAATTTTGATCCTAAAGCTGTCTATGAACCATTATATCTTCGCAGGTGTGTAAATAGCTTGAAGAGGCGAGGTAAATCGGACCAGTTTTTTCTGGAACTTTTAAATTTATTTTCGGAAAACGTTTGTAGTTTTTGAAACAACAAACCTATTCTAACGAAATATGGTACATTAATAATAATAATAATAATAATAATAATAATAATAATAATAATAATAATAATAATAATAATAATAATAATAATAATAATAATAATAATAATAATAATAATAATAATAATAATAATAATAATAATAATAATAATAATAATAATAATAACAGTTTATTGGACAATAAATCAAATTACAAATAATGCACAGTTAATAAAGGAAACAACAATTCAACAAACAAATCCTCCCACAAAAATATTTTTATAATTGTGCGTGGGCAGATGTTCTATGTCCGGTGACCTGGACAGTAAAAAGCTGCTTTCGCTCTGTTCCCCTGGTAGATCTGTTGGGGGCAGCAGGTGGAGGAACTATCGAAGAATGCTCCGCTGAGCAGTGCCAGTGCAGATATCTATAAAATAGAGAAAGGTCACCAACGTCACGTCAGTGGGCAACGGATGGCAGCCTTTGTGTGATGGTAGGGTCACCGATGAGACGTATAGCTCTCTTCTGAATGGAGTCCGGGACAGCGAGTGTAGAAGCGGCAGTGGTACCTCAGATGTGGGAGAAGTTTTCGAGGTTTGGCCTTATTTGTGAAGTATATAAAGTACATAGATTAGCTAATTGAGATTTAGATCCACAGAAATGCCAACAAGCGAAAAGGACTCATTACTTCGAATAACTTGGTTGTTCATTGTGATGGGTCTAGGGCTGCTGTATCTCTTATGAGATAGAGAGCGAGACTGAGATATGGAGGGGTTGAATTGTACAAGATTTCTACTTCACCAGTCTAAAATTTTTTGGAGATCCACGGAGACAGAACCCTCCATGAGTCTGCGTTCCTCATCTAATTGGGCTAAAGAGACAGACTTAGAATAGTGTATATTCCGCGTAACTGTGAACTGGGTTGGATGTGCTAGAGAGGGGGTCACTGATGTGGAGAAGAAAGAAAGTAGGTGCTAAAGCAGAACGTTGAGCAACTCCTGCATTAATTGGATACAGTTTAGAGGAATCGCCATCCACGACAACAGAAATCCTCCGGTTGGAGAGGAAATTTTGTGTCCAGGTACAGAGTTTTGGTGGTAGGCCATAGGCCGGAAGTTTATTAAGCAGCGCTGCGTGGCAGACCTGGTCGAATGCTTTGGATATGTCTAGAGCGACAATCTGGGATTCACCGTGTAGTTCCATAGACTTGTTTCCAAGAATGGGTGAAAAAGGAAAGGGGGTCGGCAGTTAATCTGCGCTGACGGAATCCATACTGCCTGTCGTCGATTAGACTGTGTATTTCAAGAAATTGTAGTAACTCAGTTTTTATATACTTTTGCATCACTTTAAAGACGACTGAAATGAGAGAAACAGGCCTGTAGTTGCTAGGAAGCGCTTTGAATCATTTCTTGGGGACGGGTTGTATTTCCAGTTACAAGGGAATTTGCCTCTATTGTAAGATGTCTGAAACAGACGAGTCAGGACAGGAACAAGTTCTGGTGCGCATTTTTGAGAACAATTGCTGGGATCTCGTCAAGGCCAGAGGCTTTCCTGGTATTAAGAGAAGACAGCATTTTTCGTATCTTTTTAGTTTTGAAAATGATATCAGTCATTTTATGCGAGACATTGGGGACTGTTGGTGGTTGAACATTTGGAGGTGGGTTGAGAGCAGAATTGCCGCCTAACAACGAGGAAAAAAGTTCAGCCTTGCTCAGGGCGGTAGAAACAATTTCATCCCCTGAAACAAGAGGTGGGAACGTGCTCTTGCAGAAATTATTTCCAATAGATTCAGCAAGAGTCCAAGGGTTTACTGCCGTTGGAGCTTGAGAGGACTTGGTTTTTGATGTGGTTATTAAACGAGTTTTTTTACCGCAGAAAGAATGCAGACATAGCGGTTTCTTGCGTCGTTAATGCTTGACGGTTTTCTTGACTGGGGTTGTGTAGAAGCGTTTTGTGAGCTTTGACCTTTTCATGTCTGGCCTTGTCACAAGATTTAGAGAACCAGTGCTTTGGAGTGGGTGAAGAGGTTTTTTGTGTACGTGGAATAAATAATTCCATGCCAGTTTGGATAGTTTCGGTGTCGTTTTGTGAGATATTAGAGGGGTCAGGATGAGAGAAGCAGACAGACGCCCATGGAAATAAAGAAAAGTAATCCTGCATTTTGTCCCAGTTCGCGGAGTTGTAGTGCCAAACGATACGTAGGTGTAATGACTGTGTGACCTCGGGTTGCATTCCGCAGGAATCAGTGACCATGCCGTGGTCTGAGCGACCAAGGGAGACGGTGACTGATACCTTATAGCATTCAGATTTTGTAGTAAGAAGGAGATCCAAGGGATTTGAGCTGTGTGTTGGGATGCGAGGAAAGTAAGTAGGGTGCTGAAACATATTGGCTAAAGTATTGCTGACTGCAAAGGCCTCCGCTGCTCTCACTTGTGGATCGGTTTTTGAAGATCCTAGCCAGAAATGAGATGGTCGGTTTTTTCAGAAAGGCAGTGGAAGAGCTGGACCAAATTGCTGTCAGAAGGTGACCGGTGAATGCGATGGATTTAGTTGCTGCCCTGAGAGAGAGTTTCATCCAAAGTAACTCTTTTCTTCCAGCTTCTAAATTGGGGAGTCTGGTGTAGGGTAGATTGCTACGGACGTATGCGCACACGCGTCCATGCAATCTAAAGGAAGTAAGGAGTTCATACCCCGGAAAATTTAGTTCATTTGTGGCTTTTTTGGGACTGATTTGGGTTTCGGTGAGGAAGAGGAGCTGGGACCTATTAGCCTGGAGGAAATGGTGGACGGAGTTCAGGTTAGAATTTAGGCCACATATATTCGAGAAGCATATGTTAAATCTTGATGCCGGCGCCCCCTGTACACCTCTCTCCCGGAGAACCGAATGGAGGGGTATTTTATCTCCGGAATCTTTTGTGCATAGAGGAGCCATAATCATTTTTGTTTATAAGGGAAACCGACTCATACACCAGAACTGGAAACGTCCGTTTGTACTTCACCTTTATGTAAGGGGTGGTATCTCCGCGGGCGTGAAAAAATCCTTTACTATCACGTAAAGGAAAAGTCCGCTACCACCTGTTTGACTCCGATTAGTCTCCTCGTACGACAGGCAGGAGTTACCTTGGGGCTATTCTTTTAGTTAGTCCCCGGACCCACAGGGGAACCATAGATAGCGGATCTCGTGAACATGACAGATGCTTTTGTGCATATTATTTGTTAATGTTTGTACTTTCTCGAACAATAAGGTTATTTTGGTGAAATGTGGTAGATTGTTTCTACTATATAGGTTACACATTTCAAAATTTATATTATAAATATAAAATAAAGGCAGCGATTGAAATTGAGTATAGAATGAATAACTGGTAAACTTGATGTATCAAAATTCAAGCTCTCAGTGTCGGAATCTGTGTTTTGGAGACAACAATGTTTGGAACCTACCTTAGACCAATTGCATTGGACGCAATCACAAGTTGAAAACTTATTTACCATATTGTACAATTAACTTCAATAAATAATATTATTATTGTTACAAAAAAGACATAATATTATGTAGTTATTAAAAATATTTTTATGAAAATTGACTACCATAACGTACTTGCTGCTTCCAGACTTTTTCAACTAAATAAACCTGTGGTAAATAAGTTTATTTTGATTGTCATTAAGCGAAACGAAAAGTTTTATTCAACCAAGTTTGCATAGACCAAAAATGGCTGCTTTAAACGTTCCTAATATATCGTAAAAGTTCTTTTGTTGCAGTTCTTATCGTTCATCTGATTGAATTGCACATTATTTGGCTTGAATATTGTTTTGGTAGAGAACCAACGGTTCTAAATGTGCTTTACACCGTGGTAGAGTTTAATGTTATTGCGCTTTTGCCTTCTAACGAATCCCATAATTTCGGTTCTTATATTTAATAGATAAGGAAACGTTTACTTTAAAGTATCTATTCTCGATAGCCATCGAAAAATTATTAAATAAATCCTCGTAATGGTTGGAGTTGGATAATGGTCTAGTATCTTTTACTGCTTTATAGACTTTTATATAAAGGGTTTTCCAATAAAAACGATATGATTTTACAATTAAATATAACAAAACTAATTTCAGACACAGTCAAACTTTTTATATTATTTATTATTTATTTGAAGCATAGTTTATTAGATTATGTAAACAGTAAACACTTCATTTAAGTTTCCACCACCACAAATACTAAGTGAGTGGTAAGTCACAAAGCAACGTGCCGCCACCTAGTTGCTGAACCAAGTAATATGTTGTCACGCCAGCTCTAAATAACACAAAGTGTTAAAAAATATAGACTGTATACAACTAACTAGCAATTTAGAAACTTGTCAGCCCTGGCCCATTTATACCCTAATATAGGGACAAAGTATGTAAGGCTTGATGCATTCTCACAACAATTAGAACTGTAGACCGGTTTCGCTCTAATTAGAGCTCTTCAGTACGGCATACTAATTGCTGCGAAAATACACCTATAAAGTAATACGGCTACGGTAGCCAGCCTTCCAACACTAAGTGAGTGGTAAACAGGAAGCAACGTGCCGCCACCTAGTTAGGTGGCGGGTTAGGTTAGGGTAGAAATACTAAAATTACTAAATTGTTAGTTGGTTGTATACAGTCTCAATTTTTTAACATTTTGTGTTATTTGGAGCTGGCGTGACAACATACTACTTGGTTCCGCAACTAGGTGGCGTTCTACGTGTTCGTGTCTCACCACTCACTTAGTGTTGGAAGGCTGGATACCATAGCCGTATTAGTTTATAGGTGTATTTTCGCTACAATTAGTATGGCGTACTGAAGAGCTCTAATTAGAACGAAACCGGTCTACGGTTCTAATTGTGACGATAATACATCTAGCCTTAAATACTTTGTCCCTATATAAATGGGCCAGGGCTGACAATTTTCTTAATTGTTAGTTAGTTGTATACGGTCTCTATTTTTTTAACACTTTGTGTTATTTGGAGCTGGCGTGACAATATACTACTTGGTTCCGCAACTAGGTGGCGGCACGGTGCTTTGTTTCTTACCACTTACTTAGTGTTGGAAGACTGGCTGCCTTAGCTGTATTAGTTTATAGGTGTGTTCAGGCTGCAATTAATATAGCACAATTGGATTCTCTAACCCAGTAAACACATGTTCGTTAATTAAACGTTTAAAAGGAAACTGCTACCTTACGTTTAATTTTGGTAAAAATGTCGCCCGAATAAACATATAATTAAACCAATATAAAAACGTTTTTATACATGTATGTTTTAACGTTTAAATATACGTTTTTCTTACATGTTTATTAACAAGGATTTTACAACGTTAATTTAACCATCATCTGTAATGGAGAATATACGTTTATAATTACCGTTTATCAACGGGAATTTGTAACGTTAAACTATTTGCCGTTAATAACGTAAAATATACATTTTTTATACATGTTTATTAACAAGGGTTTTGCAACGTTGATTTAACCATCATCTGTCATGAAGAATATACGTTTATAATTAATGTTTATCAACGGGATCTGTCACGTTAATCTGCTTGTATTAACGACGGATAATAAACGTTTGAATTACAACTAGAACATACCTACCAAATGATAGTTTTTCAACCCAGCTGACAGCAGAAGATGAGAACACTAAGTGAGTAGCGAACGTGTCGCCACCTAGTTCGGAACCAAGTACTATGTTGTCACGCCCGCTCCAAATAATACAGAGTATTAAAAATAGAGACGGTATACAACTAACTAACAATTTAAAAAATTGTTAGCCCTGGCCCATTTCTACCCCAATATAGGGACAAAGTATGTAAGACTAGATGCATTCTCGCAACAATTAGAACCGTAGACCGGTTTCGCTCTCATTAGAGCTCTTCAGTACGGCATACTAATTGCAGCAAAAATGCACCAAAAATAACACGGCTATCGTATAGCCAGTCTTAAAACACTAAGTGAGTAGCGAACGTGTCGCCACCTAGTTCGGAACCAAGTACTATGTTGTCACGCCCGCTCCAAATAATACAGAGTATTAAAAATAGAGACGGTATACAACTAACTAACAATTTAAAAAATTGTTAGCCCTGGCCCATTTCTACCCCAATATAGGGACAAAGTATGTAAGACTAGATGCATTCTCGCAACAATTAGAACCGTAGACCGGTTTCGCTCTCATTAGAGCTCTTCAGTACGGCATACTAATTGCAGCAAAAATGCACCAAAAATAACACGGCTATCGTATAGCCAGTCTTAAAACACTAAGTGAGTAGCGAACGTGTCGCCACCTAGTTCGGAACCAAGTACTATGTTGTCACGCCCGCTCCAAATAATACAGAGTATTAAAAATAGAGACGGTATACAACTAACTAACAATTTAAAAAATTGTTAGCCCTGGCCTCTATTTTTAATACTCTGTATTATTTGGAGCGGGCGTGACAACATAGTACTTGGTTCCGAACTAGGTGGCGACACGTTCGCTACTCACTTAGTGTTTTAAGACTGGCTATACGATAGCCGTGTTATTTTTGGTGCATTTTTGCTGCAATTAGTATGCCGTACTGAAGAGCTCTAATGAGAGCGAAACCGGTCTACGGTTCTAATTGTTGCGAGAATGCATCTAGTCTTACATACTTTGTCCCTATATTGGGGTAGAAATGGGCCAGGGCTAACAATTTTTTAAATTGTTAGTTAGTTGTATACCGTCTCTATTTTTAATACTCTGTATTATTTGGAGCGGGCGTGACAACATAGTACTTGGTTCCGAACTAGGTGGCGACACGTTCGCTACTCACTTAGTGTTTTAAGACTGGCTATACGATAGCCGTGTTATTTTTGGTGCATTTTTGCTGCAATTAGTATGCCGTACTGAAGAGCTCTAATGAGAGCGAAACCGGTCTACGGTTCTAATTGTTGCGAGAATGCATCTAGTCTTACAGAAGATGAGAACTTATAGGACAAACGATCATTAGGTGTAGAAGTGTCCAACTGGACTCCATTGCGGTGTAGATACTTACTTTAAGTGCTCATTGCTCATCAAAACTTCTAAACTTGCTACTCTGCTACATTTTATAAACCTACCATTGACAAATTATTATTTATGTTTATAATTTTAAATGGGCTTTATAAAAATGGATTAGATCACAAGTCAAATGTCAAATAAAAATAACTTTATTTAAAAAACAAAAATATATTTAAAAAAACTTACATTTCATTATCAAAAAACTAAAATAATTATTACCACATTCAAAAATATAACAAGCTTCTTCAATCATAGCGCCTTAATCATGAAATAAAAAATATATTTCTTAAATTATTTGTCAACTTCTCAACCAAAAAAGTAGGTATTGCTCCATTAGTTTTTTGCTCTGGACCTTTTCGAAGTAGCTAATTTCAACCAACCCTTAACAGCACAAAAGATTGCTCTGTCGCCTTTTTCACGTTGGGGAAAATTTCGGTTTGCAGCATCTAAAATTATAAACTACTAAATAGAAATAAATAGGTCATAAAATTTTGATTACCATATACTACTGCCATTAGTCTCGTGGGTTCTAATGAAATTATATATATATATATATATATATATATATATATATATATATATATATATATATATATATATATATATATATATATATATATATATATATATATATATATACATATATATATATATATATATATATATATATATATATATATATATATATACACACATATATATATATATATATATATATATATATATATATATATATATATATATATATATATATATATATATATATATATATATATATATATATATATATATATATGGTTACACGGGAGGCGTCTACTTAACGTTCGCCTATATATAGGTGTACATGTATCGTGCAAATTGAATTAAACTGGGGAAAATAAACAAATACATCAGAATTTATAAGTGCTAAACCCGTAGCTAACCATTATTACTCTCATTCGAAAGTTTGATTCACGAACAATCAAAATAGAGGAAAAAAAGGTGTATTCATAAACGTTAGATATACGCCTAATGCCTCAATAAAATTAAACTTGAAAATATGAGAAAGAAACCAACATGGCCGATTTTAAACACGCCGGCTAAACTCATAAGTCCCAATTATTTATTCTACCTAATAACGCTCTATAGCAATCAAAGTACAAGAAATGTGACAACGTTTGAAGACAATTATTACATATTGTGATACAGCTTACCTTAACCTAACTTCACGACATAAAACTTGTCACTTTGAGCTGCACTCACTGTACCTATTTCCAAAACTTTTAAGAGTAATCGCTACAGGATGATAATCATTCTTTGTAAATATGTATAAAACAATTATAAATTATAGAACAGACCACCATCCACCATAACATACAAGTGTCACGTACTGAATATAATATTTAATAAAATTTGATTCCAAGCACCACGTTACACACTGTACGCGATCACTTCACCTGTTCTATTTCTATTTCTTGATTTCTTGTTCATTCTCGTTCAGCATGCGCACAAACACTTACTAATTTACAAGGACAAATATGTTTTATGTATTACACAGTGGAATGCAAAAGACAAAATAACTCATTTTAAAACATACACGCATTGTCGAATACCTCTCAGATTGATTATGTGACAACATTTTTTAAAAAGCCAGGAAAAAATGTAACCTATATAACTATAGGTACATAATATAATATATCACATAATATCTCACACTAAAATAATATCTAGTAAGATACGTATATTTTATGTATAAATCCATACTTCATGTATATTTTTATATGCGAACATTGTTGAAGCTACGTCTAAATATTATGTTTAAAAAGACTTAATTAATAACGTCTTTTACAACGATAAATTGTTAAGTAATTTGCTTTTTAAACAAAAATTAGAAAAATAGTGGTTTTAAATATATCGTTTATATCACATAAAATATCTCTCGCTTAAAAAATGTCAACTGTGATGAAACAGCCTTTAAATATTATGTTTAAAAACACTTAATTAATAAGGTCTTTTACAATGACAAATTGTTTCGTTGCTTTTTTTTTACAAAAATTAGGAAAACAGTTGTTTTAAATATAACGTTTATATCACATAAATATCTCTCACTTATAAAATGTCTAATAAACTACGTGTATTTTATGTATGAATCCTAACTTCATGTAGGTTTTTGGTAGGCGAACTGTGTTGAAACAACGTTTAAATATTATACCCTTCATCAATAAGGTATTTACAACGAGAAAATGTTTAGCTAATTTTTTCAAAAAAATTAGGTAAATACCTGTTTTACATATAACGTTTATACCACTAAAAAAAAAATTTAATAAAATACATATATTCAACGTATTAATCTCAACTAAACGTAGTTTTTTGATAGGCGAAATGTGTTTAAATAACGTTTAAATATTATGTCTAAAAACTCTTCATAATTAACGTCTTTACAACGAAGAAATGGTAACGTTGCCTTTTTAGCCTAGAATTGAACGTTAATTTTTATAAACGATAACGTTTTTTCAACGGTCTTTACGTAAAATAGACGTTTATTAAACGCACGTGTGTTTATTGGGAATTAGAGCGAAACTGGTCTGGGTTTTTGAGGAATATCGCTTCAAGGGTAGTGAAAAATGAGGGGTGATTTAATGCAAATTAACTTTTTTTTGTTAAAACTCGAGTAATATAGCGTTTCAGAAGTTCATGGTTACACGAATACGAATGTTTTCTTGGTAGTCAAGTCATGGACTCTTAATTTATTTCATGAGGATGTTTGTCTGGGAAGAGTATGTTATCACAGCTATCTCTGATAACTAGTAAGCGAATGACTTTCTGCAAGTAGGTACCTACCTACAAGAAGATATAAAAAAATCCGTTTAACATTCTTATTTAGTGGGTTTAACCAATAAAAAAAATTTGGGACGCAGCAAGTACGTTATAGTAGCAAATTTTCATAAGAATTGTATACTATCATTATACAGCATGTGTCGGCCGCTGGGTTTAAATCAGTCTAAACTAAATTGACGCATATGATCTGACGAAAAAATGGACTGTATGCGAAAACTAACGACTACAAATAAATCAAATGTAATACCTCGAGTCCGTATGAAGCAAACATATATACATGTATTATAAATATGATAATATGATATAACAAAGAAAAACTTACCGGTCAACTGCGGTTTGACTTCTTGGTAAATTCTTCCAGAAAGGAAAGGAATAGACTAGTTAGGATGTAAGGAACCTGGAGGCACTAACAATTCACTTAATAAAAAATATGTCGACTAACAAAACACACATATATACGTCTGCAGTTTCGAGAGGAAAAACAGTTAGTAATATTTCTAGTAAAACTGCTTAAGACGTCTACAAAACGACTGTTCTTGGCAGCTTATCGCCCACAGGTACGATAAGATAATTTTTGAACTTCAGTTTAATTTAAAAACAATACAGGGGTTGCCATCTGTCTCTCGATAAATCAAAATAAAAATTATTCTAGCCAAAACTACTATTTAAACATAATTAATGGAAATATATCGCACAGCGGCGCCAACACGGCATATTAGTAAAGTTAATACGTTAAACTTACACAGACCTTGAAGATCGATTTGAGAGGTCCTTGTACGCGTACATTTGAAGAATTCTTTCCAAAGTGTTACCATCGATATCTCTATATTATCAAAAAATCTTGCGTTCTAACTCCTTTTGAGAAAAACAAATTTCACAAACCCAATTTTCTATGAAGCTAAAAAACTGAATTTTGCTATATCTGTAGATAGTGTAAGTCTCTTTAAAGGAACATTGTATTACAAATTTCATTAAAGTTATGCAAAAGATTTCCAGAAGGAAACTTAATACATATCTAGAAAAGTAAAGCATTTGCCAAATTATAAACGTAGCAGTTATTTTTCCTTATTAATTTTCAGTATGATTACTCCAAATGTCATAATAAAATATAAAAAAAAAACCATGCATTCATCTAGCTGTATTCGATCGCGTAACCTTCTGCTTAGGAGACAAGCATGATGCCCCCTGTGCCATCGAGGCACACGTAAACTAACATTTTATTTGCATGATACTTTAGATCGGCTTATGCCCGGGATATTATATTCAAAGTATACTTAACAATTAATTACAGAATTAGTAGAATTACCATTGAAGCACATCCCACGACTGTTTCGGTCGTATATGAGGTCTTATGTTTAAGTTTAAAGATAAAAGAAACTATTTTAGAATCATTTTTAGAGAGACTTGGCTTGATTTTTTACATGTCTGCTATATTATATATATATATATATATATATATATATATATATATATATATATATATATATATATATATATATATATATATATATTCTGCGTTAAAACTGTATTTGAGGACGTTCATAAAGCTACAAATGTAGTTTCTTTTAATAATTGATTGAATCCCCCAGTTAAATAACAATCATTTTGCAAATTGTTAATTTCATGTCGTCTGTCATTTTCCATAATTGCGGCCGAGATTTCACGATTGTTGGTTCGGGTAGTACGCTTTATGCCTGGTATTTATTTAGTATGGTCACCGTTATTGTATGGTTTATACCTGTTATATGAATCAATCTACGCGTGGCAGTTAACTACTCTGTCTGTCAGGCATTGGACTTTAACCACTAAGTCATCTCAACGCATGTCTTTGGTATTTTATTTTTAATTTGGAAAAAACTCCAAGTATTGTGTACCAAATTACTTAAAATTCACAGGATAGGTTTATTTGCACTATTTCTAGCCACGCGTAAAGTGTCATTCCAGTTACGCTAATACTTACAAAAATATAGCGTTTTCAAAAAGTATTCCCCGATTTTCCACCGGAAAAACTTAAAGCATAAAGCCTAATTAACGAAATCGACGTCGGTTAATAATATAATATAAAAATCTTAACAGACCTTGGTTTTGGGTTCTAAGGACCTAAATTCGCGCTCGTCGGAAGAAATTTTTTCAAAAGCTTTTCATCGCGACTTCTCTATTATCAAATTTTTCTTAATGAAAATTCCCTAAAAAGCAAATAGGTCAAATTTTTGTAAATGTCAACAACTTTTGGGTTGTGCGACCTAAAGACACTAAAAAATGTAGTTTTTTATAGATATATAAAAATGGAGTTAAAAGGAAGGCGATCAGTGGTATTAGAGCTCCATAAAAATTGTTGACGTAAACACAAAAAGTTGAAATTCGGCCGATTTTACGTTTTTTTTTTCGAAACTTTGAAGCTCATGCGCGTCCTAAAGACTCAATTTTTTTTGGTTATTTTTCACGAAATCAGAAAGCCTGAATGAAACTTTTTCTGCTATTAGTATCCCTGATTCTAAATTGATGTTTTCAGCTCACCCTATTATATATATATATATATATATATATATATATATATATATATATATATATATATATATATATATATATATATATATAATAATTCGTGTGCTGAATTCAGAAAAGAAAGAGCTTTCAAATGATGTAACACTCGACCCATGTTCCCTATTTAAAATATAAGGATTGTTATTACCAACTTTAAAGGGTTGATGTGACAAAGTTGAGTTTTATGTCAAAACATGTCCCCCTCAATATTTAAATTGACGTGTTTCAGCGTTTCTTAAAAAAAATCTCTGGACGCAAATTGGTCTGTTTCGTTTTCAATGCGCCACTCTGTATATATATATATATATATATATATATATATATATATATATATATATATATATATATATATATATATATATATATATATATATATATATATATATATGGAAGCTGGTGGTCAACAATTTGAACACTTACTTAACTTAGTAAAAAATTTTGAACGTTTGGTTTTATTTTTTAGTTTTTTTTAATGAAAAATTGACTAATGAGTGCATTTCTTATCACAATGAATGAAATACGTTCTTGCAACTCCGACTGTGAATAATTTTTAAACGAGTTAAGAAAACTTCCAAAAAAATTAGTGTGTTGAATTCAAAAAAGAAAGAGCTTTTAAATGATGTAACACTCGACCCATGTTCCCTATTTAAAACATAAGGGTTGTTATCACCACCATTAAAGGGTTAATGTGACAATGTTGAGTTTTATGTCAAAACATGTCCCCTTCAATATTAAAATTGACGTGTTTCAGCGTTTCTTAAAAAAAATTATCTGGACGCAAATTGGTCTGTTTCGTTTTCAATTCGTCACCCTATATATATATATATATATATATATATATATATATATATATATATATATATATATATATATATATATATATATATATATATATATATATATATATATATATATATATATATATATATATATATATATATATATATATATATATATATATATATATATATATATATATATATATATATCGTGTTTTAAACACTAGCTTACTTAAAAGAAAGTAATGGATCTGGAGGGTTACTGAACCGTAAAGAAGGCAGTTTTAGAGAACTTCTTAAATCCACATCAAAAGATCACCAGCATAACTTTTGTAAACTGATACGCCATGTGCAATTCTTTGTTCCAGAGATATTTTTCTTTTGGATTTATCGGTATTGCGGTCCGTTTCATCAGATATTTACAGCGATTATTAAAAGATAACATAAATTTCGTGGAATCGGATTGGATCTGATAGGCTAAATAGCGGACAATTTGCATAAGTTTCACCTTGACAGTATATTCTTGTACAACATTTGGAGAGATTTATGTAAATACACTTCACATGGTCAATTTGTTTTAACAGAGTGTGTAATCTTTATTCGGCTCCAGTTACTTAAGAACTACAGCTCCATTTCACACGTCAACTGTCGTTTTGTGTAATGCTTCATGCTTCATTACATCTGACAGGACCTTTCATTTATGTTTGCTATTTCGCTAATTAATGTTGGTTGAGATTAAATAAAATATTCTCCTGATACAGGCGTTTATCACTTTCTTTGTCGAGTTCACAACTCTTGCTTGCATCATTCTGGCCATATAAACTTAAAACATCATTTTAGTAATGGCATAAAGAAGGTAAAATTAAAATTAAATCTAGGGAAAAAAGTCTGGACGCGGGCACGTTCGTTATGGTAGGGAACTGTCATAAAAATATTTTTAATGTTAAACATGTTTTTTTATGCAAGATATCAAAATTTTTAGAAAGTATGAGAAATGCTAACGTAGAGATTATTTCCCTGGTTAGATAGAAGAAAAAACATTTGTGAAGCCAGAAAAATGATCTCTACGTCCTTTACCTCCTGAAAATGGCTCCAAATAGGAGCCGAAACGTAAAGTAATAAATTCTGGACGCGGTTCAACCCGAGAACCAAGTATTTACCTCTTGAAACTGGCTCTAAAACAGGAGCCGAAACGTCGAGTTTTAATAAATTATATATATATATATATATATATATATATATATATATATATATATATATATATATATATATATATATATATATATATAAGATATACTTGGTTCTCGGGTTGAAGCGCGTCCAGAATTTATTAAAACTCGACGTTTCGGCTCCTGTTTTAGAGCCAGTTTCAAGAGGTAAAGTAAATATGTAAGGACACTCTAAGGCCTCAATCTGCATAATCCTTAGAGTGGTGGACAAATGTGGGTTGGGTTGTTGTAGCTCGATTACGGGGCCTCAATCTGCCTACTCCACAAATCTCGCCGGATATCGTCTCTAAGGTCTCAGTGTGTTCAACTTTAGGCCTCAGAGAGATCTGGCAATTCGTTGCAAGTCTTGTATTGTATGTATCGTTCCGTCTACGTGCTTCGTTATCAGTGAAAGTAGCCGGATCACGTTCAATTAGGTGAGAGGAAATGAAATTTTCTATTGAATGTATTTTCTTGTTGTGTGTTTGTAATGAAGATATAATAGGTTTCCGAGTAATCGGAAGGCGAAGACCATCATCTCTCTAATTTAAACAATCGGGAGGTTTTTCGATCTCGATTGCTTCACGGGTAATTCTCGTTTTGAAGTTGTAAACCGGTGTTATTGTTTTGGCATTATCAAAGTCTATTTTGTGTCCTGTATGAATATGATGCATGGCCAGCGCCGATGAGGGGTCGGATTTTCTAACTGCGAGGGTGTGTTCATATATTCTATTGCGGGTGCGTCTATTTGTTTGTCCTACACAAGTTCTGGAACAGTCAGGATAAGGAATTTCGTAAACTCTGTGCGATTCGTTTGGAATTGTATCCTTTGGAGTTTTTATCAGACTTGACAGTTTTCGCTCTGTTGTGAATACGGTTTTTATTATTATAAATTCTAAAAATTCGGCTGATGTTGTCGGTGACACCTTTAATGCATGGTAAAAACGCTGTGTGTTGTTGTGTGGACTCTGTCTGTTATTGTTGTGGTGTAGTGGTTTGTTGTTGTGCGTTTCTAATGTTTCGTAGTATGTGATTGTTGTCGTATCCGTTTTCTGGCAATGTCTGTCTTAAAAAGTTTAATTATGCCTGTTTATTGGTGTTGTCCGTTAGTCTAAGGGATCGTGTTACTAGTGTTCGAACCACGGAATTTTGTTGCGATGGGTGATGATGAGACCAGTGTGGACTGGTTGTCTCCGGCGAGACTTGAGGAGTAGGCAGATTGAGGCCCCTTAATCGAGGCACAACAACCCAACCCACCTTTGTCCACCACTCTAAGGACGCGGAAATCATTCCGAACACACACACACACACACACACACACACCCACACAAATATATATATATATATATATATATATATATATATATATATATATATATATATATATATATATATTTTGGTGTGTGTGTGTGTGTGTGTATTACACTGATAACTCGAAAAATAATGGTCCGAATTTGTTTAAATTTAGTCAGTGCGTTTCTTTTACAAGCGGCTTGTAGCCAGGAAAATGGGACCAGTTTTTCCAGAAAAATTTTGAGTTTTATTCAGAAAAAAATTTATCTCCCGATGTAACAAAACTATGGCCACAAACTGGGTACTCAGGCTAATATTATAAGAAGTATGCTACGTACATATGTAAAATAAAAATAAGTTATAGGCATTTAAAGAAAAAAATTCTAGGTCCACTGATGACCCGAGAAACACACAAAACCACAATATTTTGTGTAGTTAACTAAATCTATTGTATACTACAGACGAAGATTAAGTTTTTTGGCGCAAAAAGGCAAAGCAACATCAAAAAAATTACTCAAAAATTTTTATTCTTCTTCTTAAAACGCCAAAGTATATAATATCTGCATAAAATTGATTTCACCTACGCCTTTTCTGTGATGATTTGGCAGTAGTTTTAGTTATATAGTTTATGGTTTAATAGTGTATAATTTTTAGCGGTCTCGTACAAAAAATTCATTATTGAGGAGCCCGCGACGTTTGAATTTTGAAAAAATATTTTCAAATAAGCTCGAATTAAGCCCCCTAAAACTTATATTCGGGGTTGTGTGTGTGTTGTGTTTTGTTTCTTTAACGTCGGCCTATTTCCGCGACTATGGCCAATCACCGACGCCAGGGAGCCGTTTCACCTCACTATCCTGGAAATTTTGCCGAACCGCTGCCTTTCTGTAAGGAGGGTAGGGATCTTTAACGTGCCCAACATCGCATGGACACGGGACCGACGGCTTTACGCCCCCTCCGAAGGACGGAACGTGCAGACATTCAACTTGCTCAAATACAATGCCAGAACCTCGGTTGATGTTAATTTACAGTTTGTACTAAAAAAGTGAAAGGAGTACCCTGGGATTGAACCCAGTACCCTTCGGTTCAGAGGCACACGTTCTTACCCCTGAACCACCGAGGTTCTTTAGATTCGGGGTTAGTTTTGGTTTCTATCTGTTTACATATATACAGGATGACGCATTTCTACGGTAAAGCCCAATACGTTCATTATTATACAAGATCTCAGAAAAAATTGTGTAGGTTAATTGTAGTGCATCTTGAGCTACATTATATAAACTTATTTTCTCAATCACAAGGTGGTACGAAGTCGTTGATGTTCGTGTATTATTGCACTTTGGGATTTTAGATGGAATTATAATGCATGTTTGTAAGAAAAAAAATGATATAACTTTCACCGTTATTGAGTCATTCAGTTCTTTAGAAACTTTTAACATTTTTGGCACATAAAAAAATATGGTACTGCGTTTTTATCAATAGATAGTGGAGTCCCATAAAATGTTTTGTACATAAGTACAATAAAGTTATTTTAATGAAATATGGTACATTGTCTTCATTATATATATATATATATATATATATATATATATATATATATATATATATATATATATATATATATATATATATATATATATATATACTGCTTTAAAAAAACACATTTGCTATCAAAAACATTTTTATGAAAGTTCACTACTATACCGCACTTGCTGCATCCAGGCTTTTTAGTGAATTTCCTTTAAAAAAATCACTAATGAAGAGATCCCGGCTCTTGAATTTTAACAACATTTCTTCAAACGACCGCGAACTAGGACCACTAGAACCCATATGCAGGGTCAGTTTCAATTTATATATATATATATATATATATATAAATTCAAGATATAGATCAAATTTAGCGCACACCTTCGTTTTACAAGTGGCTTGGATGAGTTCGTTATTCAGGAAAATGGGGTTAAGTTTTCCCGGAAAATGTTGTGTTTTCTTTCGAAAAAATTTATATCTCCCGAAATAACAAAATAAGGGCAACCAAATTTGGTACGCTGGTTACTGTCATAAGAGTAAGGTACCAAAACGCAGATATATATCTTAAAAGACAAAAAATTTAGAGGTAAATTTATTTTTAAGTAATTAAATCTTATTTGAAATGAAATATGAGCAAAAAATCCATTGTAAATCAAAATGGTTTTGTGTAAATTGTTTTTTTTATTATTATAGTTTTGATTTAGAGAACTGGCTCATTCAGTCACTGTCATTCTGTGTAAATTGTAAAACGTTGAACAGTTAACATGTATTACAGGATATACCTGCTAGTAAATACATGTCAAGCGTAGCTGAGTTGGCAAAGTCCCTGTACATCGTATAATCGACTCCTACAAGACGAGTTCTAATCCTAGTTAGTGACTTTCAATTTCAATTCTTTGTTTTAGTCTCATTTCATTTTACCGTTATCTAATCAGATTGTTGTTATTTCGATGAATTTTTTTAGCGAGTTTTTGTATAAAAGATAATTTGATAAAGAGAAGAGGTAAGTATTAAGACTTAATTCAATTTAAATAGCATATATGGTTGTTTTTCTTGCCCTAACTTAGTGAAACCGTTCCATATTTAATACAGTCGTAGAGTTCTACCGTGGCTTTACAAAGTGCTTGTTTTAGTGAATTTTTTTTTAAAAAAATCACTAACGAGGAGATCCCGACTTTTGAATTAAGAACAAGTTTCTTGAAATTCCCTCGAACTAGGCCCCGTAGAACCCATATCCAGGGTCAGTTTCAATCTGTAAGTTTAAAAACAAAAAAGAGGCATTTAAAGAAAAAGAATTTAGGTTTTCCTCAAAACGTAAAAAGTCGCGATTTGAAACGACAAAATTTGCAACATTTAGGCAAAGAACCTGAAATAAATACGGATTATGTAAAGAGTGTTCTACAAACCCTTAAGTTTCAGCTTTAACCATCATTGCCCTTCATTTTAATAAAATATTTCCAGAAAATTCATTTCAAATAGACACTTTCTCTGATGCTTTGGAAGTAGTCTTAGTCAAGACAGTTCAACGGTCTATAATTTTTAGCTAGTTTTCGTAGAAAAAATTCGGTGTAAAGGGGACCGCGGCTTTTGAATTCTAAAAAGCTTTCTTCAAATGAGCGCAAACTAGACCACCTAGAATCCATATCCGGGTTTACTTTCTGTTTACATATATACAGGCTGACGCATTTGTACAGTAAGGCTCAATATAATTGTTATTATGCAAGATATAAGAAAAAATTGTATACATTACCTATAGGGCTGTCTTGAGCTGCATCTTATAAAATTATTTTGATAATCACAGGTGGCCCATAAGTTGTTGGTGATACCTACATTTTTTTTTGAACATTCCTTATTACATTTTTGCATCTTTCATCGAAATATGATGCAAATTTGTAAAAAAAATCGAAAGGCAGTAAGTGCGTTTTGGTAGCGAAATTTTGTTAAACGCTTCAAAATTCAATAACGCAATTTTCTATTAACCTAAGGTTCGTCAGCTAGTAAACGAGTTTTCTCGAAAACGTTTTAAGTTTTTTTCGGATTTTTTTTGTGTACATTTTCAAACAATAAGTTATTTTGATAAAATATGGCATATTTTTCCTACTATATAGGTTATACCGGTGACCAAATTGATGTCAGCTTACATTAAAGAGATATATTTGCTCTTAAAAACATTTTTATGAAAATTCACTTCCATAACGCACTTGTGGCGTCCAGATTTTTAAATAATTGGATTTGGTATAAACATGTCAAGGCTTTACAAAGTTTTAAGACATATTATTTTTAATTATATTTCTATCATGAATGCAGGAGTTAATTTATAATAACCATAAGAGTGTTTATATATTATGCGACATTTAACATCGTAAAAAGTAATTCCTTGTGAATCTCTTAGAAAGCAAAAGTATGTCATTTGCAAACAAAGTACATAATTTGCCACGGTTGATTAAGTTTTTAATTAGCTCGCAACATAATGAGTCACATTTTAGAAATTCCTGGGGTATTAATTTATCAGCTAATGGAATGTATCATATTTGCACGACTATATTTACATTTTGATAGGATTAAAACGAACTCTGGAATGTTAGAAGATTGTAAAACAAAGACGCGTGATACAACAATTAAAGTATTTTTACACACAGTTTGCTATTGTATCAGTCAAATTATGTTTGAAGAAATTTTGTAATGAAAAAAATCCAAAATTCCTGAGCAGAGTAATAGGCAAATAGTACTATCAAGGTTCTTTGCATTTTTTCAGCAAATCCAGTTAATCTGATAGTTGTAAATATTTAATAAATTTGTCTAATGTAAAAATATTGTTTGTATATTAGTGCAAATACTGTGATCCCTTTTACAAGATTGTATAAAATAACCTTACACATTTATACACAAATATACAGGCTGTCCCACGTAGACATTCCGTTAGCCGATTCTGGAGTACGGCTCACAATTGAATTCTGAAAATTGACGCACGTGGGTTTCTCAAAATTTCCAGTTGACTAAAAATATTGACGTTAGTATGGGACTTCCGGTTATACCGGAAGTAGACGTCAACTTTCTTATTTCAAATGGAAGATGGTGTTTTTATTACGGATCTAGATTGCTCGTCAAATTTTATGGTAGGTTTTACTATTATCTTATGTAATTTTTCTCAGCCATTTTCGAGATATTTGACTTTTTTCAAAAATTTCTTAAAAAACATTGTCATATTTACACACCTGTATCTCTCTTATTTTTCAACTTGAACAGTTGAAATTTTAAAGTGCAAATTCTAAAATGCCACAAATATTTGGAATTTACTAAAGCTAGTACAAATTTGACAGTGTGTCCGAAATAGACTGGTCAATCGTGACAACTTTAAAACCTAGTAATTCTCTTATTTTAAATAGAACACCCTATATTTTATTAGTCAGAATGAAGCGGTTCGGTTTTGTATAAAATTTTGTAAATTTGGTATAAACATGGAAAGTAAATGAAGAATGATGATGGGAAAGTAATGATGGATGTGTAAAGTAGTAAATGAAGGCAGTGATTGGAAATCTAAGATGGAAGAAAAAATAGTATAAAAACTTTATTTTAAATGGGTTGTCAAAATTCGAAGTGTCATATTTGGATAATTCAGTGTCAAGTATTTTTAGAATAAACTGTTTAAATTATGTCACTATATACAACACAAGTCAAAATGGACTTACTGTATAGACGTGTTGTGTAATTTCAGCCAATAAAGTATATAAGTATATGTATATACTTTTTATTGTTATTTCGATTGGTATCAGCATTCCCTATACCTAAGTCTCACCGATTTGAAGATATATAAACATTATTTGCGATAAAAAATAATTATTAGTCAGTTGATCAGGTTCCCTAGGAGATGAAAATTTTAAACGTCATCTTCCGACATAAGTAAAATATGCGACGACTTTTGAATATAACTTTTATTCACGAGAAGTATAATCGAATTATTAACAGAAGACGTCGTGTGGTTACAAAGAGATTTCCACATAAACACAGATCAACTCGTTACATGATCAAAATACTACTAAAAAATTTCTAGGAATGGAGTGTTTCGTCCAAAATTTCAGAAGAAGAAAACATTATTAGGGAACAAAGAGATTTGTGTGTTATCACTTCACAATAAATGTTCTAAATTTGCAACGTCCATTCGAGGCATTTGATGGCTTTTTTAATGATGGTACCCGTGACTCGAGAAAGGTAATCTTGCTCCACTGCGTTGAAGGCCTCTAATACTCTAGCTATTATATCTTGTTTTGTAGTAGGTGGTTCCTGGTAAACTTTGTTCTTAATGTACGCCCAAATACTAACATCTAGTGGAGTCAAGTCTGGTGAGCGGGCCGGCCAACGATGAGGACCACTGCTGGCTATCCATCTGTCTTCAAATTTTTCCTGAAGTAGGTCGCTTACTATCTGTGAGTTGTGTGGTGGGGCCCCATCTTGTTGATACCAAACTTCTGCAGCTTCGTGGTCATGCAAGGAGTTCAGCGCTGGTATTGTTACTTGCTGCAGAATGCGACAATATCCAGTATTTCAGGAGTTTTGTCATCGATATCTCTCTATTATCAAAAAAATCTTGTGCTCTAACTCCTTTTGAGAAAAACGCCCAAATCTCAATTTTCTATGAAGCTAAAGAATTAAATTTGGCTATTACTGTAGATAGTGTAAATCTCTTTAAAAGAAACTTATATTACAAATTTCATTAAAGTTATACAAAATATTTCTAGAAGGAAACTTAATTAATGTTCAGAAAAGTAAAGATCTGCCAAATTATAACCGTACCAGTTATTTTTCCTTATTCATCGGCAGTATAATTTCGTTTTAGTCAACCTAATCAAACCGGTTCTTTCAATACCAACAATAACAAAATTTTAATTTCAGACTCAAAGATGACAAACTTATTTAGGCGTTTAAAAAAAATTAAATCTTGTTTAACTTGATGCCTGCTTTCATTACAAAAGCGTATTTGCTATTAAAAATATTTTTATAAAAATTAAGTACCACAACCCACTCGCTGCGTCCAGACTTTTATTATTTAAGTTAATAAATTTTCATAACCTGTATAATTTTTTAAATTTTATTTCAACAACACACCTAGAGGGCTTACAGCCTAAATACTATCGTACCCTGGGTGGCGACAAGGAGAAAAGAGGCAACTTGTTAATTCTGGACTTGAAGGTTTGGAGGTTCGGAGGAGAAGAAAAAACATGTGCCGGCAAGGAATTCCACAACTGGGAAGTCCTCGGGACAAAAGAGCGGGCATAACAAGATGTTCTATGTCTGGAGACTTGGACAGTAAAAGGGTGCATTCGCTCTGTTCCCCTGGTGGATTTGTTGGAGGCAGCAGGTGGAGGAACTATGTAAGAAAGCTCCTCTGAGCACTGCCCGTGCAGATATCTATAAAAGAGAGAGAGGTCACCAACGGCACGTCGGTGGGCAAGGGATGGCAGCCCCTGGGTGATGGTAGGGTCACCAATATAGCTCTCTTCTGAATTGAGTCCAGGACCGCGAGTGTAGAAGCGGCAGCGGCACCCCAGATCTGGGAGCAGTATTGCAGGTTTGCTCTTATTTGTGAAGTATATAAGGTATAGAGATTAGCTGGTGAAAAGTATTTGCGAGCCCGGAAGAGGAAACCTAATTTCTTAGCAGCCGCTTCTGCAATTGATGTGACATGTTGGTGCCAATTGAGATTTCGATCCACAGAAATGTCAACAAGTGAAAAGGACTCATTACTTTGAATAACTTGGTTTTTCATTGTGATGGGTCTAGGGCTGGTGTATCTCTTATGAGCTAGAAAGCAAGACTGAAATTTGGTGGAGTTAAATTGTATAAGATTTCTACTTCCCCAGTCTAATATTTTTTGAAGATCTACAAAGACAGAACCCTCCATGAGTCTGCGATCCTCATATAATTGGGCTGAAGAGACAGGCTAAGAATACATTGTATATTTGACTGAAGGGTGCTATCGTCCGCGTAACTGTGAACTGGGTTGGATGTGCTCGAGATGAGGTTATTGATGTGGAGAAGAAACAAAGTAGGGGCTAAAGCTGAACCCCGAGGGACTCCTGCATTAATTGGATACAGTTTAGAGGAATGGCCATCCACGACAACAGAAATGCTCTGGTTGGAAAGGAAATTTGCTGCCCAGGTACAGAGTTTTGGTGGTAGGCCATAGGTCGGAAGTTTATTAAGCAACGCTGCGTGCCAGACCTGGTCGAATGCTTTGGATATGTCTAGATCAACAATCTGAGATTCACCGTGTAGTTCAATAGACTTGTTCTAAGAATTAGTGACAAAGGAAAGGAAGTCGGCAGTTGATCTGCGCTGACGGAATCCATACTGCCTGTCGTGGATTAGATTGTGTTTTTCAAAAATTTTTAGTAATTCTGTGTATATATACTTTTCCATCACTTTAGAGACGACTGAAAGGAGAAAAAAGGCCTGTAGTTGCTAAGAAGCGCTTTGTATCCTTTTTTGGGGACGGGTTGTACTCGAGCAGTTTTAACTATATTTTATTTTATGAATCACAGACTTCATCTCGCAGTAGCGATTTTCTTCATATGAATGTCAAATTCTAAGGTGTCTCTATTTTTTATATCTAATACATCAAGGTTAGTTAATTTGTTATTAATTTCTATTTAATAGGTGATTTTAATAGAGCCAAATTTACTGTTTAATATGGCAATAAAATTATCTACTTTGCATACATTTGTAGTAAATACTGCAAAAAGATCGTCCACATAACTAGACCATACTTTAGAAAGATAGTCATTTTCATTTGCTAGATCTCTGTCAGATCTACTCACGAAAAGGTTTGCAATGAATCGGGAAAGGGGGTTGCGCATTGCTGTGCCATGGGTTTGACCAAAAAGTTTATTATTAAATTGAAAAAGATTACGATTCATACAAAGATTTGTTAAATTAATATATTCTTTGCAGACCTCTTCATCTATGTTGTCCATCTTCAACAAATCGTCTAAATACGTTAGCGTTTCTTTTATGGGAACATTGGCAAACAACTAGGTCACATCAAACGATATTAAAACCTCACCTTCACGCAATTTAATACTTGTAACTTTATTAATAATCTCAAGTGAATTTGAAACTGCATTTTTTTTTTGTTTGATAGGCAAGCCTTTAAATTCGTTTGTTAACGATTTCGCTATATTGTATGTCGGAGAATCTATAGCTGAAACTATAGGTCTCATCGATTTTCTGGGATTGAGGATTTTCGGAAGACAATACCTTTTAGGAACCTTAGGATTTGAAACTGGTAACTTTTTTCTCAACCTTTACAATAAGGTTAGGACATGTCCTTAAATTCACTATGTGAAAACTGGAACCTGTGATGAGCACTAATAAGTACACTTGGAGAACCCAAACGGCAGCAAACCCTTCTGGACTCTTGCTAAATCTATTGGGAATAATTTCTGCAAGAGCACGTTCCCACTTCTTGTCTCAGGGGATGAAATTGTTTCTACCGCACTGGGCAAGGTTGAACTTTTTGCCTCGTTGTTCGCCGGCAATTCTACTCTCAACCCACCTCCAAATGTTCAACCACCAACAATCCCCAATGTCGCGCATAAAATGACAGATATCATTTTCAAAACTAAAAAGGTACGAAATATGCTCTCTTCTCTTAATACCAGGAAAGCATCTGGCCTTGACAAGATTCCAGCAATTGTTCTCAAAAAATGCGCACCAGAACTTGCATCTGTCCTGACTCGTCTGTTTCAGACATCTTACGATAGAGGCATATTCCCTAGTAACTGGAAAACTGCTCGAGTACAACCCGTCCCCAAAGAAAGGATCCAAAGCGCTTCCTAGCAACTTCAGGCCTATTTGTCTCCTTTCAGTCATCTCTAAAGTGATGGAAAAGTATATAAACACCGAATTACTAAAATTTCTTGAAAAACACAGTCTAATTCACGACAGGCAGTATGGATTCCGTCAGCGCAGATCAACTGCCGACCTCCTTTCCTTTGTCACCCATTCTTGGAACAAGTCTATGGAACTACACGGTGAATCCCAGATTGTCGCTCTAGACATATCCAAAGCATTCGACAAGGTCTGGCACGCAGCGCTGCTTAATAAACTTCCGGCCTACGGCCTACCACCAAAACTCTGTACCTGGACAGCAAATTTCTTCTCCAACCGGAGCATTTCTGTTGTCGTGGATGGCCATTCCTCTAAACTATATCCAATTAATGCAGGAGTTCCTCAAGGTTCAGCTTTAGCCCCTACTTTGTTTCTTCTCCACATCAATGACGTCCTGTCTACCGCTTTCAACCCAGTTCACAGTTACGCGGACGACAGCACCCTCCACTCAAATATACAATATTCTAAGCCTGTCTCTTTGGCCCAATTAGATGAGGATCGCAGACTCATGGAGTGTTCTATCTCCGTGGATCTCCAA
Organism: Tillus elongatus; assembly: GCA_964006375.1. Lineage (NCBI taxonomy): Eukaryota > Metazoa > Arthropoda > Insecta > Coleoptera > Cleridae > Tillus > Tillus elongatus. The sequence continues at coordinate 22,992,777 of OZ023262.1, read as the reverse complement.
AAAATATTAGACTGGGGAACTAGAAATCTTGTACAATTCAACCCCACCAAATCTCAGTATTGCCTTCTTTCTCATAAAAGATACACCAGTCCTAGAACCATCACAATGAACAAACAAGTTATTCAAAGTAATGAGTCCTTTTCACTTGTTGATATTTCTGTGGATCGAAACCTCAATTGGAACCAACATGTAACATCAATTGCAGAAGCGGCTGCTAAGAAACTAGGTTTCCTCTTCCGGGCTCGCAAATACTTTTCATCAGCTAATCTCTCTACCTTATATACTTCACAAATAAGGCCAAACCTCGAATACTGCTTCCACATCTGGGGTACTGCTGCCGCTTCTACACTCGCTATCCTGGACTCCATTCAGAAGAGCGCTATCATTGGTGACCCTACCCTCACCCAAAGGCTGTCATCCCTTGCCCACCGACGTGCCGTTGGTGACCTCTCTCTCTCTCTCTTTTATAAATATTTGCACGGGCAGTGCTCAGAAGAGCTTTCTTCCTTAGTTCCTCAAACTGCTGCTCCCAACAGATCTACCAGGGCAATAACAGAGCGCATGCACCCTTTAACTGTCCAGGTCACCAGACATAAGACATCTTGTTATGCCCGCTCTTTTGTCTGGAGGACTTTCAAGTTGTGGAATTCCTTGCCTGCGCATGTTTTTCCTTCTCCTCCGAACCTCCAAACTTTCAAGACCAGAATTAACAAGTTGCCTCTTTCCTCCTTGTCGACACCCACGGTACGATAGTATTTAGGCTGTAAGCCCTCGTAGTGTGTTGTTGAAATAAAAAAAATTAAAAAATCACCACAACACATATTTCAGAGACCTTACGATCGTTTCGTTGACCATGACAATGTCTTCAGAGGAACAAAAATTCTAAAATTAAACTAAAAGCTACAGTGTATTTATATCGCGTCTAGGTAAACGAACTCGTTCGAAGAAGAATTGTCGTCGACGACCCATCAATTATTGTGTAGTGAACCGACGAGGTCGAAGACCTGCTTTAATCTTCTGGTTGATAAAATTATGAACTTTTATCTAATGTGCTTAAAAAGAAAGTATTTATATATCAAGGTCGATTAAGAACAAGACTTCATTGAATCGTGCGGCACCTTTAATTTCAAGCCCTTTATTTTAGCTTTGCATTTGACCACTTAAGCACTCCTAATTTGTCTGGCAGAATAATAAATTATTGTCAATAACTCGGCCTATCTATACATATACTAATGTATAGGTTTGTCTTGATTTAAAGACCTCCTTTTGTTTTCTTTGTATCTAAGAAGTCAATATAAATACTTGTTTTTTATGTAGAAAAAAAAATCAATATAAATATTGTTTTTATGTAGAATTTTAGTTGAATTATTTATCCTTTGTTAAAGTTAACATTGTGAGCCAAACACTCGGTTTGTTTTTTTATAAAAAAGATGAGGGGATTTTATGGTGTCTGTTTCGCCAGATGTGCTTGTCGGCTTGCTTGTCATATAGTAAATTTCTAGAGCAAAAGGAGCATGCAGGTTCCTTAAATAACTCGGTATCTTTCTTTTTAAGCATATCAGATAAAAGCTCATAAATTTGTCAACCAGAAGATTAAAGCAGGTCCTCGACCTCGTCGGTTCACTACACAATAGACGAACGATGGGTCATCGACGACAATTTTACTTCGGACTAGTTCGTTTACATAGATGCGATATAAATACACTGTAGCTTTTAGTTTAATTTTGGAATTTTTCTTCCTCTGAAGACGTTGACATGGTCAACGAAACGATCGTAATGTCTCTGAAATATGTGTTGTGGTGATTTGGGTTCTCCAAGTGTACTTATCTCCTTAAATTGTTTTTAACTTCGAAAATCATTTTTGGGAAAGGGTTTCAATTTAGTCCTTTATATGGTCTTGTTGCTATTGCATTATATACTCTATCTTAAGAGAATATATACCTAATTCTAAATTTTCAAATTTTTATTCCCTCCAGAACTCCATAAACTTCTAACGACCGGTCTCGATAGGCAGCCTGTATATAACATTGAATTAAATTGCCAGGTATCTAATATTTTCTTATTCGCAAAGTAGTAAATAAAAAACGAATTCGTAACACTGTTAGATAAAAATATATACATATTTATGGAATTTCATCCACTGTAAAGTTTTGAATGTTTGCTGATACCTTCCAGATTCTACGTTTAATCGAATTCTCCCTAAAAATAACATTTCTCTAGTAGGATTGGATCAATGAAAATAGTAATTCATTCATAAACTAAATCTGTTTACTGAAAAGTATTTTAGTTTCTTTGCTGTTTTTCGGTATTCTCCATTCAACCGCCTTCAGTCTACCCACACGTTGTTTCATCCCCCATGATAAGCTAGTTAAACAAATATATCATTTCGTATCAAAACAGAGATAAATAAATGACTCACAGTTGAAGACGGAAACTAGGGCAATGGAAAATTTGTAATATGCCTAGCAAACTGTCGGTAAAATAATTATGTACTTAATAAAATGAGTTATGAGTAAAACTATTGTGATGTGTGATTTGTTTCTTTAACGTCGGCCTATTTCCGCGACTATGGCCAATCACCGACGCCAGGGAGCAGTTTCACCCCACTATCCTGGAAATTTGGCCGAACCCCTGCCTTTCTGTAAGGAGGGTAGGGATCTTTAACGTGCCCAACATTGCATGGACACGGGACCGACGGCTTTACGCCCCTTCCGAAAAGCGGAAGTGCAGACATTCAACTAGCTCAAATACAATGCCAGAACCTCGGTTGACGTTAATGTTACAGTTTTTACTGAAAAAGTGAAAGGAGTACCCTGGGATCGAACCCAGTACCCTTCAGTTCAAAGGCACACGTTCTTACCCCTGAACCACCCAAGCTCTAAAAACAAATATATCTATTCGTATCAAAACAGAGATAAATAAATGACTCACAGTTGAAGACGGAAACTAGGACAATGGAAAATTTGTAATATGCCTAGCAAACTGTCGGTAAAATAATTATGTACTTAATAAAATGAGTTATAATTTTTTTAAAGTAAAACTATTGTATTTTCATGAAAATCGTGCACTAAATGGTATAAAATAAGTTTTCTAACTATTTCACACTGCATTATTATACCATACTGACTTCCAAAAAATCCGAACACCCAAATCGTAATAAAATTCACACATACCTACCTATGTTTAATCAAACTCAAAAAAAAGTCTGGACGCAGCAAGTGCGTTATGGAAGTGAATTTCAATTAAAAATTTTTTAATAGCAAATATGTCTCTCTAACACTAAGTGAGTGGTGAGACACGAAGTAGCGTACCGCCACCTAGTTGCAGAACCAAGTAGTATGTTGTCACGCCAGCTCCAAATAACACAAAGTGTAAAAAAATAGAGACTGTATACAACCAATTAACAATTTAGCAAATTGTCAGACCTGGCCCATTTATACCTTAATATAGGGACAAAGCATGTAAGGCTAGATGTATTCTCGCCACAATTAGAACCGTAGACCGGTTTCGCTCTAATTAGAACTCTTCAATACGGCATACTAATTCTAGCGAAAATACACCTATAAAGTCAAATGGCTATGGTAGCCAGCCTTCCAACACTAAGTGAGTGGTGAGACACGAAGTGACGTGCCGCCACCTAGTTGCGAAACCAAGTAGTATGTTGTCACGCCAGCTCCAAATAACACAAAGTGTTAAAAAATTGAGACTGTATACAACCAACTAACAGTTTAGTAAATTGTCAGCCCTGGTCCATTTGTACCCTAATATAGGAACAAAGCATGTGAGGCTAGATGTATTTTCGCCACAATTAGAGCCGCAGGCAGGTTTCGTTCTAATTAGAGCTCTTCAGTACGGCATACTAATTGTAGCGAGAATACATCCAGCCTTACATACTTTGTCCCCATATTAGGGTAGAAATGGGCCAGGGCTGAAATATTTACTAAATTGTTAGTTGGTGGTATACAGTCTCTATGTTTTAACACTTTGTGTTATTTGGAGCTGGCGTGACAACGTACTACTTGGTTCCGCAACTAGGTGGCGGCACGTCACTTCGTGTCTCACCACTCACTTAGTGTTGGAAGGCTGGCTACGATAGCCGTTTGACTTTATAGGTGTATTTTCGCTACAATTAGTATGCCTACTGAAGAGCTCTAATTAGAGCGAAACCGGTCTACGGTTCTAATTGTGGCGATAATACATCTAGCCTTATGTCTAATGCAAGCATGCATCAATCTGGTTACCTATATAGCCTATATAGTAGAAAAAATTTACCATATTTTATTAAAATAACCTATTGTTTGAAAATGCACAAAAATTTTCCGAAAATAAACTTTAAATGTTTCCGAGAAAACTGGTTTTCTCACCTTAGGTTAATAGTAAATTAACTTATTGAAATTTGAAGCATTCCATGAAAAATCTCTACCAAAACGCATTTAATGCGTCCCGATTTTTTTTCTTACAAACATGCATCATATTTCGATAAAAATGCAAAAGTGCAATAATATATGGGTGTTCGAAAAAAAATATTGTAGATATCACCAACGACTTATGGGCCATCCTGTAATTGTCAAAGTATTTATATAAGATGCAGCTCAAAACACCCTATAATTAACGTCTACAATTTTTTCTAGTATCTTGTATAATAACAATTATATTGAGCTTTACGGTAGAAATGCATCACCTGTATATATTTAAACAGATAAAAACTGAATGTACCCAGATATGCATTCTAGGGGATCTAGTTTGCGCTTATTTGAAGAAACCTTTTTAAAATTCAAAAGTCGCGGTCTTCTTATTAACGAATTTTTTCGACGAAAATTAGCTAAAATTTATAGACCGTTAAACCATAAACTTAACTAAAACTACCGCCAAAGTATCAGAGAAAGGGTCTACAGCTTCCCCGCTTAAGGTCCTAGTTAGGAATCTACCAATCGCGACGTTAAGTAAAACGACGTAGAACGAATAATTGGAAATGAATATAATGTATGTGATTGCAAAATGATTTTAAAAAAATGTTCGGGAAGCAGCAAGTGCATTATAGTAGTGAATGTCCATAACACTATTACTAAGATATATTATTAAAACCAATTCTTTAAATTTAAGTGGACTTTGGAGATCGGTTTTAGAGTCCCAGTTAGCAATTATCGGAAAAAATTTATATTTTATATGGAGCCAAAAAATTAAAAATTGCTCTTAGATATAATATGTAAGTACTGCAAATGTCTTTAAAAAAATTGTGTTTTATTTCATTAAAGTTCGTCCCCTGTGGGTCCGAGGACTAACTAAAAGAATAGGCCCATGGTAACTCCTGCCTGTCGTACGAGGTGACTAATCGGAGTCAAGCAGGTGGTAGTCAACTTTTCCTTTACGTAATAGTAAACGATTTTTTCACGCCAGAGGAGGTACCACCCCTTACATCAAGGGGCCGGTGAAGTCCCAACGGACGTTTCCGGTTCTGGTGTATGAGTCGGTTTCCTTATAAACAAAAATGATGATAGCTCCTCCATGTACAACATATTCCGGAGATAAAATAAACCTTCATTCGGATCTTCGGGAGAGGGGTGTACAGGGCGCCGGCATCAAGATTTAACATATCCTTCTCGAATATATGTGGCCTAAACTCTAACCTGAACTCCGTCCACCATTTCCTCCAGGCTAATAGGCCCCAAATCCTCTTCCTCATCGAAACCCAAATCAGTGCCAAAACAGCCACTAATCACCTTAATTTCCCGGGTATGAGCTCCTTACTTCTTTTAGATGGCATTGAGGGGTGTGCGCATACGTCCGTAGCAATCTACCCTGCACCAGACTTCCAAATTTAGAAGCTGGAAGAAAACACGTAATTTTGATGAAACTGTCTCTCAGGGCTGCAACTAAATTCATCTGTCGCATTTATCGGTCACCTTCTGACAACAACTTAGTCCAGCTCTTCGACTACCTTTCTAAAAAAACCGACCATCTGATTTCTGAATATCCTTCCTCCGAGGTCACAATTCTTGGTGACTGCAATGTCCATAATAAGGAATGGCTAGGATCTTCAAAAACCGATCCACAAGGTAGATCAGCGGAGGCCTTTGAAGTCATCAATTCTTTAGCCAATATGGTTCAGCAACCTACTTACTCTCCTCGCATCCCAACACACAGCTCAAATCCCTTGGATCTCCTTCTTACTACAAAACCTGAATGATATAAGATATCAGTCACCGCTCCCCTTGGTCGCTCAGACGACGGCATGGTCACTGCTTCCTGCGTAATGCAACCCGAGGTCACACAGTCATCACACTCACGTATCGTTTGGCACTACAACTCCACGAACTGGGACGAAATGGAGGATTATTTTCCTCATTTCCATGGGCACCTGTCTGCTTTTCTCATCATGACCCCTCTGATATCTCACAAAACGTCAGCGAAATTATCCCAGCTGGCATGGAATTATTTATTTCACGTACACAGAAAACCTCTTCAGCCACTCAAAAGCCCTGGTTCTCTAAACCCTGTGACAAGGCCAGACTTAAAAAGGTCAAAGCTCACAAAACGCTTCTACACAATCCCAGTGAAGAAAACCGTCAAGCATTTAACGACGCCTAAAACTGCTATGTCCGCATTCTTTCTGAGGCAATTAATAACCACATCAAAAATAAAGTCATCTCAAGCTCCAACGGCAGCAAAACCTTCTGGACTCTTGCTAAATCTATGGAGAATAATTTCTGCAAGAGCACGTTCCCACCTCTTCTTTCAGGGGATGAAATTGTTTCTACCGCCCTGGACAAGGCTGAACTTTTTGCCTCGTTGTTCGCTGGCAATTCTACTCTCAACCCACCTGCAAATGCTCAACCATCAGCAGTCCCCAATGTCGCGAATAAAATGACGGATATCATTTTCAAAACTAAAAAGGTACGAAAGATGCTTTCTTCGCTTAATACCAGGAAAGCCTCTGGCCGTGACGAGATCCCAGCAATGTTATCAAAAAATGCGCACCAGAACTTGCTCCTGTCCTGACTCGTCTGTTTCAAACATCTTACAATAGACGCATATTCTCTAGTTACTGGAAAACTGCTCGAGTACAACCCGTCCCCAAGAAAGGATCCAAAGCATTTCCTAGCAACTACAGGTCTATTTCTCTCCTTTCAGTCGTCTCTAAAGTGATGGAAAAGTATATAAACACAGAACTACTAAAATTTCTTGAAAAACACAGTCTAATCCACGACAGGCAGTATGAATTCCGTCAGCGCAGATCAACTGCCGACCTCCTTTCCATTGTCACCCATTCTTGGAACAAGTCTATGGAACTACACGGTGAATCCCAGATTGTCGCTCTAGACATATCCAAAGCATTCGTCCAGGTCTGGCACGCAGCGCTGCTTAATAAACTTCCGGCCTATGGCCTACCACTAAAACTCTATACCTGGACAGCAACTTTTCTCTCCAACCAGAGAATTTCTGTTGTCGCGGATGGCCATTCCTCTAAACTGTATCCAATTAATGCAGGAGTTCCTCAATGTTCAGCTTTAGCACCTACTTTGTTTCTTCTTCACATTAATGACCTCCTCTCTAGCAAATCCAACCCAGTTCACAGTTACGAGAATGACAGCACCCTTCACTTAAATATACAATATTCTAAGCCTGTCGCTTTAGCCCAATTGGATGAGGATCGCAGACTCATGGAGGGTTCTGTCTCCGTGGATCTCCAAAAGATCTTAGACTGGGAAGTAGAAACCTTGTACAATTCAACCCCACCAAATCGCAGTCTTGCTTTCTATCTCATAAGAGATACACCAGCCCTAGACCCATCACAATGAACAACCAAGTTTTCGAAAGTAATGAGTCCTTTTCACTTGTTGGCATTTTTGTGGATCGAAATCTCAATTGGCACCAACATGACACACCAATTGCAGCAGCGGCTGCTAAGAAATTAGGTTTCCGCTTCCGGGCTCGCAATTACTCTTCACCAGCTAATATCTTTACCTTATATACTTCACAAATAAGGGCAAACTTTGAATACTGATCCCACATCTGGGGTGCCGCTGCCGCTTCTACACTCGCTATCCTGGACTCTTTTCAGAAGAACAACGTCTCATCGTTGACCCTACCCTCACCCAAAGGCTGCCATCCCTTGTACACTGACGTGCCCTTGGTGACCTCTCTCTATCTTTCTTTTATAAATATCTTCACGGGCACTGCTCAGAGGAGCTTTCTTCTATAGAGCCTCCACCTGCTTCGCCCAACATATTTACCAGGGGAACAGAGCGAATGCACCCTTTTACTGTCCAAGTCACCAGACAAAACATCTTGTTATCCCTGCTCTTTTGTCCCGAGGACTTCCAAGTTGTGGAATTCCTTGCCGGCACATGTTTTTCCTTCTCCTCCGAACCTCCAAACCTTCAAGTCCAGAATAAACAAGTTGCCTCTTTCTCCTTGCCAACACCCACGGAACGATAGTATTTAGGCCGCAAGCCCTCGTGGTGTGTTGTTGAAATATAAAAAAAGTTACAACAATTTTTCAGAAAAAAATTAATTATTTACAAAGGGAATGTACCTGTAAAATTATAAATGACAGGTATTTTTCCATATTAATTGATTAGATGGTTTTGTTTTAGTCAACCCATCCAGTTTTTGCAAGCAATAAACAACAACAAAAATTTTTTTAGAACCAATTTGTAGATATCCGAGAAGTTTATTATGATATTTTTCTTTAATTTAGTACCCACGTGCGTTTACATGGGTGTTACTATGGTTCAGGATTGAAGATTCTGGCTTAAGGGGAAATTTATTGAGCTATCGGATTTGAAATATTTTTACGAAAATTTTCTATCACAATTTTTATGTTTTTATATATATATATATATATATATATATATATATATATATATATATATATATATATATATATATATATATATATATATATATATATGTATATGAATCACACCGACAACTTAAAAAATAATGGGCCGAATTTGATTGAATTTGGTGAATACCTTCCTTTTGCAAGTAGTTTGGACAAGTTCGTTAGCCAGGAAAATCGGCCCAGATTTTCCCAGAAAATTTTGTGTTTCCTTTAAAAAAAATTCGGAAATAACAAAGCAAAGGCAGCCAAATTTGATTCGCAGGTTTATTTCATTATAGGTAAATTACCTACCACAATTAAGCTCTGTAAGTTGAAAGACAAAGAAGTTATGTGCATTGAAAACAAATAAATTGAGGTTTGCCTCAAAACGTCAAAGTCGCGATTTAAAACGTCAAAATTGGCAGCATTTAGGCAAAGAACCTGGAACTAATACGAGCTTTGAAAAGAAAATGTCTCAAGAAGAATGTTTTACAAAACCTGAAGTCTTACCTTCAACCGTCATTGTCATTGTTCATTTTACTAAAATGTTTCCAGAAAATTAATTTGAAATAAACCCTTTCTCTGTTGTTTGGCAGTAGTCTTAGTTATAGAGTTTATCGTTTAATGGTATATAATTGTTATCGAATGTCGTAAAAAATCAATAAAGCTCAATATATCCGTTATTATACAAGATACGAAAAAAATTGTATACATTAATTATAGGGTGTCTTGAACTACCTCTTAAAAAAATATTTCTAAATCGTTAGTGATACAAATTATCTTTTCTTTTAATCGAACACGCCTTATGTTATTGCATTTTCCATCGAAATATGATGCATGTTTGTAAGAAAAGAAATTCGAGACGCAGTAAGTGCGTTATGGTAGAGAATCTTCTTTAAATGCTTCAAATTTGTATAGCTCAGTTTGCTATTAAGCTATAAGGTTGACCAAAAGACCAGTTTTTTAGGAACACTTTAAGTTTACTTTCGGAAATTTTTGTACATTTTCAAAGTTATTTTGGTTAAACATGACACCTTTTTCTACTATATTGGTTATACTAATTCATTAAATTTTTAAGTTGAGCATTAGTGATGTTCTTTTATCATACAGTACACCTTTATAATCTAAGTGTGACTGTTTGACCACAGTGTTTTATGTGTTTGACATTTCACAAATTAATTAACGGTCAGCTCAGAACGGCGGAATCCGAATGTGTAATTAAAATAAAGCATTGTTTAATCTATTGGTAACATATATATATATATATATATATATATATATATATATATATATATATATATATATATATATATATATATATATATATATATATATATATATATATATATATATATTATTTTCTCTCATCAGTGGCACCCAAAATTTTTTTCCTTAAATGTGATCACTTTTTTTTCTTTTAACTTACAGATCTAAATTTTGGTACTTAGTTTTTTTTAGATTTTTTTATTAAAAAAAAATTAAAAGAAAATTCTCTTATGGGTATCAATGATGAGAATTTGCACAACATTTTTTCAAATGAGCGTGAGTCTAGGTTCCGAGAAGCCGAAACCAAGGTCCGTGTGAAATTTTATATGTTTAGATATATCAAACCAATACCTCAAAACGTTATTAAGTAATTTTTATGAAACTTGTTAAGAACCTTCCCTTTATTAATATGTTAATAGCTTAGATGAGATCGTTAACCGGCCCCATCTGACCAGTTTCTCTCCAAAAATTGATTTTTTCGGCAAAAGATTTGTATCTCAAAAAATAACAAAGTTATTTGATGAAATTTTGTTGATATATTGCCCTTATGAATATCTTACTACGCTTAAAGTTCAACTTTCTAGTAAGTAGAATTTGGAGAATTCAATTCATTTTTTGACCCGACGATCGTTTCGCTAACAAAGTTAGCCTCATCAAGGGGATAAGTAAACTAAGTGAATAAAGACTAGAACTACTATTTATATGTTAGTTGCCAAGCAGTTGCGAACAGCGTCCTCTAGGAAAGTGTAGAGACAGACCCCCACTGTTGAGTCTTAAATCCCTGTAACTAAAACTATATACCTGCCTCTGTTAAGCTGTGCGTCATTATCAAATATTCCTTCTAAGAAGGACGCGCTGGGTACTAAGATAACAGTCGAACAATGGACTTTCTAACGATATATATATATATATATATATATATATATATATATATATATATATATATATATATATATATATATATATATTCGTAAGCATCAAGCTAAAAAGTACTTAAGTGAACTTTTTATGGAAACGATCGTCGGGTCAAAAAACAGTATTGTGATGAATTGCGTTCTCCAAATTGTACATATCAGTGCTTATCACAGGTTCCAATCTTCACTCATCAATTTTCTAGGTTTATAAAAAATGAGATACAAATCTTGAAGCATTTAATGAAAATTCGCTACCATAACGCACTTGCTGCGTCCAGAAACTTTTGTAATATAAATCCGCTTACCAAATTTGGTTGCCGAAACATTGTTATTTCCAGAGATTCGGAGTTTTTTAAAGAAAATTCACTAAAAAGATTTAATTGCCATAGCAACGAAGTTAGTTACGCGAGGAAGTTGAATTTTTCCAGTTTGTATCAACAAATGTGTCTAAAACTGTTGTTTAAACATTTTATAATAAATATCATCTCAGAAAATACAAGTGCCTTTCCATAATTTTAACAACCCTGTATATTACATACAGACTTAGAGACTACTTCTCTGGCTTCACTGTTGGTTTTCGTTTTTGTTGTATAGAGACTGCTTTCATACTGTTATTGTTTAGTTATTTTATTGTTATAACTGTTATCATAGTTATTATAGGCTAGTTCTATTTTTATGTTAAATATTGACATACATCACATAGACATTTTGAAAGCCTCATCTGTCATCTCTGTTTCATTTTATTTTCAATTCGATAAAAAAATTTTGATCAAAACATCATATCATAACATAGCAACACATCTTTATTTGTAGTTGTCATGATTTCGTACTAATTCGATTTTGATCTGTCTGAGAATGCTGTCAAGCAGCGAAACTATAGTCACAGAAACGTTGAAGAACATCCTAGAACATCCAGAATTCGAAGGGCCACTTGTTCCAGTTAGCTCACGCGCTGGCTACGTCCTTCACCTACAAAAACGAAAACCAACAGTGAAGCCAGAGAAGTAGTCTCCAAGTCTGTATATAGTATGGACAAGTTTCACCAAGTAAGGGCAACAACAATCAATGAGCCCTGTATATATCAACATATAAAGTCTGAAACTGACATCGGAATGGGTTTCAAAGGCTATAATTCGAACGCATGTAAAGAATATTTTTTTTTCAATTATAAAGTGATTAGCTCTTTATAAGTGAATTTTTCTTCATGAAATTTGACTGAAACGCTCAGCCCTGACCATTAAAGTTTATAGTCAACTAGACGATATATTCTCACATCCGTCAAAATCTGAAATACCTAAGTTTCTTTAGACACTTGGAGGAAGTTAGTGAAGTCAGTAGGAAGCAGTGTGTATAGAGTGTATGCGGGGGCGGCGATAGTATAGTGGCGGCGCATCATACGGCGCTAGCACCGCGACGTCGACGCTAAGGACGCCGGTCGCCGTAACGGCTGGTCAGAGTCAGTGTGCCGGCACCTGTCAATTCCACAGCAAGCATACCGTATTCTTCCTCTCCTAAACGAACTGTTTTCGCCGCCGCCGGTGTTTCTTCGCCGTCCTCGCACGTTGCTGCTTTACTTCCAGAAGTTCGAACACGCGACTCTCACAAGGAAACCAACACCAATGCGGCCTCCTCCGTAAACACATGTCACAGGAAGACAGGTGAGTTAAATGTGATTAAGAGATTGAAATGATTTTTTAAAAGTTTGCCCATTACATACTTGAAGCTCTAACGATTTTCTTCAGGAATATTTTAGCCCATTTTATAAAAAAAATCCTGGACGCAGCAAGTGCGTTATGGTAGTGAATTTTCATAGAAATGATCTGGCACAAAATATTTTATTATAACTTTTTTTTATTGTAACATAGAAATCTAAATTTTGGTGTATAGTTTACTTTTTATATCGTAAACCTACCTACCAAATTTAGTTATCATAGATTTTTTATTTTTTAAGATAAACATTTTTTTCAAATGAAAACTCAAAATTTTCCCGGAAAACCCCGTCAGATTTTTCTGATTAACGAACTTATCAAAGCCATTTACAAAAGGAAGGTACATGCCAAATTTTATCAAAATCGGCCCATTATTCTTTGAGATAAAAATTTTTTTCGAAAGAAAACTCAAAATTTTCCCGGAAACCCTCGTCCAATTTTCCTGACTAACAAACTTGTCAAAGGCATTTACAAAAGAAAGGAACATGCCAAATGTTATTAAAATCGACTTATTAGTTTTTGAGATAACATTTTTTTAGAATGAAAATTCAAAATTTTCCCGGAAAACCTCTTCCGATTTTCCTGACTAACGAACTTATCCAAGCCATTTACAAAAGAAAGGTACATGCCAAATGTTATCAGAATCGGCCCATAATTTTGAGTTATCGGTGTGATACATATATATATATATATATATATATATATATATATATATATATATATATATATATATATATATATATATATATATATATATATATATATGTTTATATATTTATATGTTTATATATTTATGTGTCACACCTATAACTAAAAAAATTAATGGACCGATTTTGATAAAACTTGTTGAGTACCTTTCTTTCGCAAGTGGCTTGGATAAGTTCCTTATCCAGGAAAATCCGCCGAGGTTTTCCTGGAAAATTTTGTGTTTTCTATAAAAAAAATATATATCTCCGGAATTAACACAGTGAAGGCAACCAAATTTGGCACGCTGGTTTATATCATTATAGACAAGTTACCTACCATTTAAAGAAAAATAAATTTGAGTTTTCCTCAAAACGTCAAAGTCGCGATTTAAAACGTCAAAATTGGTAATATTTAGGCAATGAACCTGAAAATAATATAAGCTATGGAAGGAAAATGTCTCAAGAAGAATGTTTTTCAAAGCCTCCAGTCTTAGTTTCAATTGTCATTGTCCTTTATTTTACTGAAATATTTCCAGAAAATTCATTTCAAATAGACCATTTCTCTGATACTGTGGCAGTAGTGTTGGCTGTAGAGTTTATCGGTAAATATCATTTGTGTCGAATTTACGTAAAAAATCTTTGAAGCCCAATATAGCCGTTATTATGCAAAATAAGAAAAAAATTGTATACATTAATTATAGGGTGTCTTGAGCTACATCTTAAAAAAAATTCTACAATTACAGCGTGGCCCATAAGTCGTTGGTGATTCAAATAATTTTTTAGGGAATTTTCTATATATATATATATATATATATATATATATATATATATATATATATATATATATATATATATATATATATATATATATCGTACCGATAACTCAAAAAATAATAGACCGATCTTGATCAAATTTGGTAAGTACCTTCTTTTTGCAATTGGCTTGGATATGTTCGTTATCCAGGAAAATCAGACAAGGTTTTCCCGGAAATTTTGTGTTTTTTTTCTAAAAAAATTTATATCTCCGGAAATAACAAAGTGAGGGCAACCAAATTTGGTACGCGTATTTGTATTATAAAGGGTGAACCGTGTACCAAAATTTATGTTCTAAATTTAAGGACAAAAAGCCTGGACGCAGCAAGTGCGTTATGGTAGTGAATTTTCATAGAAATGATCTGGCACAAAATATTTTATTATAACTTTTTTTCTTGTAACATAGAAATCTATGTTTTGGTGTATAGTTTATTTTATATGGTAAACCTACCTACCAAATTTGGTTACCATAGATTGTTTATTTTTTAAGATTAATTTTTTTTATTAAATGAAAACTCAAAATTTTCTCGGAAAACCTTGTCCGATTTTCTGATTAACGAACTTATCAAAGCCATTTACAAAATGAAGGTACATGCCAAATTTTATCAAAATCTGCCCACTATTCTTTGAGATAAAAAGTTTTTTCGAATGAAAAGTCAAAATTTTCCCGGAAAACCTTGTCATATTTTCCTGACTAACAAACTTGTCAAAGCCATTTACAAAAGGAAGGTACGTGCCAAATTTTATTAAAATCGGCCTATTACTTTTTGAGATAAGAATTTTTTCGAATGAAAACTCAAAATTTTCCCGGAAAACCTCGTACGATTTTTCTGACTAACGAAATTATCCAAGCCATTTACAAAAGAAAGGTACGTGCCAAATTTTATCAAAATCGGCCTATTATTTTTTGAGTTATCGGTGTGATACATATATAAATATAAATAAATAAATAATATATATATATATATATATATATATATATATATATATATATATATATATATATATATATATATATATATATATACAGGGTCATTGATGGTCGATGGTAGGTTAGACGTTTATGGAAAACGGGACATAGGATTAATCTGAAAATTTGGATACTGCCATAAATAGGCACGACCTGTCTTTCTAAAATATTTTTATTTTGGCGGTGTTGCCGTTTCTACTAAAAAGTACTAACAACTTTCTTATTTTTAATGAGACACCCTGTATATTATTTTGTTTTTAGAATTGAAATTTCTTTATGATAATTTTTTATTAATAGTTTTCTATACCTATCTAGATCGGTTTTCGAGATAATACTTATTGAATTATTTTTTTCTCAGAAAAATGGTCCCACTAAAATTTTAATTTAGCTGCTATTTGAATCCATAGAAGGCTGAAATGTCGCCCACAGTTTGGAAAGCCTGGTATTTAATAGTTACCTGAATAAATTCATTTTATGTTATACAGGCCGGTTTAAAATTGATGATTTTAACGTGACACACAAAAAAGGCCGACACCTTATTTTTTCAAATAGGACACCATATATATTCTTTAAAATTCTGAAAGGCAATTAAATTTCCTCCAAATTGATGTATCATAGTGGTATACCTAGCTCGTCAAGTTTTGGAAATAATCGCAATAATTAATGAAATGATCTTTACATAATTTGCATTAGTTGGTCATGGAACGCCATCTGATTTAACAATTGCTTAATTGTTTACTGTGTTTGACAGACGCCGAAGTTTTAAGATTCACTTGCGATTTTCCACTTAATATTTATTTGAAAACAAGTTAAGGTGGAGCGAAATAATTACTCAAATGAAGTTTTGATGACACTATTTATTCTTCATGGACAATGTGACAAAATTGTAGCAAGAACATGTAAGAAATTCAATGAAATGTATCATGAATTGCAACCAATGAGCGAAAGATAGGTTATGCGAATACAAGATATTTTTTTCAATTATTATTTATTATTAGATTCTAAACATTTTACAACAAATTCTCAAAATATCCCCCATTGACTTCTAAGCACTTCAAAATTCGGCGATGTACACCATCAGTTGTCGCTTTATGTATTTCATTAGCATCTAGTTGGTCGATGAAATTCATCACACGTTGACATATCACCTCTTTACTGTCCACGGGTGTCTGGTATACCTTTTGTTTTAAAGTACCCCAAAGGTAGAAATCGAGGGGTGTAAGGTCGGGGGACCTTGCAGGCCAATCCCATGGGCCCAAACGCCTAAACCAGTGGTCATCAAATATCTGAAACAGCTCACGTGTTACCTCGTGCGTGCAATGTGCGGGTGCTCCGTCCAACTGGAACCAAGAAGTACGGAAATCTTCTAATGTTAAATTTTCCAAAAAATTTGATACTACTGTCCTTAAAATGTGAAGATATTGATTGCTATTTAATGGCTCATTGTAAATGAAAAATATTATTTGGTTGTCTTTTAAAACGCAAAAAGCATTAAAAATATTTTTTTCTTGAAAGCCCCTCTGCTTGACCATGCGTGGATTTTGATCGGCCCAAAAATGTATATTCTTTCTATTGATAATGCCTTCTCTCGAAAACTTGGCTTCGTCTGTCCATATTATTTTTCTCAAAAAGTTAGGCTCCTCTTCAATGCGTATTAGGAGTGTCTCACAATGTTGAATGCGACGCTGGTAATCATCTGGTTTCAGGTGTTGAAGTGTTATAAATTTAAAAGGATGCATATTGTGATTGGCCAGAATCTTTTGCACCGCATAATAAGTTACGCCTAAATTATATGCTGCACTTTGGATGGAAGTTTGTGGATATGCGTGGAAATAGGCTAAAACGTCGTTCACTATATTTTCTTCATTCGACGTTACAGGCCTTGGCAAACTTCGAGTTGCCCCCAGTTTTGAACCATAATTGATAAAATTATCTTGTATTTGCATAAACTTTCTTTCGTTCATTGGTTGCAATTCAGGATACATTTCATTGAATTTTCTACATGTTCTTGCTACAATTTTGTCACATTGTCCATGAAGAATAAATAGTGTCATTAAAACTTCATTTGAGTAACTATTTCGCTCCATCTTAACTTGTTTTCAAATAAATATTAGGTGGAAAATAGCAAATGAATCTTGAAACTTCGGCGTCTGTCAAACACAGTAAACAATTAAGCAATTGTCAAATCACCTGGCGTTCCATGACCAACTAATTCAACTTATGTGAAGATCATGTGTTTTTTTTAGTAATTATTGCGATTATTTCCAAAACTTGACGAGCTAGGTATACCACTATGCTACATCAATTTGGAGGAAATTTAATTGCCTTTCAGAATTTCAACTAATATACAGGGTGTCCTATTTGAAAAAATAAAGTTTTGGCCTTTTTTGTGTGTCACGTTAAAATTATCAATTTTAAACCGCCCTGTATAACATAAAATGAATTTATTCAGATAACTAATAAATACCAGGCTTTTCAAACTGTGGGCAAAATTTCAGCCTTCTATGGATTCAAATAGCAGCTAAATTAAAATTTTAGTGGGATCATTTTTCTGAGAAAAAAATAATTGAATAAGTATTATCTCGAAAACCGATCTAGATAGGTATAGAAAACTATTAATAAAAAATTATCATAAAGAAATTTCAATTCTAAAAAAAAGTAATATACAGGGTGTCTCATTAAAAATAAGAAAGTTGTTACTACTTTTGAGTAGAAGCGGCAACACCGCCAAAATAAAAATATTTTAGAAAGACAGGTCGTGCTTATTTATGGCAGTATCCAAATTTTCAGATTAATCCTATGTCCCGTTTTCCATAAACGTCTAACCTACCATCGACCATCAATGACCCTGTATATATATATATATATATATATATATATATATATATATATATATATATATATATATATATATATATATATATATATATATATATATATATATACATATAAAAATTGAAACTGACCCTGGATATGGGTTCTAGGGGTCCTTGTTCGCGCTCATTTGCAAAAATTTTTTCAAAAGTCGGGATCTCCCCCTTAGTGAATTTTTTCTACGAAAGTTCACTAAAGAGTTACGGGCAGCTAAAGAAACAAATTTTGGAGTTTTCCTCAAAACGTCAAACTCGCAATTTAAAACGTCAAAATTGGCATTGTTTATGCAAAGAACGTGAAATAAATACGGACTGTAAAAAGAAAACGTTGCAAGAAGAGTGTTCTGCGAACCCTAAAGTTTCAGTTTCAAGCGTCATTGCCCTTCATTTTACTAAAATATTTACAGAAAATTCATTTCAAGTAGACCCTTTCTCTGATGCATTGGCTGTCGGTTTAGTTAATTTGATGCTTTCGCTGTAGGTTTAGTGAAGTTTATGGTTTAACGGTCTATAGTTACTGGATTTTAGCATTTTTTATAGAAATATGATGCATGTTTGTAAGAAAAAAATCTGGACGCAGTAAGTGCGTTTTGGTAGCAAATTTTCATTAAATCCTTCAAATTTCAATAACTCAATTTGCTGTTAACGTAAGTTTTGTTGATTAGGAAACCAACATTTAACTTTATTTTCAGAAAAATTTTGTATGAACGCAGCAAGGGCGGTTTGGTTGCGAATTTTCATTAAATGTTTCAAATTTCAATAACACAATTTGTTATTAACCTAAGGTTCATTGGCTAAGAGACCAGTTTTCTCGGAAACATTTAAAGTTTATTTTCGGAAAATTTTTGTACATTTTCAAATAATTATTTTGAAAAAATATAGTACATTGTTCCTACTGTATAGGTTATACCGGTACCAAATTGATGCCTGCTCGCATTAGAGCGATATACTTGTAATTAAATTTTTTTTAATGAAAATCACTTCCATAACGCACTTGCTGCGTCCAGAGTTTTATGCCCTGTGCAGTTGTTGGCAACTCTTGGTATACTATCTCCAGGAGGAAAAGTCTAATGAGACTAGATTTGGCAATCTTGCTGGCCATCGAATGTTACCTCCTTGACCAATCCATTGGTTTCCTAGCCAATGGGTTAAATATTACCTTAAATTTCGTTCAAAATGGGCCTAAGCAGTATATTGCTGAAAATACATTAATCGACATGTTTCATGATTGACATTGAATTGGGCAAATCATCCTCTAGTAATGTGCCATAGCGCTCCTCATTAAGTCGATCCTCAAAAAAATGGCTCGATAACTTTATCACCTATAATAAAATTCCTCCCCACACATGCAAGGACCATTGATGCTGAAAATACACTTGCTGTACCCAGAGTCGATTTTTTCAGCGTAATAATGTATATTATGTTTGTTAACTACACCGATATTATTAAAAGTTGCTTCGTTACTAACCAAAACAATATTATAAAAGTTTGGAATTTCTTCAATCATATTGGAAAAAATATTACAAAGTTGATTCTGTTTTCTTTATCTTGGCCAGTAGGTGATTGGTGAAGTCATAAATGGGATGAGATTTGTGGTTTTTTTTTTACTTATACTATTAACTGAGGATCTGCTTATATCCCGAATACATTCAATTTCTCTTGTACTGATCTTTTTTCCTGAAACGTCCAAATCGCGATTTGAAACGACAAAATTTGCAATTTTCAGACAACGAGTTTAAAGCAAATACGGATTATGTTGAAAAAATGTCATAATGAGTGTGTTTCGCAAGGCCTTAAGTTTCAGCTTCAACCATCATTGTCCTTCATTTTGCTAAAATATTTTCGGAAAATCCATGTCAATAGACCCTTTTTCTGATATTTTGGTAGTAGTTTCCACTATAGGGTTTATGGTTTAATAGTCTATATTTTAGGAAATTTTCGAAGAAAAAAAAACTCTGGACGCAGCAAGGGCGTTATGGCAGTGAATTTTCATAAAAATGTTTTTATTGCAAATATGTGTGTTTTCTTTTTAAGAAAGCAGGCATCAATTTTGGTTACCAGTATAACATATATAGTAAAAACAATGTGCCATGTTTCATAAAAATAACTTTATTGTGTGAAAATGTACAAAAATTTCCAAAAGTAAACTTAAAGTGTTCCCGAAAAAACTCGTTTCTTGGTCAACCTTATGGGTTAATAGCAAATTGGGCTATTCAAATATGAAGCATTTAATAAAAATTCGCTACCATAACGCACCTTCTGCATCCAGAATTTCTTTTCTTACAAACATGCATTATATTTTGACGGAAAATGCAAAAATGCAATAACATAAGGCGTGTTTAATTAAAAAAAAAACCCTGAAGTCTTAGTTTCAACCGTCATTGTTCTTCATTTTACTAAAATGTTTCCAAAAAATTCATTTCAAATAGACCCTTTCTCTGATGCTTGGCAGTAGCCTTAGCTATAGAGTTTATCGTTTAATGGTATATAATTTTTGTCGAATTTTCGTAAAAAATCAATAAACCTCAATATATCCGTTATTATACAAGATATGAAAAAAATGTGTATATATTAATTATAGGGTGTCTTGAGCTACATCTTAAAAAATATTTCGACAATCACAGGCTGGTCCATAAGTCATTGGTGATACAAGCTTCATTTTTTTAATAGAACACCACTTATGTTATTGCATTTTTGTGTTTTCCATCAAATTATAATGCATGTTTGTACGGAAAAAAATTGATATCGTTCATCGTTTTTGAGTTATTTCAATTGTTTGCAACTTTTCACGTTTTTGGCACATATTTTAAACACATATCACAAATTGTGATATGACGTTTTTATCAATACATAGCGGAGCCCCATGGAAATCACGCATTCGGAGAGCTTGTTCTTTGTATTACTCGTTGAAAATATCGAGCTGCCGTATAAAGTACTCTCAAATAGTGGCTGAATTTGGATAGTTTTCGCTGAAATGTTTTTAGTGTTTCCGTAGAAATCATTTTTTGTAAGATTTTTGTGATATGTTTAGTAAGTTATTGTAAAAAAAAAGTTTTCGAATTTGTGTGAAAAATATAATTTAGTGTAAGGCAATTTATGTCAAAGAAATTATCATATTTTTTAAATATTTTGTTCCTAAAGCTGTTTGTGAATAATTATATCTTGGCAGGTGTGTAAATAGCTTAAAGAGGTTCGTTGGCCGGGAAAATCGGACCAAATTTTCTGGAACTTTTAAAGTTTATTTTCCGAAAATGTTTGTACTTTTTGGAACAACAAAGCTAATTTTATGAAATATGGTATATTGTTAGTACTATATGGCTTATACTATAAACCAAATGCCATTCTTGTAAAAACAAGACATTTTCCATTAAAAACATTTGTACGAAAATTCGCTACCATAACGCATTTGCTGCGTCCCGAACTTTTTCCTATTTGACTTTTCAATGGTTTTATGTACAGGGTGATTCTTTATAATGCCGCCCCCCTTTAAATTTGTTATCTTAAGTGTCCTAAAAAAATTGAATATATGGCTATGTAGGTGCTAAAAAATACTTTTTTTCTACGTATAAAAAAATTGAAAAATGATCAGTACACAGGGAAAACCAAAAAGTTTTTTTTAATGGATCACCCTATATATAAATTTATTTTTCGATTCGTCGTAAAATTCTAAGCATAATTTATATAACATACCGTATACCTAAAATGAATAGTTTTTGAAATATTCGCATTTGAAACGTAATCATCACAAATTTTATTAAACCAAAACAACTGTTACAAATCAAAAAATCTAACAATAAATAATATAACAAAACGGTTTCTAATTAAATATAGAGATGCTCTACCGGGCCTACATTTTCTTCAACACATTGTATAAGGGTTCTTCGCATATTCTCTAATGAATCTGTTATGAATGCTGGGTTATTTTTATTTAAATTAATAATTTCATTCCGTATCAAATCTTTAAGATGATCGAGGTTTTCAATTTGGTGGTCTTATACACGGTTTTTTATATAACACCAAAGAAACGCATCCATGGGTCTCAAATCGGGGCTGTTTGCAGGCCATTTAATTGGCGCATTTCTTCCCATCCATTCAGGAAACCTTTCATTTAGGTAATTAAGCACGGCACGAATGTTGTGAGGGGTGCTCCATCCTGTTGAAAAATTATATTTTGTAATATATTTAAAGGCAAATCGTCTAAATATTCTTCGAACTCGTTTTCTAAGAAATCTAAATAGCTGCCTCCATTTAAAACAGTATCAAAAAACTACGGACCGATAACTCGATCGCCCAGGATACCACACCACACATTCACGGATTGTCGCCCTTGGAACTTAAATTCCCTATAAGAATGTGGATTCTCTCTTGCCCATTGTCTAGTATTTTTTCGGTTAAACAGGCCACTAGTAGAAAAATTAGACTCGTCAGTCCATAGAACTGTTTTCAAAAATTGTTATTTATGTTTATTCTGTCTGGAATCAGTTGACAAAATGCGACCCGATCATCTTTTTCCATTTGGGTAAGCTTTGTAATGAATTTAATCTTATATGACTTTAGATTCCATTTTCTTAACGTTCTTTGGACTTTACTGTATGAAGTTCGCTGAATATTTTCTTGTGTTGCTCGTAATGTTTTTGAAATGTTTCTTATGGAATTGTTTAGATTCTTTTCTATAGCAAATAAAATATTCAATTCTGCATTTTCATCTACTTTCACGGGAGTTCTTTTTCTCCTTTGTAAATTTGACGTTTATTGAAGCTTCCTATATATAGATGTAAACGTTTTTCGAGTTGGGACATGCATACCGGGATTATCTTCTATCATATTTCTAATGGCAGCGCGACAATTTAAATTATTTTTAATATAATAACTTAAAATAACTCTTCTTTCTCTGTCTGAGTACGCAATTTTTACTTACTAAACAATACAACTACAACAATATTGGAAGAATGTCAGTTATTTGTTTTCAATTAAAAGCGTGTTATCCTAGGACTTCTTGATTTGTAACAGTTGTTTAATAAAATATTTGATGATAACGTTTCAAATGCGAATATTTCAAAAACTATCCATTTTAGGTATACGGTATGTTATATAAATTATGCTTAGAATTTTACGAGGAATCTAAAAATAAGTTCATATATAGGGTGATCCATTGAAACAAAATGAACTTTTTGGTTTTCCCTGTATACTGATCATTTTCAAATTATTTTTATATG
This sequence comes from Tillus elongatus, assembly GCA_964006375.1. Classification (NCBI taxonomy): domain Eukaryota; kingdom Metazoa; phylum Arthropoda; class Insecta; order Coleoptera; family Cleridae; genus Tillus; species Tillus elongatus. Next base: position 22,969,503 of record OZ023262.1, on the reverse strand, counting down.
CAGAAAAAAAGTATTTTTTAGCACCTTCATAACCATACATTCAATTTTTTTGGGACACTTAAAATAACAAAGTTAAAGGGGGGCGACATTATAAAGAATCACTCGGTACGTGGAAGTCAGATTTTTCACTTATTTAATGTTGTAATATTTTTGGTACAAATTATTTATATTATGCAACTTTAGGTCGTGAGGATAATATTAATTTTGTAAATAGCTCTTAACGTGGTCCTACATATTTCGTTTTACATTAACAAAATTATTCATCGCTGTAACTAGCTGAATCTACATAGTCAGGTCAAGAAAATAGGACAATTTGGTAGAGAGACGACCCTGATAATTACATAACAGGGATCTTGTTTAGTAGTTTCCAAGCACAAATGTTATTTAGCCCAAACACGCCGGTTTCTACGTTCCATCCTTGTCCTAGTCATCCATGTTGTGTTGTACTAAATAGTATAACCTGAAATAGGGCAAGCTTTTGTCTCTTTAAATGTACTGTTCTAGAACTCCAATATAAACTTTAATACAAATCGTATTAGGCATACATATATCTATATAGAGGGTTTTTCAATAAGGACATAACAATTTTGTATTTAAATAAAACACAGAATAATTGAGGTATTTGGCTGAAATTTATTCTAGGTGCAGTACAAATGTTACATTTTAGTATGGAATTTAATTTCACTCATATGACCGCCACGAGCATGTTTGCAGTGATCGATTCTTTGGAGCCAATTTTCCACCACTCTTCCACATATATCGGCCGAAACATTGGCAATTTCACATGTAATATTGTACTCGAGCTCCCCCAACGTTGTTAGCTAATTGGCATAAGTCAACTACTTAGCGAAACCCTATCAAAAGGAATCCAACGGCGTTAAGTCATATGAGTGAAGTGGCCATTCGACCAGACCATTTTGCAACATTACACGGTCACAGAACTTTCCCTTCAACAGGTTAATTGTTTGACCAGCTGTATGGATGTGGCACCATCTTGTTGAAACCACATATCACTGATGTCAAGTCCATCCAATTCTGTCCAAAAATAATCTTCCAACATGGCACGATAGCGAACTCCATTGACCATAACATGGCACTCATTATCATCGACGAAAAAATATGGCCCAAATACACCTCCGGCATGAAATCCGCACCACACGGTCACTTTCTGTGGATGCAATGGAGTCCTGAAGCACATGTGGGTTTGTTTCTGTCCAATAACGCATACTTTAGTTATTGACAAAGCCATTAAGCCAAAAATGGGCATCATCACTGAAGATGATTTTTCGATGAAATTCAGGATTTTCTTCACATTTTTGCAGAGCCCAATCGAAGAAGTTTCGGGGCTTGAAATTATCAGGAGGCTTTAATTCTTGAGTTAGTTGTATCTTGTAAGGGTGTAGGCCAAGATTTTTACTCAAAATTTGTCACAATGTGGTTTGAGAGATCCCCAATTCCTGTGAACGACGTGGAATCAACTGATTTGGATCATTTTGAACTGAAGCACTTACGACTGCAATATATTCGGTACTTCGACTAGTGCGTTCTCTCACTCGCACAGTAACATCCGATAGGGAATCAACTGATTTGGATCATTTTGAACTGAAGCACTTACGACTGCAATATATTCGGTACTTCGACTAGTGCGTTCTCTCACTCGCACAGTAACATCCGATAGTGAATAATTTGACTCCAATTCATCCACTATAGCACACACAGCCTGTTTGGTGGGACGATTATTACGACCGAAGATTCGAATAAGCGCTTTTAAAGTTGCGGCCACCGACTCATATTTTCGGTAGTAATTTTTAATAATTTCCAAACGTTGCTGTTCGTGAACTTCACCTTGATAAAAATGTAGACCTTGATTGACGTTTTGACATTGACAGATCCTGAAAAAACTTTGAGGGTGCGTTGGCATTAAAATACAAAATTGTTATGTCGTTATTGGAAAACCCATTATTAAAAGTCTGGACGCAGCAAGTGCGTTGTGGTAGTAAATTTTCAGAGAAATGATCTGACACCAAACAATTTTTTAAATTAAATGCTTATAACTTTCTTGTAAGATAGAGATCTAAATGTTTGTGTATAGTTTACTTTTTACAACGTAAACCTATGCACCAAATTTGATTACCATCGCTTTATTTTCGGAGATAAAACTATTTTTCCGAATGAAAACTTGAAATTATCCCGGAAAACATGCCACTTACACAAGTAAGGTACCTGCAAAATTTCATCAAAATTTGTGCCTTTTTCATTTACCATCGTTAATATGTTGAAGACCTAAAGAGAATCCCTCAAGAAGCCTAATTAATGGCAGCTATCTTTATTTCTGAAAAGCAATTCAAGTTTTAATTTCAAAATTATTCATTGAAAATTCACCAATAATTTTTATATCGTAACATACTACTGCGTTCCTTTTAAATACGTTAAAATTAAAATATCAGAGACGGTGTATTTTGCGTAAGGAAAAAAGAATTTTATTATTGTTGTGGGACTATCGGTAAATAACAAGCTGACGTCATTATGAGGTAATCCAAAAGTCGATTGAGAAACAAGAAACCGTTGGACCGCGACCATTGTTGTATTAAGGTGAGTTCAAAGAGAACGACCGCGTCCATTGTAGTATCAAGGGGAGTTCGATACCATCTGACCCTCCCACAAGGACCACGAACCCAGATCTAGGTCGCGGAGCCTTTAATCCAAAAGTAGATCTTTCGTTCTATTTCCTTCCAACACATAAAGCTAGAAAGAGATCACGAACGACAGTTAAGAAAGCGCACGAAACCAGCCAGCGAGGCGCATTTCACTGCCTGCACACAGAGACTCGGTCTTGGGCAACCGCACAGTTAACATCGCTGAAAGTGCTAAGGCACTTTATAACCCAAAAGGGGTACAAAACCTTATCTTTTGCCGTATCAGTGGGTGCTATAAGTGTTTTGATCTCGATTTTTGTAGAAATTAATAATCCGTTTTAAAGAAAATATGAGTGAAACAGTGAATCTTTGCTCTTTGGCAGAAATTTCTAATGCAGTTACAAGTGCATATTTAAAGTTTTCTGATCTCTAAAGCAAATTAGCTTTTAACGTCAGTAAATTCTGCATACCTTCAGATATATTTTTGGCCGTAAAAGTCACAGTTAAATTTTCTGCCGATGATGTCATTTCAACAGCTGTAGGTTTAAACTACGGGTTTACCTATCCCTTTTTACAATGCAATGTTGCGTAAGAATTTCTCTGGTCGACACCTAAGAAAAGCTTTCCAGCCACTTTTTGAGTCCTCTCTAGGAGAGAAATTAAGAGCCTGTGTTGGGCCCTGATAGTCGACATCCACTTGTGTGACATCTGTAAGCAAGCAACAGGTGAACTGGAAGATACCTTTGAATTCCAACATATAACCCAACCTCGATGAGTCATTTTGAGATTTATCTGTGTGTGATTTTTCAAACTTTCACACGTCAGCTAGAATTTTGCAACATGAACTTTGACCTAGCGAAATTAAATTGAACTTTTATCAGTGAGCTTGTTGCTTAAAAATAACTATTTTGTATCTCTTTTTTGCAATATCTTGCCAGTGATGTAGATTCAGAAATATCATTGTGTGATTTAAATTGAACCTATGTTTTGTTTATCAACTAACCCAACCTTCAAAAGTTTTGAATTTTTCATTTATATCCACTGAGTAGAAATTTGAGTTAGCATTGTCTGAGCTTCTCTTGGACAATCTGTTTTAAAGAATAAAACCAACCTGATCTGGATAATATCTAGGAATTCCTTCTAAACCTCTTAAAATTTTGAGAGCATTAGTAGTTTTGACAGAGAAACAACTATCTTAACAAGTAATCTTTATTTCTATATTTGTAATGAGCAATATTTGATTTCTTTCATGTAAACATGTAAAAGTTGCGTTATTTCTTGTAACGTAATACCCATTTTTCATTCTTGTTATATGCAGTAGTTGATTTATTTCTTATGACATTTAATATTTGTTTTCTTTTTTTGCGAAATGCAATGTTTATTTTAATTTCCCAGGAGTACTAAATTGATTTACTTCCTCAATAACTTATATCAATAAATTTAATTATTTATATTTTTTAATATCTGTTTAATTGAACAACAATCCCTTCCTGAAACTCCTTAAAGCTGTTGGCAACACAAATTGAAGATTCCTTATATCGATTATCTAGATACGTACAAATTATACTTAATTTAGCATCCCAATAACAGTGTTCTGACTTGAAGATCTCATAAATCTAGGACTTTGGGCAGAACAACATAAAAGAAGAGTAAGTATTTATTTATCTTAACATTTTCTAGCCTTACAAAGTGTTCTTTATCTTGTAAATAATAAATCAGAAAGATAGGTACATTTAGGTTAGGGTTTAGTAGCTGATGGTGACCTCACTATCGTCCGGATTTGGATCCACTTGAAGTCAAGCGTGAGATATCACTCGCAAATAACAACCAATTAAATACTCTCGGTCTTTTATAGGTCCTTTACCTGAACGGTTGCCCTGTCATTCTGTGATGAGGGTTTCAATTCTCTTAGGGCGGTTACAAATTGGACCATTATTTTTCGAATTATCGATGTGATACATAATAGTAATAATAATAATGATGATAAAAATATATGTTTATTACCGCCAGAATTACAGAAAAAAAGGTTTGGACGCAGCAAGTTATGAAAATGAATTTTCATAAAAATGTCTCTTTAATGCAAGCAGGCATCGATTTGTTTACCGGTTTAACCTATATAGTAGAAACAATGTACCATAGTTTATCAAAATTACTCATTGTTTGAAAATGAACAAAAATTTTCCGCAAATAAACTTAAAATGTTTCCGAGAAAACTCGGTTTCGTAGCCAAACGAACCTTAGGTTAATAGCAAATTGAATTATTGAAATTTGAAACATTCAATGAAAATTCTCTACCAAAACGCACTTACTGCGTCTAGATTTTTTTATTACAAACATGCATCATATTTCGATGAAAATGCAAAAATTCAATGACATAAGGGATGTTGGAAAAAATATTGTAGGTATCACCAACGGCCACCCTGTGATTGTCAAAATAATTTTATAAGATGCAGCTCAGGACACCCTATAATTGACGTATAATTTTTTTTCTCGTATTTTGTATAATAACAGTTATATTTAGCTTTACCGTAGAAACGCCTTACGATGTACATACGTAAACAGATAAAAATTGAAACTAAACTCGGATCTGGATTCTAGGGGGCTTAGTTTGCACTCATTTGAAGACATATTTAAAAAATCAAAAGTCGCGATCTCCTCATGAACGAATTTTTTCTACGAAAATCATCTAAATAGTGCTACAAATTGAATCATAACTTCCACATAGCTGTGATAATTTATTCGATTCAGAAAGAGGTTCTCGTGAAATGAATTTAGGGCCGTAACTTGACCACAAAGAAAATATTTGTATTCCTGTACTCATAAACTTTTGAAAAGTTATGTTACTCGAGTTTAATTGAAAAAATGTGAATTTTCACCAAATCACCCCTTATTTCGCCTCTCCCCCTTGAAGCGATCTTACCCAAAAACGGTTCGAAGCGTTCCTTTGTCGGGTGCTAACTGGATACCAAATTCAAAGATATTATCTCAATTCGTTCGAAAGTTATTGCGCCTATAAACAGACAGACGTACATGCCGACATACCGACAGACCGACCGATCGACAAAAAGTGTTCGTTTTAGAATCAAGTTTTCTATATATTTTGAGACTTTTTACGCCGTTTTACAAAATAAATCTAATTTTTTATCAACAATATTCCACCCCTACACATTCAACCTCTAATTTAATTTCAGCAAAAATATCAGATGTTTGATGAAATTTAAAGTTTTCTAATAGTTTCTAATAGTTCTAATAGTTTTCTAATAATAAACCCTAAAGCGTTATATGTATTACTCGAGTTTTAATGAAAAAAATGAAATTTTCACCAAATCACCCCCCATTCATTCCCTATCCGCGATTTTACCCAAAAACAAACCGAAACGTTAATTTGTGGAGTGCTAACTGTATACCAAATTTGAAGACGATATCTCAATTCGTTCTAAAGTTATCGTGACTAAACACAGACAGACATACGGACTGACAGACCGAGAGACAAAAATGGTAATCATGTTTTCTATATGTTTTGATACTTTTTACGACGTTTCAGTAAAAAAAATTGTCATTTTTGCCGCCGATGCGATACTTCCACACGTGACGATGTGGAAGTAAAATTATTGACCGTTCAACCATTAACTTAACTGAAACTACTGCCAAAGCATCAGAGAAAGAGTCTATTTAAAATGAATTTTCTGAAAATATTTTAGTAAGATGAAAGACAATGACGGTTGAAGCTGAAACATAAGGGTTTGCAGACTACTCTCCTTGCGACGTTTTCTTTACATAACCCGTATTGGTTTTAGGTTCTTTGCCCAAAGGTTGCCAATTTTGACGCTTCAAATCGTGACTTTGACGTTTTGAGGAAAACCACAACTTTTTGTCTTTAAATGCCTGTAATCTTTTTTTAACTACATTTTTGGCCTCGAGCATTCACTCATAGGGCCCCAGACTTTTTTTTTCCATGAACTTCTGGATATCGACCTCTATTTACTTGTTTACGTTTGCATCCTTATAGTGATGACCTACATGTTACTTGGCTTGCATAATCTCTAGGTAGTTATCTATACACCTATTTTTATTGATTTGTGAATATTTTATTTTATACATAATTTTTATTTTATTTTATTATTACTAAAAATAATTGGAAAATACACAGAGATACTTATATTCATGCCCTGGGGCCTATCAAGGCAGCTCTCTGACATTCACAGGTGGCCACGGATAAATGAGGTTGTAACCTTTTTGTCTTTAAGCTTACAGACCTAAATTTTAGGGCATGGCTTACTCTTTAAAATACAAACACGCATACCGCTGTGTCATCAGCAAAACTTATTATGTTTCCAATATCAGGTAGTTATAATAAATCATTAACATATATACCGAAAAATAAGGGGCCTAATATTGTTCCTTGCGGCACTCAATATTGAGCAGTTTTTATTTTACTATACTCACTCCGATTTTGACGGATTTATATTTCTGTCACTCAGGTAGCATTCAATAAAGTCATAGGCTTTTCCTCGGACTCCACATTTCTCCAATAACGTCAGTAATATATATATATATATATATATATATATATATATATATATATATATATATATATATATATATATATATGTATATATATATATATATATAGAGAGAGAGATAAATTTGAAAATGGAAACTGACCCCGGATAGGGGTCGTAGGAGTCCTAGTTCACGCTCCTTTAAAGAATATTTTCAAAATTCAAAAGTCGGCATCACCACATTACTGATTTATTTTACCAAAATTCACTAATACGTGAAGAAAAACTTTGTACACCTTTTTAAACACATTGCGCGCACGGAGGGGTATCAAATTAAAAAAAAATTGCTAGGTAACCCAGAGGATTATGATAAAACCACATAAGTCTCTGGAAGCAATTAAATGGGTTATAATAATTGTGATCCTACATATATTGGGTACATAAAAAAAAACTACTGAAACTAGATTTAAAGAACATTTGGCGCAACTGATATATAACACTCTTCATAAATCGTGTATTGCTCAGTATACTTGGGATAATAATCGTCATGTGGATAAATAAAATCTGAAGTTGATCAAAATATCAGGCAGTCGCGACGGTAAGTTGCTTACGAAAGTATATAATATAGCGCTGGTGACGAAAATTGTTTCGATAAATACAATAGGTCCGGTTCTATGTAGTCCATTGTTCGAACTGTTATCTTAATAATCGTAATGATAACCACACAGAGCTTACAGAAGCATGTATGCAATTTTACTTACAGGGATTTAAGACTCAACAGTATGGGTAGCTCTGTATACCTTCGTAGAGGAAGCTGTTCGCAACTGCCTGGCAACTAACATTATAGGAGTGCTAGTTTTTCTTCGCTTACTATATTCATCATTCCGATGAAGCTAACTTTGTTAGCAAAACGATCGTCGGGTCTAAAAACTGTATTGTGATGAATTGGGTTCTTCAAATTGTAGTTTTCAGTGGTCAACACAGGTTCCAACCTTCACTCTATGACAACATCTTATGTTAATTAGCATGTGCATGATTTTCTTTATTGTTTTTAGTGAATTTTCGTTGAAAAAAAAATCACTAATGGGGAGATCCCGACTTTTAAATTTTGAAAAATCTTTTGCAAATGAGCGCGAACTAGGACTCCTAGAAACCATATCCGGGGTCAGTTTCAATTTTTATATGGTTATATATATATATATATATATATATATATATATATATATATATATATATATATATATATATATATATATATATATATATATATATATATGTAGCACATCGATAACTCAAAAAATAATGGGCCGATTTTGATAAAATTTGGCACGTACCTTCCTTTTGTAAATGGCTTGGACAAGTTCGTTAATTAGGAAAATCTGACAAAGTTTTCCAGGAAAATTTTGAGTTTTAATTATAAAAAAAATTTTATCTTAGAAAATAAATAAGCTATTATAACCAAATTTGGTAGGTAGGTTTAAGATATAAAAAGTAAACTATACACTAAAATTTATATTTCTATGTTACAAGAAAAAAAAGTTATAATAAAATATTTGATGCCAGATCATTTCTATGAAAATTCATTACCATAACGCACTTGCTGCGTCCAGGCTTTTTTCTATTATGGTTACGTCGTATATGTTGTATATTAGAGACAAGAGAGTGTGGCGTTTATGACATAGAATAGTTGCGAAGGGTGCGTAAGTGAGTCTAGAAATAATTATTACAAGTATTTTAGTGTAATTATTACAGCATGGATTTTCCATTGCAGAAATAAACACAAAGAGTTTCTATATTTCACAAATTTTCTAACCATATTTAATGGGTCAACTGTTTTAGATCACGTTTGACCTATTCAGCTATAAAAAGTAGGACATTATGCACTCCACGCAAAATAACAACAAAGTCTGAACGCAGCAAGTGCGTTATGGTAGCGAATTTTAATTAAATGCTTCAAATTTTAATAGCTCTTTTGTTATTTGATATTACCATAGAAACCTTAGTTTTGGTATGTAGTAAACTATCCATCACGACATGTGTACCAACCTCTTAATCGAATATGATAACTTATGGTTTATTTTATATCGCACAAATACTTAGTAAGTATTTGTGCGATGTGTACCAACATTCATTTATATGACTTTGTTATTTTCGGAGATAAATTTTTTTTGAAAAGTTTGTCCGATTGGGTATGGCTAACAAACTCATATATATATTTATATATATATATATATATATATATATATATATATATATATATATATATATATATATATATATATATATATATATGTATATATATATATATATATATATATATATATATATATATATATATATATATATATATATATATATAAAGACTGTTTCGCATAAAACCGACACAGAGCAGTCACATGTAGGGGAGCCCAACATATTGTGATTTAACACAACTTACATCTATACTAAGTTGCATCCCTGAAAAGTTACAGGTCTTCAAAGTGGGGTTTCTAATTTCGAAAAAAATGAATATCTCAGTGATGCTTGAACTTAGAAGAACTAAATATCGTACACGTTTTAAGTGTGCCAAGAGCAATAACCAACACTAATAAGAATTCAATGGAAGCATTTAAAGGGTTGATGTGGGATGATTCACCTTTAAAATGTGACAGAATTTTTAACCTAATGGCGGATTTAAAAGATTATTGTTTCATTTTATGGGGAATTCAATTATAAAACTTTTATTACTCTTACCAATTTGCAAAAACTTTGTCGTTTTCAACAAAATTCGGAATCACTAAATACATGTATTAGAGCTGTGTTATTTAAAATCATGACCAGCAAAGTCGCTCTCAAATTGCCTCATGAGGAGTTCGGCAACGTCGAGAGACACAATGGGTTTCCCATTGTGATTCAGTCTGTCTGCCGATAAAACTTTCCGCCAACTCGAAAGAAACTCTAAAATAAAAAACTCTAAATAGATTATTGGTTTTATACGGTATTTGATTTATATATAATATAATATATAACATTCTGATCTCTAATATATAGGTCAAAACTAGAAGTTACGAGTGACTTCGCTTGAAGACCTAGGTGAACCGTGGCTTCACTTTATCTTACCCTGGGTCTAGGTAGCTGTTGACAGCGACTTACTAAATAGGCATGTGCCTGAGGGAGTGCATCGACTTCCTGGAGAAAAACTCAATCGATGTTGGCGCCTGGAAAAAACCTGTAAGAAAACCGTGTTGATAAGGTTACCGTAGAAATTTCCCCATACCACGGAAAAGCAACCTGATCCCGAATTATCCCATTATAAAATGGATTGCTTCAGTATTTTATAGCTTATTCTACTGCGTTATTATCGATATACAGTTCAACTTAATTTTCTCCAGAAAACCAGCAACATAACCTGACTATTCAAGCAACGCTCTCTCCCGGCGTATGTAAGATAGATAGGAAACCTGGAATGGGCGAAAATTGTAGACAATATAATCTTCTTTTTAACTAGTCTAAAATCATAAAGTTTGGTCGAACTAAACTAAAGTAATTAGCAATTGAAAAAACATACATTCAAAGTCCCACAACTGTGTTTTTGAAAATACTAAAAAATGTGCGAGGCAAAAAATAACATCCGTACTGGGCCACTGTTATGCGTGTGTCAAAGATACCACTTAGTTAGCAAAAATGTAACGAAAATCGCAATTTTCCGACCAGCAGTGATTCTTACGCTCTCTAGCCGTGATTTTAGAGACTTGAAAACAATTTCCAGCGATTTGTCACGGCAACTTTCGTCATGACAGTTTTTTTTCCTGAAGCTGTACAGTGAACCGTTCCTGAGATATAGCCAATGACCATTCTTAATTGCCCACCCTGAACATCTCCCCATTTAGGAGGTCTTAAAAACAAGGGGCCAAATTTTATTTATTGTAAAATTCATAAGTGGGGAAGATGTGGGTATACTGGCCACCCTAAGATTCAAAAGCCTCGCGAGTTAAAATAAAGAGCAATGAAACCAAGTGAACATTGTAGCACAAACATCATAGTAGCCATAGTAGAAAATCAAAACTCAACTTTCCAAATTTGTCTTTTTACTCAACATTTTGGAAAATGTACATAAATGGCCACTTTACCCCACACACTGGGGCAAAGTGGCCATTATAAAAAGATTGCATGACAATCTCAAATTTGATAGCCACAATAGTACTTTATCATTTATTTATTATCGTAAAAACCGTTTAAGTTTTACTTGCATAGTTCACATGTAAATATATCGTCCTCTTCATCGCATCCAGCAGATTCTTCATGCGCCCATCTTTTGCACAACGAGCAGCATATCCAACCTTCCCCTTTTTGAATTTTAAGAAAAAACTTGAGCAATAGAGATAATCGGCATCTTTCTGGACGTCATCGTCGCTGCTGCTTGTATATTCTTTAACAGGAATTCTTAATTTCTTTGTCGAAAATTTGTTTCTAGTTTTCTTACTATCAAAAACTTGTTTTGTAACTGCTGCTACTTTTACAGGTTCCTTTGCTATTTCTAGTTCATTTTTATAAGGTTTGTCTGTGATTATTGCGGTAGAACTTCATTTTCTTGTATTTCTCTGCGTTTCCTTTTTTAATTTTGTAACCGGAACAATCTGTTTTGGACTGACCAGTAACCCGGAACAGCTTGGTCCAGTAATTTGGATATCACGCATATTTTTGACCTCAGACTCTTTGGTAGCTTCCAAGGTTGAAAAAATTGGATCTGCCACATCATTTGCGTTGTTCAACATCTCTATCAGTGACTTCAGCTGCAGGAAAGTCGACGTCAGTGAACACATGTGGATTATATGGAACAATTCCACAATGTTTGAACCCATTTACAGCTGTTGTAGGCGCTGCTGCTCGACGATTTGCTGCACCAAAAAATTTGCTAACTTGAAATTGTGATATGATTCTTCCTGGATTGTTCTTGAGATATTTTTCGATCTCTTGAACTTAAAACGTATTTAAGGGACCCATAAATGCCACATCTAGTGGTTGAAATTTATGACTGCAATGATGCGGTAGACATAATACAGTCACGAAATTTTCACACACCATATTGATGAAATTCAAGTTTTTTTGTATGTGTAACTTGCCCATCTAGTATTAACAAGCAATTGTATTCGGCTGTAGGCTTTGCATACTCCAAAAAAATGCTCAAACCACTTAGTGAAAATTTCCAGCTGCATCCATCCTGATTTGTGATAGACAAATTCAGTCCCAGGCGGAGTTCCATCCTTCCACTCTGATTTTATACGCACTCTAGGGAAAATTATCATTGGGGGAATGAAGGAGCCACCAGCAGACATGCAGATGACAACTGTTGATAAAACCCCTCTCTCCGCGGATATAAGGTTTCCTACTTGTTTTCGCCCTTTTAGTGTAAACATTTTGCTCGATTTAGACTGCACGGTTGTAAGTCCCGTCTTGTCTACATTAAAAACCCTCATAGGACTGTATGGGAATCGACGACTGCATTACTCTTAAAGTCCAAAAACTATCAACGCTAGGCTTATTTAAGGCTCTAGCTCGGGCCGCACTAGTGGCTTCAGGTGTGCGAAGAGCTATTTCCGGATGTCTATCACGAAATCCTTTTTACCAGTCTTCCCCAGCAAGCTAGCTTTCTTTGTTAAAATTATGTCTCAAGCCGTTTTTCTCAGCTAACTGATATGCAAGTGATCTAACATCTCTTCTAGTGAGACCATAAAAACGACTTTCCAATTCATGGATATGAACCATTTCTACTTCTTGGTCGTAGGTAAAAACTGGGTGGATAGCGCCTAACACTTTAATATTGTTTTTAGCATCTCGATTATTATCTAGAACTCTTCTCTTGAAAGTGTTTTGCGGAACATTATAGGTTTACTGGCTGTTTGGAATGGCATATGCTGTTCCTTGACGGCTTTGATTCCTTGTGCCATAGCCTGTTGATCCCATGATCCCTGTTGTGACGTTCTGACGTACTTTCTTGGCATTTTCTGGATATAAATTTTTAAGTTTACATTCTTTAAAAAATTACTGCCACACGAAACCTATTGCTGTCATTCAAATTGACTATATAAATTATATATTCTTTACGTCTGAGTCCCATATTCTGATTGTGCAAAAAATGACATTCAGAAGAAGATGAATAAACTGTACGATCATTGCGTCATCACTGCGTCATTTATAGTTTCATAAGGTCCAATGTTGATATGGTTTATCCTCAACAAGTCAAAAAGGCGCTAGATTACAATCGTGTACCTCATTAGAATTCTTAACAAATCTAAAATAATTACCAGGGTAAAGTGGCCACTCGACAACATCTACACGTGGTATAGTGGACATTGGTGGCCTCTTTGCCCCATTTTACAACTCATGAAAGCGGCATAACCTACAAAATCTACTTAATCTATTCATAAATTATATTACATGGATACATGCCTTATACAATATATGAAGACTTCGCAAAAAACTTAATACTGTCAGAATTATTGATTGCGTTGTACAGCTGAAAAAATCCAACCTCAAGATTACATGAGACACATCGAAAAACACAATTCTGCATATATCATTTGATAGGTAGACTTTCTGTTTTCTGTGTTTCTTTTGTAGTTCATGGTAATGACATTTGCAACAATTTAGCACTTGACCTCACAGATGTAGTTAGTAGGATAAGAAAAATTACTAGTGGCCACTTTACCTCAAGTGGCCGCTTTAGCCACATTTCCCCTATGCAACCAGTAGAGAAAACGCAACGACTTTCTGCTTACATACGCAGTTCTTCACGGAGAATCGAATTTTTGATAAACACATCATTCCATTTGATATTTGTAACGTGACACCGACCGTTCGAAATGAGGAGGAGTGGTAATGTCAATAATATTTCAAAATGTGTCCCGCAGCCTACTTATCATTTCACTAAATTTGTAGCAAAATACTCCGAGCGGTTTTACACATATCCCATTGTAACACTTAAAAATCACCACCTTGTATAATAAGAGATGCCACCTCTATCTCTCATTCTCTGAAATTTTGTAACAAATATATCACCTTAAGATACAAGACTTTTACATTTGCTTTATTAATCTGAATTATGCACAGTGCAATTAGAAGAAAGAGAAACGTGTCTTTTATGATTACTTTATTACCACCTCGTCTTAATTCTGAAGAGAGTTTAGCATTTCACACTGAAGAACATCTAGATTCTTTAGCATATATGGTTTATCAGTAGATCTACAATGCAATATCATGTTACTTCTATTTAAAGTAAAAGATAATCTGATCTTCTGATCCTTGTTTCATAAATGTATGCAAATTGGTACACTACTCAAATATCAGTAGTAATAATTTGAATTATATACCTTACTAATTGGATTTTTCGATTAGAAATTAGTCACTAATGGAATAGTTTTAGTGAAAATACATGTTATATATTGGTAGCTTGAAGGCGTTTTTGAAATGACAGAAGCATTCTTAAATATCAACACTCAGAACTTAACAAGGCAGGCCGATTAATCTCAGCGAATTTTCGTTAAAATGTGCTTATCATGAGGCTTGTAACGTATTTACATTACACATAGTAAATAATGTACAAATATTTAATATTAATAATAATAATAATAATAATGGTGATAATAATAATAATAATAATAAATATTCCGCCATCGCCGGTCCTAAGCCCCGGTGAGACAGGAGGAGGGGATGAAGTAACAACCACGTTAAAAAATCAGGGTCTGTTTGTCCCGGACAGTAACAACCTGCAAAGGCCCCTGGCTAGGGTCACAGGTCTGTCTGGCTGGTGGGTGTACTGCTTCCAGCAGTGTGCCCACCGCTACTCGTAACGACCTAGACGATACAGCCAACGACGCCAGCTGTCCGCTGTCCTATTTACCCTCTTTTTCCTTAACCATGTTACCTTACTCCTTCCTCCGTCTCTAGCTGGGCCACCAGGGTTAGTTAGTGGCACACCTATGGAAATGGAGCACAACTATGCCTTGGAAAAATGCCACTGCCTGGGGTTCACCAGGGCATGTCTGGAGCCGGCGCTGGACATGACAACATGCGTGACGTCGGTGGCGAAGTGCTCATGAGACGCACTTGTTGTGCAAGAAATTACAGCGCAAAATCAACAGCAGGGGAGCCTAGTAAGATCAAGAGTTCCACCAACTGAGGATGCCTCGCAGGAAAATCAGCCAGTACTCACCCAGATGGGAATACCGAGACGGAGCATGAAATGGACTATGGATATCAATGAAACAATCATGCGCATTTTCTACAGAGTAACACAACTCGGACGACAGAGGACCAACTTCACACAGAATTTCTCACAATGTACCCACACATACAGGTGACTCAACAGAGTCAGAGAGTAGCGGATCAGTATCGCGTCATACCTAGGAATAACCTTACTCCACAAACGAGACCGAATACCATCAGACAGGAAGTTGAATGTGAAATTACTAATATAACGGTTACGGAAAATAACGAGATCCTGTTTGAGGGTAGTAATCTGAAACCTGTACATATTAAGCAAGAATAACATATTGAGGGTACGCAAGAAAATGAGGAACTCATCGACAAATTGTCCACAGAAATGAGTCGTGCAGTTGCGGAGTATGAAGGAACAAATCCTCTTACTGGACCACCATAGCCTAGTCTAAGATCATCTAGAAAGCTGGCAATTATATTGGAACTTTTTATAAGAATAATTCTGCCATCGCACTTTCTAGAGATCAACACATTGGAGCACATGCATACACTGATTTACTATGAAGCAAGTGCAGAACTCAAAACTATAGGGATTAAGATTTCTGATCGAAGGCACAATCAGAGAAACTCGCGTCAAAGAGTCCCCCCGTGGGAAGAAATTTTGATAAGTAGAGTGGAAACACTTCGGAAAGAAATTGGACAACTGACGCAATATATTGGGGAAGCACAGGCAAGAAAATTGAAGAAACAGGTAGAGGAAATAATAATTTCTGAACGTCACAACGTCTGGGTTAGACATATTTCCAAGGTAGAAAAGAACAGAACAAGGCTATACTCCAGACTGAATTTTTATTAGGTAAAAGCCCTACGCGTTTCGGCCCATAAATCTGGCCATCATCAGGGGCTTCCTGAAACATTACAAAAAGTAGTTGTGTCAGAAACAAAGTCTCTGGTAGGTCGGCAAGTATCACACGATACCCGCTGTTACAGAATTCTAAACAGTCTTACAAGCAAAATCTAAAAACACAAACTATAGTCAAAACTAACATTCTCTACAACAAATTATACTAATAAAATCAAAGCTAAAAGCTAAAAGTTAAGAAGTTAAAAAATCAAATGTCCAAAGCTCAGTCGAGGCACCTCTAAGCAGCAAAAATAGCAATGCAAAAGCAGTACAAGTTACCAAAACAGGCAGAAACCCGTGTAAATTAAGATTTAAGATTTAAAATTGCAATGACACACTACAATGTAAGGTCTCTAAACAACTAAAAAGCTGCCAAGGCAGGCTGCACAACCAGAGCTGAACTTTCAGAGAAAATACTGAGTTAAACCTATGGTGTCCAATAAAAGTAAAACAAAATGGACAAAAACACTTACATTCTGTTTTTATATAACAGCAACTGGACTTTACAAGAAATCTATCATCGTGGCTATTTTCATCGACTGTCGCTTTTGTTTCCTTGCACTATATGGGTGAAGGCGGAATTAGAAACATTAAAATCTCAAATTACAGTAATGGACAATACAGTGTTGTTGGGGCTGTAGGTGTATCTGTAGATTTCCATCTCTTCAAGGACGAACTGTTCAGTACCAAACGTGGATGGGTGAAGGATTTTAACATTGTTTTCCCTGTCAAAGACATGACCAGTCTCTCTGAGGTGGCAACCAAAAGCTGAAGTGACATCATCAGCATTGTTTCTGCTCCTGAGATGTTCTGAAATTCTGGTGAACATCTCAGGAGCAGAAACAATGCTGATAATGTCACTTCAGCTTTTGGTTGCCACCTCAGAGAGACTGGTCATGTCTTTGACAGGGAAAACAATGTTAAAATCCTTCACCCATCCACATTTGGTACTGAACAGTTCGTCCTTGAAGAGATGGAAATCTACAGATACACCTACAGCTCCAACAACACTGTTCTAAATGCTTCTAATACTAGTGAAATTAACTTTCCACCAATTTATAGAAATATACTTGACTAGTGCCATCTACAGTGAAAAACATAAGTATTCTGTGGAGTCAAGGAGCCCGGAAATGTTACGTGCTCTGTGCTGCTCGGCATGGCTGAGTTAAATGTCAGGTGTCATTTCGTCTGTCACTTGTCAGTCACTTGTCTCTTTTAGCGTCTCGTAGCGCATTTGCTCGTCCCCTCCTGTTCTATTAATATATTTGGCTTTTAACCGTCCTCCATTTCAAATGCAAAATTTTATTTGTATCGCCGTTTGTCCATTGCTGTAATTTGAGGTTTTAATGTTTCTAATTCCGCCTTCACCCATATAGTGAAAGGAAACAAAAGCGACAGTCGATGAAAATAGCCACGATGATAGATTTCTTGTAACGTCCAGTTGCTGTTATATAAAAAACAGAATGTAAGTGTTTTTGTCCATTTTGTTGTACTTTTATTGGGTACCATAGGTTTAACTCAGTATTTTCTCTGAAAGTTCAGCTCTGGTTGTGCAGCCTGCCTTGGCAGCTTTTTAGTTGTTTAGAGACCTTACATTGTAGTGTGCCATTGCAATTTTAAATCTTAAATCTTAATTTACACGGGTTTCTGCCTGTTTTGGTAACTTTCACTGCTTTTGCATTGCTATTTTTGCTGCTTAGAGGTGCCTCGACTGAGCTTTGGACATTTGATGTTTTTAACTTCTTAACTTTTAGCTTTTAGCTTTGATTTTATTAGTATAATTTGTTGTAGAGAATGTTAGTTTTGACTATAGTTTGTGTTTTTAGATTTTGCTTGTAAGACTGTTTAGAATTCTGTAACAGCGGGTATCGTGTGATACTTGCCGACCTACCAGAGACTTTGTTTCTGACACAACCACCTTTTGTAATGTTTCAGGAAGCCCCTGATGATGGTCAGATTTATGGGCCGAAACGCGTAGGGCTTTTACCTGATAAAAATTCAGTCTGGAGTATAGCCTTGTTCTGTTCTTTTCTACCTTGGAAAGAGGAAATAATAGGCCGAGTTCGACAACACTCGGCACAAGAATGTTTGGATACCTTAAAACAAAAGCTTTCTGCATAGGCGGAACGGTTGAGGAGATATAAGCGGAGCAACAATAGGAAGTGCGACAATACAATTTTTGAACGCTCTGACAGCACTTTCTACCGTCAGCTTAATTCAGCTAGGAATGCAGCCACCGATACTTTTCCAAATTAGAAACAAATTGAAGAGTCCTGTCAAAGTCAACTGGCCTCCTCAAATATTGGTGCCAGTTGGGTTAATGAAGAACACCGAGCTTGTCAGAGTTATGAACAAATGTATCATGAGCCGTTTACCACAGATGAGGCTCCGAGGTTATTAAAAAGCTTCATAATTAGAAGGCACCCGGTACTGATGGCGCCCAAAACTTTTGGATGAGAAATTTGTTATACTTGACCCAAAGAAGATGCCATTGTTTTTCACACAAGGAGATACGTATCTTCTGCCAAATGACAAGCATTGTTCTGCAGATCCCGGCAGATACCGAACAATAACTTGTCAACGACCCAATGTAAGTTGACCACATCCAGCCTTGAGAAACGTATATATGTGCACTGCGAACGAAGCAACATAACTGGGAGCCAGCAAAAAGGGTGTGCTAAAGGATCTATGGGATGCAAAGAACAGCTAATAATTGATTCGGTTGTGTGCAATCAGGATTACAATGGACGAAGAAAGGTCTTTGCTGCTTACGTGGACTACAAAAAGGAATTTAATTCAGTTCCACACAAATGGTTTATAAGTGCGCTGAAGATCTATAAGATCGATACTTACATTCTGAGTTTCCTTGACCACACAATATCTACCTAGAGAACAAAGATTCAGTTGCGAGTACAAACGGGCGATAACATCGTAACCAGCCCGATACCAATTAGAAGAGGCATATTTCAAGGCGACTCGTTAAGCCCATTGTGGTTCTGCGTTGCATTGAATCCACTATCAAACCGCCTGAACTACACCAGATATGGCTTCAGTATAAAAAGCAATGGCAGGGAGCAAATGAGGCTAAATCATCTGGTGGATATGGATGAGTTTAAGCTGATGGCCTCCACAAAGGACCACCTGGAACAACTCCTTAAAATCGTGGAATGGTTTTCCGGAGATATTGACATGCAGTTTGGGCTTGATAAATATCGCACCTTATGTGTAGTCAGAGGGAACATACAACCAGGTGTATATGAAATGCAGAACGGCCAGGAAATTGCTTCGATGGATGTGGAGGAGTGTTATAAATACCTGGGAATACAGCAAGCGAGGAAAATAAACCACTCGGTAATGAAGAACGATCTGACAAATGAGTTTACTAAACGAGTAAAGCAGGTGGGGTACGGTCACATCTTAACAGCAAGAACCTAACTAAGGCTCGAATATCTATTCATGTTCTGCACTTAGCTACTACTTTGGGATTGTGAACTGGAGTAACACGGACATCGAAAATCTACAACGGAAGGTGCGAACACTCCTAAACAAAATCCAAAAAGCATCACCCCCGTAGTGCTATCGAGCGAGTAACCCTACCTAGACACCAAGGTGGAAGAGGAGTATTGGGTTCTCCAAATGTACTTAAATAATAAGGGTCCCAAGCACTTGCTTGCGTTCAGACTTAAATTTTAGTCTAACTTAAAAGCCAAAAGTTAGGAGAGCCAAAATATGTAGTAGAGAGTCAGCTGTACTTTTCCGTCCAGTATCAGGGAAATGATACTCGAAAAGAACCGCGTGCGTAGACTGGCTCAACGCACCGGAAACCCCACCGACAAACGAGACGCTAACAGACTCATCAAACAAGTACGATCCGCCCTACAAGAACTCCGCAACAATCGTTGGGAGGAGCGCCTGCAAACCCTGTCTACCCAAGACAATTCCGTCTGGCAAATGGCGAAAGCCCGTCGCTCCCAAAAACTTCCGATATCCCCGCTTCACGGCCGTAATGGTGTCGTATACACGGATGCGGAGAAAGCTACTGCATTCGCAGATCATCTGGAGTTGCAATTCATCCCGAATTATAACAACGTTGATCTGTCGCACGTAGCAAGAACGCACCGCTATGTCAGGAGTGCGCTTCGTGCCACCCCAGACACAACTATCGAGCCCACAACTTTCGAAGAAGTTTCCCAAATAATCAAAGCATTAAAAAATAGGAAAGCTCCGGGATACGATGGAATCTCCAACGTAGCCCTGAAAAATCTCCCCCGCAAAGCCGTGGTATTCATAGTTACGATTATGAATGCCATGTTGCGATTTCAACATTTTCCTTCCATGTGGAAACTTGCCGACATTATCAACATCCCGAAACCCAGCAAAGATCCGCTGTTCCCTCAGAACTACAGGCCCATTAGCCTGCTACCAGTCATCGGTAACATCGCCGAAAAACTGATTCAGAAAAGGCTAGCTGCTTTCACCTCAGAAAATCATATCCTCCCGGATGAGCAATTTGGCTTCAGACACCAGCATTCCACCACTGACCAAGTCCTTTGTGTGGTGGAAAACATCACCAAAGGATTTAACATAAACAAGTCAACTGGTGCAATATTTCTTGACATTGCTCAAGCTTTCGATAGGGTTTGGCATGCGGGCCTCCTAAACAAACTTCTATCATTTAATTATCCTCTCCCTCTGATTCTGCTAATCAGGTCATACCTGGAACAGAGGAAGTACCAGGTCAAACACCTTGGAGCCAGATCTAGAACGTACCCAGCCACGGCTGGTCTCCCGCAGGGTTCTGCTATCTCCCCTCTGCTGTACAATATATTTGTCGCAGATATTCCGACAGCCGCCCTAAACGTGACATACGCACTGTACGCAGACGACACTACCATCCTCAGCAGCTCCACTCAGCCGAGGATAATAACCGAACGCCTTCAGACCGCCGTAGTCGAGCTGCAATCATGGTATAGGAAATCTCTTCTAGCCATAAACCCCGATAAATGTTCAGCTGTCCTATTTTCCAAGAGGAGACACACACCTCACGAACACGTTTCATTAGACAACCGTCTAATCCCCTGGCAAATACCTCGGGGTTTTGCTCGACAAACACTTAACATGGCGCCCCCATGTCGATCACGCTCGAAAGAAAGCCTCGATGTTCATCTCGAAGCTATTCCCACTTCTAAATAGAAATTCAAAATTGTCCATGAACAATAAGTTGATCATGTACAAAGTCATTATCCGGCCAGCCTTGACCTATGCATCACCTGCATGGGCCACCGCGGCTGCAACACACATCAAGATCCTTCAAGTCATCCAGAACAAAATTCTGAGAATGGTAACCGGAGCGCCATGGTTTGTCCGAAACTGTCAGATTCACTCTGATCTGGAAATGCCTTCGATACTTGAGTTTATAACTCAACTATCCACAACTCAGTTCGCAAAAGCCGCTTCTCACCCAAATGCTCTTCTCCGTAGTGCCACCGACTACGACGAGCAACTTCCACACAAGCATAAGCGTCCAAAGCTTATACTTACCCGCTAAACGCCCCCGCGGCAAAAAAACAGAATGGAAACATTCATTCCCTAAAAAGTCATTGTGTGTAATTCTTTCCGACGGAGGTATGGACTAAGGTCCGGTACTCCCAGGGAGGGGGTTTTAGTGAGTACAGTCTCACAGTACCTCGATATCCCACGGAACCTATGGGGCCGTGAATGGGGTCTGCATGAGCATTTCCCCCTCCTGCATCAAAAAAAAAAAAAGTCAGCTGTATAAGCTGATATTACATACATTATTATAGATAACAAAATTTATTTAAGAATCTCTTTTTAAATGACTCCATGTAGGTTTGCTTTATTTATATGTAATTTACAATACAAACATAAACACTAAAGAAAATATTAACAATACCACATAGTTCATTCGATTATATTAAGTCAAATAAAATTTTGCACCTAATAGGATAATGATAATCTTTATCTTTATTATTGACAAGTCAGCAAACATGTAGCACAAATAAACCAATGTAGACTTCACATCTCAGGCGGTTTCACAGTTATATCTCTTTATTCTTGCCCGTAAAAGTTAGGCAAATGCAGAAGCCGACAATGATATTTCCAAGAAATCTAAGCGGGCTTGTCCGTTGCAGGTGTAAAAATCAAATAACACCTCTTACAGGTAGTTTTGTCGTTTTGTAGGTTGTAAACTCACTTACGTTCTCTATACAATGCGCTAGGGAATAGTTAGATACATGATCTAGAACAATGGCAAAAATCTAGCGTTACAGGGTTGTAACGTAAATATAATGCACAAAAGTATTTGAAAACTGACATCAATATGTTACCAATTGGAATTAATGTATTAGTTATAAATCGTCTTAAACGTGTGGAGGAATTGATAAAGGGAACTGAAAACAAACAAACATCTTTTTTTCGTTCAAAGCTCCTCAAAAGTCTTAAAACAATTTAAAAAATCTTAATGCAGCAAGGTATAGTCGCGAATTTTTATAGACTTGATCTGCAGGGTCTTACGAAAATTATGTATGTATATATATATATATATATATATATATATATATATATATATATATATATATATATATATATATATATATATATATCCCAAGCAACAAATTAAGGCATGTTAACCAGCACTCGAGTCCAAATAACCTAACCAAATTGTAATTTAATAATAATTAACCACAATGTTGCCTTGTCATAATGACTACAAATTTGGAAATGCGGCTCCGAACTAGCTTATTTTTGACTATTAAAATTACTCCAAAGTCAGTAACTTACAAGTAACTAAATTGGGAAAAAATTGGTTTAATTTTACTTATAAAATATACTTGAATATACTTTAGTGTTTCAATTCCAGAGTTGGTAATTTTTAGGTGGAAGTTTGCCCTAAATTGGACTGAAAATCGACTACTAAGCCCAGATACCTGAAATACCTACTTTAAGGTAATTTATTACATAATATTAACCTGCAATATGTCTCTGTGGTATAGTAAATTGGAGGTCTTCTTATGAAGTCCAGCTTACATATATATTACCAATTTCCTTGCAATACAGCACAGGAAATATTTTAGGCACTGAGCTAACCTAAAATTGCTTTCTGATCGGCTATGAAGTCATAATTACTGCAGAAATGGTCTTCCAAGTCAAATTGCCTACCTTCAAGTTGAAAATACCCATAAAATCTGACTTGAAATAAAAATTGTCCTCAAAGTTCAAAGTGTACAGCAGTGAAATACATTTGTTAATCTTAAAGGTGTGTCAGTTGATAAACTTTATTAATAAAAGTTTATTCTTGTTGTTAATGTGCGTGCACCAGTAACAAATATAGTGTTACAATGCCCCCTTTGAAACCAATAAAATTTTACAGACATACTACAAACTATTATAGAGTAGTAGAGAATGCTCACAGAAAAATAGTGATAGATGCTGATCATTCAAAGTGGCTTACATCAAATTAGCACGTTTCCCACTTCAATATAATACATCCATTTTCATGCCAAATGGAGTGAAGCAGTGGCAACACGGTCAGCTGTCATGTTTATGTTTATTTACTTACTTTATTTTGTTTCTATTTTCTATTAATGTCTATATATTATGGAATCAAAGACCAAAAGCGCTGTATAATCATTCCTATATGTCTCTCTGTTGTACACGGATATAAGTAATATATTATTCTATACACGAAAATGTTTCATTTGTAATAAATTCGAACAAAATTCGTTTACCATATAGTTGAAATTCCCATAATAGGACAAAATGCCTTCAAAGTTTGGTTAGTTTGCCCTGTCATTAGGAATTGTGACTTATAGGTAAAAAAAAATAGGGCAAAATTAACTTTCAGGTTAATAATGTTAGAAGAGCAGCCATATTAAATTAATTTTGCGGTATCCAACTTGATTGTATTGGAAAATGAAAAATAATTTTTTGTTAAACATAGTGTAATCTAATTTTAGTTCGATAAAAACATTAAATAATGATTGCATACCATGACGACAAGATAGTTTTGTGTTGTTTACATCACCAATCCTCCAGAATCAGAATTTCAAGAGTTTTGAATAATTTTTTATTTTCACTAATTTTATCTTTTATACGGGCGCTCGAATTTTATCGAAGTATCATCATCATGTTAACAGAAAAAAACATAACCGCAGTGGGTTTTGTCTTTATACAGTGCGAATCACCTTTATCATTGTTGCAAATATTTGAAGTAAGTTCTTTGATCATTCAAGATGTCATTTTTTGACAAAGATGGACAATATCTCTACTACTCTACTGTTTGTTTATACATACATAACCACAGATCCTGCAGAACCGAATAATGTCACATGCGTAGTTCGTTGTTAAGAACGTCATGGCACTCGGCGCCTAGATGTCAGATTCAAGTAAAGCGTAGCACATATTTACCAATATATTACGTCCATTGGCCCAATGTTGAATGAAAATGCCCTAAATATAACTAAAACGCCTTGGTCGAAACGCCTTGCTGGACCTATTATCGACTTCCATATTACTTTGACTTTATTCCCCACCTTGGTAATATGCACTTAAATTTTACTTGAAAATGACCTGCGGTGATTTGGTCGCCGACCTATTGGTAGGGCGATTTTACGTCAATTTGACTTTAAATGTTGCTTGGGTATATATATATATATATATATATATATATATATATATATATATATATATATATATATATATATATATATATATATATATATATAGTATGTAGAAGCCAAATGGAATAAGTTCATTATTTTAGTTACTGTACATTATTATAGAAAATCCCGAACCATGTCAAATTTAAATTATAAATCGACATTTTTCAACGTAAAAATACCATCCCTACCTTCAACCCCCTTCGAATGACAGGCACAACCCCCAATTTTTTAAAGGGAAAGTTTAGGCTTGTGATATGTCGTTTGAAAGGTCTGTTCATTCTCTATTAAAAAATGTTATCGTTTTCAAGTTTATTGCAACAATTAAGATAAAATAAAATAAAATAAATCATATGGTTACCGAAATTCCCTATAAAATACTCAAAACTTATTACAATATTGTAATAATACAAGTACAATATTGTAATCAGTATACTCAAAACTCATTTCCAGTTTAGGTCTTAAAGATAAGAAAATAAACAAAAACCTTTTTTTTTTGTTCCCTCAGGGCTCGTCCGCGGCCTTGCCGCCCCGATAGCACCGCAACCCTTGGTTGATTGTGCATACCCTTAGTCTTACTCCACCAATTCCAAGATCACTGTGCCTTGAACTAGTCTGCACAGCGATTGGTAGGGTGAAGTTTTATATTGCTCTGTCTCCGGTCTAGAGTGACCGTAGATCAGTTGTCTTTTCCGGTCCAGAGCTATACACTCACACAAGATGTGCTGGGCTGATTCCTCCCCCTCGCCGCAGAGTCTGCATGCGAGGTCCCCTTCGAACCGCCCCATTTTATGCAGGTGTTTCTTGACGGCCATGTGTCCCGTCAAGAGACCTGTTGTGTTTCTGAGCTGTCCTCTGCTAAGGTTTAGCAGCTCCACAGCTCTCTTTGAACTGGGTCCGTCAATTATTGACTTCCCATGTCTGAGCCCTGGACAGTCCGCCCAGTACACCTTGTGTTGGTTTCTGACCCAGGACTTAATGGCTCCCCTGGCAGTGCTCTTTGACACAGGGATTTCCACTGTAAAGTTGTTTTCCCTGCACATTCGCGGGCTCGCGAAGTCTGAAAACAAAAAAAAACCATAGTAATGTGCCTTTTAGTGAATTTTCGTAGAAAAAATTCACTATAGAGGAGATCCCGACTTTTGAATTTTGAAAAAATTTTTGCAAATGAGCGCGAACTAGGACCTCTAGAACCCATATCCGGGGTCAGTTTCAATTTATATATATATATATATATATATATATATATATATATATATATATATATATATATATATATATATATATATATATATATGCATCACACCGATAACTCAGAAAATAATGGGCAGATTTTGATAAAATTTGGCATGTACCTTTCTTTTGTAAATGGCTTGGATAAGTTCGTTAGTCAGGAAAATCGGACAAGGTTTTCCGGGAAAATTTTGAGTTTTCATTCAAAAAAAAAAAATCTTATCTCAAAAAATAATGGGCCGATTTTAATAAAATTTAAAATTTGGCATGTACCTTTCTTTTGTAAATGGCTTTGACAAGTTTGTTAGTCAGGAAAATCGAACGAGGTTTTCCGGGAAAGTTTTGATTTTTCATTCGGACATTTTTTTTATCTCAGAGAATAATAGGCCGATTTTGATAAAATTTGGCGTGTACCTTCCTTTTGTAAATAGCTTTGACAAGTTCGTTAATCAGAAAAAGCGGACGAGGTTTTCCGGGAAAATTTTGAGTTTTCATTTGAAAAAAAATTTCTTAAAAAATAAAAAATCTATGATAACCAAATTTGGTAGGTAGGTTTACGATATAAAAAGTAAACTATACACCAAAATTTAGATTTCTATGTTATAAGAAAAAACAGTTATAATAAAATATTTTTGCCAGATCATTTCTATGAAAATTCACTACCATAACGCACTTGCTGCGTCCAGACTTTTTACATTGTATCTATTAAAATACAGAGTTTCCGAGGCAATGTTAGTTTGTTTAAAACGCATAAGCAAATTGTTTTTTAATGATAAGTTGTCATTTAAATTGTTAGTATTATAATTTTAGTTTGAATTTCGTTAACTTCAATTCTTAAAAATGGTTAGATTAACGGAAATGCATAAAATAACAGTTATACAAATGATTGGTTTCGGAGATAAAACCCGAACACAACATGAAGTAACTCGCCTATTTCATGGGGAATTTCTTGATTTACCGCCTATATCCCAAGGAACAATTATTAAAAGAGAGAAGCAGTTTCTCGAGTTTGGTCATGTAGGGCGATAAAAAAAGCAGTCAATGCACTGAGTGATGAAATCAAATTAGATGTGATGCTTGAATTTGTGGAAAACCCACATACATCGGCTAGACAGACATCCACTACATTTAATGTTAGCCATGCATCGATAGTTAACATATTAAAAGAAAAGAAAATGCATCCCTATAAAATGATACCTACTCAGGAGCTCATGGAAGACGATTATGATAGGAGAACTTATTTTTGTGAGCGAATGAGGTACATGTTGGATAACAATATTATCCAATTAGAAGACGTTATGTTTTCTGATGAGTGCACTTTTTCACTTAACGGTCATGCTAATCGGCAAAATTCTCGCTACTGGGCAACGACATATCCTCACTGGATGAGAGAAGAACACACGCAATACCCTCAGAAGGTTAATGTTTGGGCAGGCATTGTTGGAAACCCTTTTTTATTGAGGGTAATTTGACTGGCGATAATTATTTGGCACTACTTCAAAATTATGTCATTCCAACTTTGGCAATTTAGATCCTGATCCAGGAAACCCTCAATTTCCAGTGAATACTATATGGTTTTAGCAGGATGGAGCACCACCATATTACCAACTTAATGTCCGGCAGTACCTCGGTGCAATATTTCCCAATCGGTGGATAGAGAGGCGAGGATCGTAGAATGGCCAACGCGATCACCTGATCTTACCTTATTAGGTTTCTTTTTATGGGGATATGTAAAGAGCATTGTGTACAAAAGTAAACCTTTTGATTTAAATGATGTAAAAGAACGAATAACTCTTGCGATTAGGTCGATCACGCCTGATATATTAATCTACTTATAATAATCTACTTCATTTACATTCATAGTTTTTTTTTAGTGTTTTACATTTTGCATTACATTATAGTTTGTTTTTGTTGTTGTATTGTAGCGAATTTCGGTAACCATATGATTTTTTTATTCCAATATAATTGTTGCAATAAACTTGAAAACGATAACATCTTTGAATAGAGAATGAACAGAGCTTTCAAACGACATATCACAAGCCTATACTTCCCCTTTACAAAATTGGGGGTTGTACCTGTCATTCGAAGGGAGTTGAAGGTAGCGATCGCATTTTCACGTTGAAAAATGTCAATTTATAATTTAAATTTGACGTGTTTCGGGATTTTTTATAAGAATGTACAGTAACCAAAATAATGAATTTATTCCATTTGGCTTTTACACACTGTATGTATGTATGTATGTATGTATTCCTTAAAAGACATGTGCGATATCCGACAAATATTTTAAGAAATTGTAATATTACCGTCACGATAGATTGGTATATGAAACCAACTAATGCTCAAAGGTATATTGACTTTCATTCTGATTAAAACTAAAATTAACATTTTATTAGCTTTAAAAAATGGAATATTAAAAAAAATTCGGGACGCAACAAATGAGCTTTAGTAGCAAATTTTCATAAGAATTGTACACTATTATTATACGGCATATTAGTAGAGTTAATACTTTGAATTTACACACGCCTTGAAGATCGATTTTAGGGGTCCTAGTACACGCACATTTGAAGAATTCTTTCGAAAGTGTTACCATCGATATCGCTCTAATATCAAAAAATCTTGTGTTCTAACTTTTGAGAAAAAGGCCCAAAACTCAATTTTCTGTGAAGCTAAAGAATTAAATTTTGCTACATCTATAGACAGTGTAAGTCTCTTTAAAAGAAACTTTATTACAAATGTCATTAAAGATACCAAGACTTTCCAGAAGGAAACCTAATTCATATTTAGAAAAGTAAAGTATCTGTCAAATTATAAACGTAGCAGTTATTTATCCTTATTAATCACCAGTACGATTTCGTTTTAGTCAACCTAATCAAACCGGTTTGTTCAATATCAACAATAACAATGTGTCTGCTGCAAATTATAATGTAAGGCTCAAAGGTGACAAAGCAATTCAGGCGTTTTAAACAAAAATAACATCTTGTTCAAAACGTATGAAATCTGTACACTATTGTTTCACCAAATTTCTAAATAAAACAAAAAGAAACCATATATTCGAATCGCTCACGTAACCTTCTGCGTACAAGACAAGCACGCTTCCACTGAGCTACCTAAGGATACGTTAGCCAGCGTTTTGTTAACTTAATACTTGACACCGGCTTCATACCCAGGATATATTATATTATTAAACGTATACGTAACAATTAGTTACAGAATTAGTAGAATTGCTGTTGAAACATATTCAATGACTGTTTCGAACATATATAACGTCTTATGTTTAAGTTTAAACATAAAAAAGAAACTATTTTAAAATCTTTTTTATAGAGACTTCACATGATTTTGTTCACAGTTCCACTATATTATGCTACACTTTCATTCTAAAACTGTGTTTTCTCGTTCATCAAGCTACAAATATAGTGTATTTTAAAAATTGCTTGAATCCCCAGGTAAATAACAATTACTTGGCAATTTTTTAATTTCATGTAATATAGGGACAACAACGCTCTAATTAGAGTGAAACCGGTCTACGGTTCTAGTTGTGGTGAGAATGCATCTAACCTTACATAATTTGTCCCTATATTAGGGTATAAATGGGCCAGGGCTGACAATTTACTACATTGTTAGTTGGTTGTATACAGTCTCTATTTTTAACACTTTGTGTTATTTGTAGCTGCCGTGACAACATACTACCTGGTTCTGCAACAAGGTGGCGGCACGTGCTTCGTGTCTTATATCTCACTTAGTGTTGGAAGGCTGACTGCCATGGCCGTATTACTTTATAGGTGTATTTTCGCCGCAATTAGTATGCCGTACTGACGAGCTCTAATTAAAGCGAAACCGGTGTACGATTCTAATTGTGGTGAGAATGCATCTAGCCCCAGCATTTTCCCGACAAATTTCTATTTATAGAAGCCAAAAAAAAATGTTATTTCCATTCCGATATTTCACGAATGAATAAGCTCTTTGTATTAAATACGTTGTAGAGAACTCCAATTGCGTCGCTTATTTTATTTTTCAAGAATCAAAACATTTTTTGATGTAATTTTCTACATCAATAAATGGTTCCTTGTTAGCAGTTAAATCTTTTTACTGTCGCCTAATAATATACCTCTTAAAAATCTCTAACAAGAAAGCAGAACGGTGATTACCGAGTATTTTCATAACTTTGTATGACAATATTTGGTTCGCTCGATTTCAATAAAAAAATAGTAGTCATTAAAAACTTTCAGATAGTTTCTAAGACGGTCAAAAGTCTGGACGCAGCAGGTGCGTTGTGGTAGTGAATTTTCATAAAAATGTTTTCAATGGCAAACACGTATTTTCTTAATGAAAGCAAGCATCAAATTTGGTTACCAGTATAACCTATATAGTAGAAACAATGTACCATATTTCATCCAATAAGCTTTTCTACAAAAATGGTGGTGGTAGTGGACTTTTCCTTTATGCGATAGTAAAGGATTTTTTCACGCCCAAGGAGGTGTCACCACTTACATCAAGGGGCCGGTGAAGTCCCAACGGACGTTTCCGGTTCTGGTGTATGAGTCGGTTACCCTAAGACACAAAATGATGATGGCTCCTCCTTGTACAAAAGATTGTGGAGATAAATTACCCCTCCATTCGGATCTCCGGGAGAGGGATATGCAGGAGGCGCCGGCATCAAGATTTAACATATCCTTCTCGAATATATGTGGCCTAAATTCTAACCTGAACTCCGTCCACCTTTCCACCAGGCTAATAGGCCCCAACTCCTCTTCCTCACCGAAACTCAAATCAGTGCCAAAACAGCCAATAATCACCTTAATTTCCCGGGGTATAAGCTCTTTACTTCTTTTAGATTGCATGGAGGCGTGTGCGCGTGCGTCTGTAGCAATCTACCCTGCACCAGACAAAATACGTACTTTGGATAAAACTCTCTCTCAGGGCTGCAACTAAATTCATCTGTTGATTTTTCGGTCATCTTCTGACAACAACTTTGTCCAGCTCCACGACTTCCTTTCTGAAAAAACCGACCATCTGACTTCTGAATATTCTTCCTCCGAGGTCACTATTCTTGGTGACTTCAATGTCTATAATAAGGAATGGCTAGCATCTTCAAAAACTGATCCACAAGGGAGAGCAGCGGAGGCCTTTGCAGTCAGCAATTCTTTAGCCAATATGGTTCAGCAACCTACTTACTTTCCTCGTATCCTAACACACAGCTCAAATCCCTTGGATCTCCTTCTTACTACACAACCTTAATGCTATAAGATATCAGTCACCGCCCCTTGGTCGCTCAGACCACGGCATGGTCACTGCTTCCTGCGCAATGCAACCCGAGGTCACACAGTCATCACACCCACGTATCGTTTGGCACTACAACTCCGCATACTGGGACGAAATGCGGGATTACTTTTCCTCATTTCCATGGGCGTCTGTCTGCTTCTCTCATCCTGACCCCTCTGATATCTCACAAAACGTCACCGAAATTATCCAAGCTGGCACGGAATTATTTATCCCACGTACACAGAAAACCTCTTCAGCCACTCAAAAGCCCTGGTTCTCTAAATCCTGTGACAAGGCCAGACTTGAAAAGCTCAAAGCTCACAAAACGCTTCTACACAATCCCAGTCAAGAAAATCGTCAAGCATTTAACGACGCAAGAAATCGCTATGTCCGCATTCTTTCTGAGGCAAAAAACTCGTTTAATAACCACATCTAAAACAAAGTCCTCTCAAGCTCCAACGGCAGAAAACTCTTGCTAAATCTATTGGAAATAATTTCGGCAAGAGCATGTTCCCACCTCTTGTTTCAGGGAATGAAACTGTTTCTACCGCCCTGTGCAAGGCTGAACTTTTTGTCTCGTTGTTCGCCGGCAATTCTACTCTCAAACCAACTCCAAGTGTTCAACCATCAACAGTCCCCAATGTTGCGCATAAAATAACGGATATCATTTTCAAAACTAAAGAAGTACGGAAGATGCTCTCTTATCTTAATACCAGGAAAGCCTCTGGCCTTGACGAGATCCCAGCAATTGTTCTCAAAAGTGCGCTTCAGAACTTGCTCCTGCCCTGACTCGTCTGTTTCAGACATGTTACAGATGGATATTCCCTAGTAACTTGAAAACTGCTCGAGTGCAACCCGTCCCCAAGAAAGGATCCAAAGCGCTTCCTAGCAACTACAGGCCTATTTCCCTTCTTTCAGTCGTCTCTAATGTGACGGAAAAGTATATAAACACCAAATTACATGAATTTCTTGAAAAACACAGCTTTATCCACGATAGGCAGTATGGATTCCGTCAGCGCAGATCAACTGCCGATCTCCTTTCCTTTGTCACCCATTCTTGGAACAAGTCTATGGAACTACACGGTGAATGTCAGATTGTCGCTCTAGACACATCCAAAATATTCGACCAGTTCTGGAACGCAGCGCTGCTTAATACATTTCCGGTCTATGTCCTAGCACCAAAACTCTATATATGGACAGCAAATTTCCACTCCAAGCGGAGCATTTCTGTTGTCGTGGATGACCATTCCTCTAAAGTGTATCCAGTTAATACATGGGTCTCTTAAGGTTCAGCTTTAGCACCTACTGTGTTTCTTTTTCACATCAATGACCACCTCTCTAGCACATCCAACCCAGTTCCCAGTTACGCGTACGACAACACCCTTCACAAAAATATACAATATTCTAACCCTGACTCTTTAGCCCAATTAGATGAGGATCGCAGACTCATGGAGTGTTCTGTCTCTGTGGATCTCCAAAAAATATTAGACTGGGGAAGTAGAAATCTTGTACAATTCAACTCCACCAAATCTCAGTCTTGCTTTCTATCTCATAAGAGATACACCAGCCCTAGACCCATCACAATGAACAACCAAGTTATTCAAAGTAATGGGTCCTTTTCACTTTTTGGCATTTCTGTGGATCGAAATCTCAATTGGCACCAACATGTCACATCAATTGCAGAAGCGGCTGCTAAGAAGTTAGGTTTCCTCTTCCGGACAATCGGATATTCCTGCTAGTAAATGCATATAGTGCGTAGCTCAGTAGGCTAGGTCCCTGTACATTGTATGATCGACTCCCAGATGACGAGTTCTAATCCTGGTTAGTGGCTTTACTTTTTATCAATTTTTTTAGTTTCATTTCACTTTACAGTTATCTAATGTGATTGTTGTTATTCCGATGAATTTTTTAGCGAGTTTTTGTATAAAAAATAATAAAGAGGAGATGAAAGTTTTAAGACTAAGTGGTAAACAATTTACCAAAATTTAGGTCTGTAAGTTTAAAGACAAAAAAGTTTGTGGCATTTATAGAAAAAATATTGGGGTTTTCCTCAAAACGTAAAAAGTCGCGATTTTTATTAGTTAATTTTCTTGTACAAAATGTTCTTTTAATAGAGAATTTTCTTATAATGAATTTAACGAATTTTCTTTGTATAAACGTTTGTTGCGAATTTTTGTATGAAAAATTATTCACTTGATGGAACATTTTTTTAAACGAAATTCATCGAAAATAATGGTTTTTCGTGCCAGGAAAATCGAAGCAGTTTTTTAAATTCATTTAATTTATTTTTATTAGCGACTTTTCTTGTACAAAATGTTGTTTAATAGCGATTTTTATTATAAATGAATTTAATGATTTTCTTTGAAGAAACATTTGAGAATGTTTGTATGAAAAATTATTCAATTGATGGAACATTTTTTACATGAAATTCGGCAAAAATAAGGTTTCAGTCGATTTTCGTGTAATATCAAAAGCAATTTTAATTATATATTAGGTGTATAATTTGAATTTTATGTATGCTTTTAGCAGAATTTTGTGTCAAAAATATTTAGCCAAATTTGATGCCTGCTTTCATTAAAAAAAGACATATCTACAACTAAAACTATTTTTATGAAAATCCACTACCATAACGCACTTGCTGCGTCCAGACTTTTTTATTACTACAATATATCACGGGATACAGTTAGAAATGAGAGTTCATCTAAGTCCTATAAACTATTTCGGTTATTCGATGCGTGCATGGACAAATTAAAGAAACAAGAATAACGGCTGCACCTAAGAATCCTTAAATCCTCAAATCCTTAATGTTAGGGTCACCTATATATATATTATGAAATATTATTTAGAAAAATTGGTAAGTAAAATCAATCCGGTTATTTTGAGCAACTTTTGGGACAGCTATATATGATTTGTAAATAAAACTTACAGTACAAATATCTAAAATTAATAAAATAATGAAATAAAGTGTTTCTTACCACAATAAATTTGGATGTTACTAGGGCTGATTATAACGGCAAACGATATTTGTTTTTAACGGATTAATTACACACAATAAGAACTGGAGCTTTAGTTAATACTGAACTCGGGCTTGATGAATTCGGAATCTGAATTAAACTGAATGTCTTGGCCGGTGGATTTATATGGTATAAAATATGCATCGCTGTTTATTTCTAAAAGATTTGACATTTTTAGTTAACTAATTGCCTTGGTTAAAATTTTAAGGTCGAAAATTTTGCAATAAATTTTCTCCGGGCGTTATCAAAGTGAGAACATTCATAGGTTTGTTTTATTTACCTCTTTCTGATTAAAAATATATTTTATACGGCTTTTTGACTATACACAGCCGTCTTTAGAATATTAATTAGTTAAAAATATTAATTAAGAGAATTGTCGGAGTTTGTTCCATGAAAAACAAATTAGGTTCGTCGAAAGGAAACGGAAATTTCCTTATAAGTTATACGTGGCCTTTTTGGTAAATTTTTTCAAAAAAAAAATTCATTAATGAGGAGATCCCGACTTTTGAATTTGGAAAAAATTTCTTCAAATGATCGCGAACTAGGCTCCCTAGAACCCATACCCGGGGTCAGTTTCAGTTTTTATATGTTATATATGTATCACACCGATAACTCAAAAAATAATAGTCCAATTTTGATCAAATTTGGCAAATACTTTCCTTTTGCAAGTGGCTTGGACAAGTTCGTTAGTCAAGAAAATTCTCCCAGGTTTTCCCGCAAAATTTTTTGTTTTCTTTAGAAAAAAAAATTATATCTCTGGAAATAACAAAGTGCAGGCAATCAAATTTGGTACTCCGATTTATGCCATAAAGAGTATCCTATCTACCAAAACTTAGATCTCTATCTTAAAAAAAAGGTAGAGGTAAATCGATTTTTAATTCATTAAATCGGATTCAAGAAAGTTAAAAACGTAAAAATTAATTGATCAGAATGTGAGTGCAAAATACCACAAGAAATGACTAACAAGCTCTAAGATATGTGTCTAAGTCGTTATTTTTCTTGATTTCGTTTATATATAGGCAAAAATCCATTGTAAAACAAAATGGTTTTATGTAAAACCTTGAACAATAGGCTATTCCTGCTGGTAAATGCATATAGTGCGTAACTCAATGGGCTAGGTGTAGAGTGGTCACTTTACATCGTATAATCGACTCGCGAGTTAACTTTCTTGTTAACACACTTGACTTTTTAAAAGAATTTATTGATTATAGTTACATAAAATACTTATGAATAATAATAAAAAATGATAAATATAAATTATGACAATTTAAAAGAGACTCAAGCAATAACAATGTAGGAATGTCCGTCCGTGGTCTGGTAACTTCCATATATAGTCTCTGGTGGGGCGTGGACCGAGAGGCGGTTTCCACCTAAGTTGCAGTCTTGAAGGTGATCCTAGCAGGTGGCTGGTTGCTGAATTGAAGGTCTAGTTGTTTACCCATTTATGAATAGTCTATTCTTCTTATTGCGCTGCTTTTAATTAACCCATTCGTCAGCGACCTTGGGTGTTGAATCGGGATCTGTACTTCTTATATACATTGTATGAGTTGGCTATTGTTATCTCGCGAGTTCTAATCCTGGTTAGTGACTTTGCTTTTTATCAATTTTTTTAGTCTCATTTCACTTTACAGTTATCTAATCTGATTGTTGTTGTTCCGATGAATTTTTTAGCGAGTTTTTGTATAAAAAATAATTTGATGAAGAGGACATGAAAGTTTTAAGACTTAATTCAATTTGAATAGCATATCTGGTTGTTTGTTCTTGCCCTGACTTAGTGAAACCGTTCCATATTTATTACAGTCCTAGACTTTTCCCGTGGCTTCACAAGTGCTTGTTTCTTAAAAAAAAGATCACTAACGAGGAGATCCCGACTTTTGAATTTAGAAATAATTTCTTCGAATGAGCGCGAACTAGGCCCCCTAAAACCCACATCCAGGGTCAGTTTCAATTTTATGTGTATACATATATATATATATATATATATATATATATATATATATATATATATATATATATATATATATATATATATGGTAAATGATTTACCAAAATTTAGGCCTGTAAATTTAGAGACAAAATAGTTAAAGGCATTTAAAGCAAAAAAAAATGGGGTTTTCCTCAAAACGTAAAAAGTCGCGATTTGAAACGTCAAAATGGACAACATTTAGGCAAAGAACCTAAAAGAAATACGGATTATGTAAAGAGTGTTCAGCAAACCCTTAAGTTTCAGCTTAAACCATCATTGCCCTTCATTTTAATAAAATATTTCCAGAAAATTCGTTTCAAATAGACAATTTCTCTGATGCTTTGGAAGTAGTTTTCGTTAAATTTATGGCTTAACGGTCTATAATTTTTAGCTAATTTTCATAGAAAAAATTCGTTAATGAGGAGACCGCGGCTTTTGAATTCTAAAAAGTCTTCCTCAAATGAGCGCAAACTAGACCCCTAGAATCCATATCCGAGTTTACTTTCTGTTTACATATATACAGTGTGACGCATTTCTACGGTAAAGCTCAATATAATTGTTATTATGCAAGATACGAGAAAAACTTGTATACGTTACCTATAGGGTGTTTTGAGCTGCATCTTAAATTATTTTGACAACCACAGGATGTCCCATAAGTTGTTGGTGATCCCTACATTTTTTTTTAACATTTCTTATTGCATTTTTGCATTTTTCATCGAAATATGATGCGTTTGTAAAAAAAATCGAGACGCAGTAAGTGCGTTTTAGTAGCGAATTTTCATTAAACGCTTCAACATTAAATAACGCAATTTGCTATTAACCTAAGTGTTTATTATTGAACCTTTAAAGTATCAGGTAGCCAACCGATGCTTTGAAGTATCAGGTAGCCGACCGAGACAGTCCCTCTAACCTGCAAGGGTAGGTAGCTCTCAGTCCGTTATGCACTGGACATTGTCAATTGCGATCCCGTAGATATAACTTCTGCTAAAGCTCGGTCGATGGTGTGCAAGCTTGTAACATAAGATGTAAATATACTTATCGTTCAACACATTGCGTGTCATCATTCAACACATTGCGTGTTTATAAAGGTATTACCATCCTCAACACATTGCGTGTGTATCCAAAAGTACATCCCAAGGTGATTAACCTCGTTTCTAATTGAAAGAGAATCACCATCTATCGAAACACTAAGGTTCGTCAGCTAGGAAACGAGTTTTCTCGGAAATGTTTTAAGTTTATTTTCGGAAAATTGTTGTACATTTTCAAACAAGTTATGTTTGTAAAATATGGTACATTGTTCCTAGTATATAGGCTATAGCGGTGACCAAATTGATTCCTGCTTGCATTAAAGAGACATATTTTCTATTAAAAACATTTTGAGAAAATTCACTTCCATAACGCACTTGCTGCGTCCAGACTTTTAATAAATCTACTATGGAAGTATATTTACTGACTTATCTTGGACAATTTACGTTTGATAATAATAATATATACAAACGTTTGCTAAATATGTTAAAGTGTATTATAGCACAGACGGACCTGTCGTCGTCAATTCAGAAGAATTACTTTACCTCGCTTGTCAAAAAAGAAATATTTTCGAAGTCACGCTACTTGACGTCAATGGCATAATGGTGTTAACAAACACAATGGTATTTACGGGGATTTCTGAGCATGCTGGAGAGTTTTGCACCTAGTCTTTTATTATTATTGTCGTAAAATCTCATTGACATTGTAGGATCTCGGTCATATTTGAATATATTAAAGAGATATTAATGAATGGACGGGCATGATCTTGTGGACATGTTAATGAGACGGACATTAATAGCAAGGAGTGTCAATAATCAATATTGACAACTGTATTCAATAGTATCATGGTTTATTTGTTTTAGATATTTGAGGTATCAGTTATTCCAGTACTTTTTCTTCGTAAATATCGACGATCGTATGCTAATATCAAGTTATTGCCCATATGAATTTCCTTAGTTTCTATTACCCAATCTTTGGCCGCACATGCAAATCAACAGTTTTTTACCGATATTACAAAAAGATGAGGCTCTCATTTTGACACGTGTTTTTAGTGAATTTTCTTTTTAAAAAAATGCACTAATGAGGAGATCCCGACTTTTGAATTTTGAAAAAATATCTTCAAATGAGCGCTATTTAGGACCCCTGGAACCCAAAGCCGAGGTCAGTTTCAGACTTTATATATATATATATATATATATATATATATATATATATATATATATATATATATATATATATATATATATATATTATGTGTCACACCTATAACTGAAAAAAATAATGGACCGATTTTGATAAAACTTGGTGAGTACCCTCCTTTCGCAAGTGGCTTGGATAAGCTCGGAAAATCCGCCGAGGTTTTCCCGAAAAATGTTGTGTTTTCTTTCGAAAAAATTTTATATCTCCGGAATTAACACAGTAAGGGCATATACGCGGGTTTATATTATTATAAGTAAGTTACCTACCAAAATTTAGCTCTGTAGGTTAAAGGACGAAAAAGTTACGGGCAAAAAAAATTGGGTTTTCCTCAAAACGTCAAAAGTCGCGATTTTAAACGTCAAAATTGGTAATATTTAGGCAATGAACCTGAAACTAATATGAGCTATGGAAGGAAAATGTCTCAAGAATAATGTTTTACAAAGCCTGAAGTTTTAGTTTCAATCGTCATTGTCCTTCATTTTACTAAAATGTTCCCAGAAAATTCATTTCAAATAGACCCTTTCTCTGATGCTTTGGCAGTAGTGTTGCCTATAGAGTTTATTGGTATATCATTTTTGTCGAATTTTCCTAAAAAAACTTTAAAGTTCAATATATCCGTCATTATGCAAGATACGAAAAAAAAATTGTATACATTAATTATAGGGTGTCTTGAGCTACATCTTAAAAAAATAGTTTTACAATTACAGGCTGGCCCATAAGTCGTTGGTGTTTCAAATTTTCTGTTTTAGTGAATTTTCTTTAAAAAATTCACTAATGCGGAGATTCGTGTTTATATATATATATATATATATATATATATATATATATATATATATATATATATATATATATATATATATATATATATATATATATCGTATCGAGAACTCAAAAAATAATGGACCGATCTTGATCAAATTTGGTGAGTACCTTCCTTTTGCAAGTGCCTTGGATAAGTTCATTAGCCAGGAAAATGGGACCAGGTTTTCCCGGAAAATTTTGTGTTTTCTTTCTAACAAAATTCATATTTCCGGAAATAACGAAGTGAGAGCAACCATATTTGCATATTTGTATTATAAGAGTGAACCATGTACCAAAATTTAGGTCCCCAAGTTTAAGGACAAAAAAGTTGCGGGCAGCTAAAGCAACAAATTTTGGAGTTTTCCTCAAAACGTCAAACTCGCAATTTAAAACATCAAACTCGCAATTTAAAACTTCAAAATTGGCAATGTTTAGGGAAATAACGTGAAACAAATACGAATTGTAAAAAGAAAATGTTGCAAGAAGAGTGTTCTGCAAACCCTTAAGTTTCAGATTCAAATTTTGCTAAAATATTCGTTATCGAATTTTAGCATTTTTTATCGAAATATGATGCATGTTTGTAAGAAAAAATCTGGACGAAGTAAGTCCGTTTTGGTAGCAAATATTCATTAAATCGTTCAAATTTCAATAACTCAATTTGCTATTAACGTAAGTTTTGTTGGTTAGGAAACCAACATTTTACTGTATTTTCGGAAAATTTTTGTATGAACGCAGCAAGGGCGTTTTGGTTGCGAATGTTCATTTAATGTTTCAAATTTCAATAACTCAATTTGCTATTAACCTAAGGTTCATTGGCTAGGGGACCAGTTTTCTCAGAAACAATTAAAGTTTTTTTTCGGAATTTTTTTTTACTTTTTCAAATAATTATTTTGATAAAATATGGTACATTTTTCCTACTATATAGGTTACATCGGTAACCAAATTGATGCCTGCTCGCATTAGAGCGATATATTTATAATTAAAAATGTTTTTATAAAAATTCACTTCCATAACGCACTTGCTGCGCCCAGAGTTTTTTTGTTTTACGTTTGAATTACCCTTTTAATGAGGAGAGATCGACTTTTAAATTTTGAAAAAAAATTCTCAAATGAGCACGAACGAATCTAAATTTGGTAAGTACGTGTCTTTTGCAAGTGACTTGGATAAGGTCGCTGGCCAGGAAATGCCAAACCTATGGCAAAGCTTGGCATGCAGGTTTGTATAATAAAAAGTATGTTATATACTAAAACTTAGGTCTCTAAGTTAAAAGAAAAGCAAGTTGTAGGCATTTAAAACAAATTTGGGTGCCACTGGTGACCGGAGAAATGCATAAAACCAAAATATTTTGTGTGGATAACAAAATCTATTGTATATTACCAACAACCTCAAGTTTTTTTGGCGCAAAAGATCGAGAAATATCTGAAAATTTAATAGTTTTTCTTCTTAAAACGCCAAAGTTGTTATTTAAAACGTCAAAATTGTGAAACGTTTAGACAAAGCACCTGAAAGGAATACGGGTTATGTAGAGAAAATGTCGCGAGAAACGTGTTTTAGACAGCCTTAAGTTTCAGCTTCAACCGTCATTTTCCTTTATTTTACTAAAATATTTGCAGAAAATCATATCAAATAGATCCTTTCTCCGATATTTTGGCAGTAGTTTTAGTTATAGAGTTTATCGGTTAATGGTCTATAACTTTAAGCGAATTTATATAGAAAAAAAATCACTATTGAGTAGACCGTGACTTTTGAATTGTGCGAAGATCTCTTCCCATCTGGGATTCACCGTGTAGTTCCAAAGACTTGTTCCAAGAATGGGTGAGAAAGGAAAGGAGTTCATCAGTTGATCTGCGCTGACGGAATCCCTACTGCCTGTCGTGGATTAGACTGTGTTTTTCAAGAAATTTTAGTAATTCGGTGATTATATACTTTTCCATTCCTTCAGAGACGACTGAAAGCAGAGAAATAGGCATGTAGTTGCTACGAAGCGCTTTGAATCCTTTCTTGGGGACGGGTTGTACTCGAGCAGTTTTCCAGTTACTAATGAATATGCCTCTATTGTAAGATGTCTGAAACAGATGAGTCAGCACAGATGCAAGTTCTGGTGCGAATTTTTTGAGAACAGTTGCTGGTATCTCGTCAAGGCCACTGGCTTTCCTGGTATTAAGAGAAGAGACCATCTTTCGTACCTTTTTAGTTTTGAAATTGATATGTCATTTTATGCGCGACATTTGGAGGTGGGTCGAGAGTAGAATTTCCGGCGAACAATGGGGTAAAAAGTTCAGCCTTGCCCAGGGCAGTAGAAACAATTTGATCCCCTGAAACAAGAGGTGAGAACGTGCTCTTGCAGAAATTATTCCCAATAGATTTAGCAAGAGTCCAGAAGGGTTTGCTGCCGTTGGAGCTTGAGAGGACTTTGTTTTTAATGTGGTTATTGAGTTTTTTTGCCTCAGAAAGAATACGGACATAGCGGTTTCTTGCGTCGTTAAATGCTTGACGGTTTTCTTGACTGGGATTGTGTAGAAGCGTTTTGTGAGCTTTGATTGTTTCAAGTCTGGCCTTGTTACAGGATTTAGAGAACCAGGAATTTTGAGTGGCTGAAGAGGTTTTCCGTGTACGTGTAATAAATAATTCCATGCAACTTTGGATAATTTCGGTGACGTTTTGTGAGATATCAGAGGGGTCAAGATGAGAGAAGCAGACAGACGCCCATGGAAATGAGGAAAAGTAATCTCGCATTTCGTCCTAGTTCGCGGAGTTGTAGTGCCAAACAATACGTGGGTGTGATAACTGTGTGACCTCGGGTTACACTGCGCAGGAAGCAGTGACCATGCCGTGGTCTGACTGACCAAGGGGGGCGGTGACTGATGTCTTATAGCATTCAGGTTTTGTAGTAAAAAGGATATCCAAGGGATTTAAGATGTGTGTTGGGATCCGAGGAAAGTAAGTAGGTTGCTGAACCATATTGGCTGAAGAATTGCTGACTGCAAACGCCTCTGCTGCTCTCCCTTGTGGATCAGTCTTTGAAGATCCTAGCCATTCCTTATTATGTGCATCGAAGTCATCAAGAATAGTGACCTCGGAGGAAGGATCTTCAGAAATCAGATGGTGGGTTTTTTCAGAAAGGTAGTCGAAGAGCTGGACAAAGTTGTCAGAAGGTGACCGGTAAATGCAACAGGTGAATTGAGTTGCAGCCCTGAGAGAGAAGAGAGTTTCATCCAAAGTATGTATTTTCTTCCAGCTTCTAGATTGGGGAGCCTATTAGCCTGGAGGAA
Organism: Tillus elongatus; assembly: GCA_964006375.1. Taxonomy (NCBI): domain Eukaryota; kingdom Metazoa; phylum Arthropoda; class Insecta; order Coleoptera; family Cleridae; genus Tillus; species Tillus elongatus. The sequence goes on along the minus strand of OZ023262.1, from coordinate 22,926,816 downwards.
ATGGTAAACAGAGTTCAGGTTAGAATTTAGGCCACATATATTCGAGAAGAATATGTTAAATCTTGATGCCGGCGCCCCTGTACACCCCTCTCCTGGAGATCCGAATTGAAGGGTGTTTTATCTCCGGAATCTTTTATACAAGGAGGAGCCATAATCATTTTTGTTTAAGGGAAACCGACTCATACACCAGAACCGGAAACGTCCGTTGGGACTTCACCGTCCCCTCAATCTAAGGGGTGGTACCTCCTCGAGCGTGAAAAAAGTCATTTACTATCACGTAAAGGAAAAGTCCACTACCACCTGCCAAGATGACTTCTTATAAGATTTTAAGTTGACTAGACAAAAATAACAATATGTGACATAATTGATGGGCTCTCCTCCAAACCTGCGAACGCCAAAAGGTATTTTCCTGTTATCTTTCCTATACCATGCCTCAATCAACCACCTTCTATCTGAATTTATCTCATTGCCGGTATCTTATATTCTCTAAAACTCAATAAATTGCCGATTGCCTTTATTCTATAATCGTCTTTAGATCAATAGTCAATTGTCCTTAGTACCTTTGCATTTATTTTACACATATTTACTGCCACACAAGCATTACATATTTGCCGCTAGGTCCCTTTCTTCAACTAATACCTTAAGTTGTATTCTTTAATACAGTTTAAAAATTGATCTGCTGCACTTTCCTGTAAACGATAACGCTACGACTAAAGCTAAAATCCGACTTTTCGCCAAACATTAGTCAGTTATCTCATAGGTCTTAATCTTCGCAATTCTCTCTGGCTTTTCCATTTTCCAGTAATCTTCCTTAGAAGATCTCACTGCATTTCCTTCCAGTTCGCTACCCGATCTTAATCTTTGCAGTTGCATCGGAGTTTTCTCTGAGTTCTCCAACTTCCAAATTCTCTCAGCCGAGTTGCTTACAAGCTCTCGATTTGTTTCCTTCGATTTCTCTACAAAATCTCAATCTTCGCAGTTCCTTCGGAGCTCTTTCTGAGTTCTCCATCTTTCATTGATGTTCCTTACAAGATCTCACTGCATTTCCTTCCAGTTTACCACCAGTTCTCAAACTTCGGAGTTCTCTCTGAGTTCCCCACCTTCCAAGTTCTTCCAGCTGAGTTGCTTACGAGCTCTCGATTTATTACCTTTGGGTTCTCTAACCGATCTCAGTCTTCGCAGTTACGCGGATACGGTGTTTTGGACATAACGCAAAAGATATTTTTTTCTGTTCAAACATAAAAGCGCATTTAAGCAAATTCAATACGCATAGTCAATAGTCAATAATTTATTTTGCCTTAATTCCATTTACAAATGGTTGAGCACGTTAATTATTAAAATAAAAACAAAACTATGAAAACAAATGTAAAAAACAAACTAAAAAACATTTCAAACAAACACAATAAAATTTTCGTTCGTCTCAGCTCTGTGCCCCACGGGTATCAAACAAATACTCCACAATGGAGTAATAGCAATTATTGATTAGGTATGATTTTAGCGATGCTTTAAATTCATTCACATTTTGAATTGCTTTTATAGTTTCCGGCAACCTGTTATATAGATCCACCCCCGCAAAAGAGGGCGATTTTCTGTACATCATTTTACAGAACTGCCTGTTTCTAAACAGATTCCCGTGGCGAGTGGAGTAAGAGTGCATCTTAGACTGCCTCGTTAGCCCATATTTGACACCATGAATATAATTTAAAAGTTTATATAGGTAAACGCATGTTATCGTCAATATTTTTGCGTCCCTGAAAAGCGCCCTACAAGATTGTGTTACTCGTATACCAAAAATCACTCTTATTATTCTTTTTTGCAGCATAAAAACTGTTTCCACCTCAACCGACTGTCCCCAAGCAACAATGTTGTAAGATATCAAGGAATAAACTTCTGAGTAGTAGACAGTCATCAGAGCTTTGGTCTCAAGGAACTCTGCTAATCGAAATATTAGGAAATGTGTCTGATTAAGCCTACCGCACAAAACCTCAATATGTTCTTTCCATGAAAGATGCTGGTCAATAGTTACCCCCAATACTCTCACGCTTGTGGCCTGAGACACTACAGTGCCCTGAAAATCAAGGTTAATTCCCTGCTTTTGCTGGACTCTGAATTCAAGAAATACGGTTTTCTGGTAATTTATGAGGAGCTGGTTGGCCTCACACCACTTACCGAACCGTTCAAGTAACGAGTTAACCTTCCGGCTAACCTCGTGAGTATCCGACCCCGACACAACCACTGTCCTATCGTCCGCGTACATGAACAACCTCCCCTCCCCAATATGTTCAGGTAGATCATTAACATACAAGACAAACAACAACGGGCCCAAAACACTTCCCTGCGGAGTGACAAGCTGTACATCAAAAGGTCGTGATTGCACTCCATCCACCGATACTACCATTTGTCTGTTTGTTAGAAACGAGAGCAGCCAGTCGCAAACAGGGCCCCGAACACCCAGGCACTGCAGTTTTTTCCCAAGAAGTTGCGGATTTAGCGTATCAAACGCCCTAGAGAGATCAAACATAAAAGCCACCACGCGCTGACCCCTATCAAGTTCGTCATATATGTACTGCACCATGTCAATAACAGCCGTTTCCGTCGATAGTCCAGGCCTGAAACCGTGCTGGCACTTCGATATTATTCCCTGATCTCCTAAGAAGTTCTCTAATCGTACAGCCATCGCTTTTTCCATTATTTTAGAAAATACACTAAGTATTGAGAGTTGCCTGTAATTGAAAATATCTTGTTTGTCTCCCTTTTTTGCAGATGGAATTACCTTGGCTTGCTTTAGTTGACTTGGGAACCCACCGGCGACAATTGACAAGTTCATTATATGGCAGATGCAACCAGCTACTGTTTCTGGATATTGCTTTATTACCGATATGGGAACTTCATCAACACCAGACGATTTTTTATTTTTTAAGTTATTTATAATGTTTTCAATTTCAAAAGGAGTGAACGGTTATACAAAAATTGACCGATTATTCACACTACCCGTTGTGCCACCGAAAGCCTGACCACCATACTGAGATCTCACCTGATTTTGAACATCCGAAGAGAAAACATGACCAAACAAGTCAACTATGGTTTTTGTATCGGAAATAATCTGACCATTATGTCTTATTTTAATATTATTAGGCCCATTTTTTATATTTTTTGTATGTTTATTATTGTTGACAAGTGACCAAAAAGTTTTTGTCTTATTAGCCGAGTCTTCTATCAAGCTTAAGTAAAATTGCTGCTTTTCTTCTCGAATGCGCAAATTAAATTGTTTTTTTCAAGTCCTTATATTTTTCATCTATATCGTTTGAATTGCACAATTTTCTAAGTTGATTAAACAATTTTAAATATTCAGAACATCTCTTCAGTTCCGGAGAATACTGAAATCTGGTCATTCTATCATGGGGGTTCCCTAGTTTGACCAGTCTCACCGGAAATGCTGAATTAAACAATCCAATAAACTGAGAAAAAAAATCACCAAAAACCTGATCGATATTAGCCCTCTCCGAATAATTAACCTGAATAGGATATTCTTTTAAAAACCTATTAAATAAGTTAGCGGCCCGGCTAGAAAACACTCTACGCCTAATAAAACAAGACCGATCACCCGCTACAGGAAGGTCAATCATGTGTATGTTAAACAATAATTCTTGAGCACTGTGATCAGACACTGCAGGGTCAAACACGGTTGCAGTACTATCTGCAATATTGGTGATAAGATAGTCTATCGACGAACGAACCAGAATTCCCAGATATCTACCCTCCCTTGTTGGTGTGTTTACTAATTATTTTAAGTGATAACAGTCCAACAGACCGTTTAGTCTCTTAGATTCTGTAGATTGAGAATTCATACTACAAATGTTGAGATCGCCCGTGATAACAACCTGTTCATACTTTCTACAGACCTTACTGAGAACACTCTCCAAAACAGAAAAAAAACAAATCAAAATCACGGGAAGTGCTAGGACGATAGACCACAATAAAGCAAGTCTTACCCTCAAACTCCAACGCACAGCATTCAATATGCAGCTCCGCAGGCATTTTTGCAATATACTTTATTTCCTTGCAACTTTGCTGAATCTCATTCCTAACAAAAATGATCGCACCACCATGTACGTGCTTTTTCCGGACGAAACAAGCGACAGGAGCGTACCCCCCAATTGTTAACCCCGCTACTAAATTTACATCTGTAATCCAGTGTTCCGTGAAACACAGAAAATGAGGCGAACGTTCACTTATAATAAGTTCCATATGATTGAGTTTATTGAATAAACACTGAACATTTATATGAAGTAATTTAAATTGAAAATTTTATTTCACGTCAAGCTTTGGATCTGTCGCCATTGAATTCATTGATTTGACTGAAACTATAAGTTGTGTCCCTCCGTCTTTCTCTCTTAAATATTTCTAGATAGAAAAAATCTTCTAACTGCAGCTCCTTCTGGCCAAATATTAGGATCATAAACATCCTGTAAGCGATCCAGTGGATAAGCGATCTTAAATGACGACGTATCCTCGGTCCTCTTCAGCAGCTCACATTTAAAGTCTATAGAATTTGCCGTTTGCTTCAGGTACTCAAGCACTTCTTTCTCAGTAGTCGTCGAATGCATCCTAAAAAGATGTATGTAACCATTTTTAGGCACTGTTTTTAAATTTAATTTAGCCGATGTTATTGGTTCCTATCACAATATTTTTTTCCTTATATTTGTATCTTGTCAGATTGTGCCGTATCATCGACTGGATAGTCCATTGTGGTTTCATTTTGTACATCTGCAGATTTCTCCTGCGTCGTTCTCTCAGTTACACTAGCCTGCTTTTGTTTCCAGCCTATAGAAGACTGCTGTCGGTCCCTAGATGGCGTTACATGTGTTTCTTTCTTAGAAACTAAACTCTTTCTAACCTTGTTATTTGAAATATTCTCCAACATACTAATAATTTTGTTCTGTGACGACATTGTGTTCTCCATCATCTGCACTACATTTATAAGTGTCTCATAGTGCCTTTCTACTCTCCTGCACACTCGATTTTTACAAGTCTCTTGCACACTCACTGAATCACTTGAATCATGAAAAACTTCGTTATCACCATTACGAGTTGTTTTTTTACACTGTTCACTATGTTTTAGAAGTAAATCACGCACCAGCTCAGTGTTACTGGGAAGTTTATTATTAATTATCAGATCTATCAGTTCACTTTTTCGAAGTTTGTTTAACTCATTTAGTAGCACGTCTGTAGTACCCGCCATGTTGGCCGCCATATAACGGATTTGTGAGTCTCCTGAGCAGTAGCAGTACATGATCTATATATATATATATATATATATATATATATATATATATATATATATATATATATAAACATATATATAAGGAGAAAGGTTAGAGGCGAAGCCGCAACGAGACAACAGCATACGCGTCTTTCAAGTTTATTAGCTCTCATCAGTAGGGTATAGCCAGGTGAAGATGGGAGCACGTTGGATGAAGGAACAAAAACACACGGAGGCACAACAGGCAACCAGTGCATACTTGAAGCTTCATCCGAAAGATCGTCAATTCGAGGGCAATAACCAAAATCGCCACGGAGGTAACAGAAATCACCTGCGTGACATCCGGAACCCAGGAGTTATAATAATAATTGGAATTTTTTACGCGGCAATTTGTATACTGTAAAGAAGAAAGGGCAAGGGCGAAGCTATTGAGTTATTATTATAATTCCTGCGCTCCGGATGCCACGCAGGTGATTCTGTTGCCTCCGTGGCGATTTTGTTTGTTGCCCTCGAATTAAGGGTTTTCCGAAGTGCATCGTTTGAAGTACCTTGGAACCCAGTGTACCTAATGCTCAAATACAGTCCACATTTCAATATCTTCTTCAGCGCGCTAGTTAACGAAGATAGTTAATTATCGAAGTTGGGATCAATCCACCTGCAACTCACTGGGGATAAAAAAAAGTTCTTTCTCATCCAATGATGAAAAACGATAAAAACACATACTAAAAACATTTGTACTATGACAATAGGCATGGATGCAAAATGATAATGTTTTGTATCCTCCTACTATGTCGAAAAGCATAACTACTGGACAATTGATAGTCCCTTTATTAATCTTATTTTTAAAGGGGTAGACATTGATCCAATCCAATCCATAGCAGGTGGTAGTGGAATTTTCCTTTACGTAATAGTAAAGGATTCTTTCACGCCCGAGCAGGTACCACCCCATTCATCAAGGGGCCGGTGAAGTCCCAACGGACGTTTCCGGTTCTGGTGTATGAGTCGGTTTCCCTTATAAACAAAAATGATGATGGCTCCTCCTTGTACAAAATATTCCGGAGGCAAAATACCCCTATTCGGATCTCCGGGAGCTCAAATCCCTTGGATCTCCTTCTTACTACACAACCTGAATGCTATAAGATATCAGTCACCGCCCCCCTTGGTCGCTCAGATCACGGCATGGTCAGTGCTTCCTGCGCAATGCAACCCGAGGTCACACAGTCATCACACCCACGTATCGTTTGGCACTACAACTCCGCAAACTGGGGCGAAATGCGGGATTAATTTTCCTCATTTCCATGGGCGTCTGTCTGCTTCTCTCATCCTGGCCCCTCTGATATCTCACAAAACGTCACCGAAATTATCCAAGCTGGCATGGAATTATTTATCCCACGTACACAGAAAACCTCTTCAGCCACTCAAAAACTCTGGTTCTTTAAATCCTGTGACAAGGCCAGACTTGAAAAGGTCAAAGCTCACAAAACGCTTCTACACAATCCCAGTCAAGAAAATCGTCAAGCATTTAACGACGCAAGAAACCGCTAGCTCCGCATTCTTTCTGAGGCAAAAAACTCGTTTAATAACCACATCAAAAACAAAGTCCTCTTAAGCTCCAACGGCGGCAAACCCTTCTGGACTCTCGCTAAATCTATTGGGAATAATTTCTGCAAAAGCACCTTCCCACCTCTTGTCTCAGGGAATGAAATTGTTTCTACCGCTCTGGGCAAGGCTGAACTTTTTGCTTCGTTGTTCGCCGGCAATATTACTCTCAACCCACCTCCAAATGTTCAACCACCAACAGTCCCCAACGTCGCGCATAAAATGACGGATATCATTTTCAAAACTAAAAAGGTACGTAAGATGCTCTCTTCTCTTAATACCAGGAAAGCCTCTGGCCTTGACGAGATTCCAGCAATTGTTCTCAAAAAATGCGCACCAGAGCTTGCTCCTGTGCTGACTCGTCTGTTTCATATATCTTATAATAAAGGCATATTCCCTAGCAACTGGAAAACTGCTCGAGTACAACCCATCCCCAAGAAGGGATCCAAAACGCTTCCCAGCAACTACAGGCCTATTTCTCTCCTTTCAGTAGTCTCTAAAATGATGGAAAAGTATATAAACACCGAATTACTAAAATTTCTTGAAAAACACAGTCTAATCCACGACAGGCAGTATGGATTCCGTCAGCGCAGATCGACTGCCGACCTCCTTTCCTTTGTCATCCATTCTTGGAACACGTCTATGGAACAACACGGTGAATCCCAGATTGTTGCTCTAGACATATCCAAAGCATTGGACCAGGTCTGGCACGCAGCGCTGCTTAATAAACTTCCGGCCTATGGCCTACCACCAAAACTCTGTATGTGGACAGCAAATTTCCTCTCCAACAGGAGCATATCTGTTGTTGTGGATGGCCATTCCTCTAAACTGTATCCAATTATTGCAGGAGTTCCTCAAGGTTCAGCTTTAGCCCCTACTTTGTTTCTTCTTCACATCAATGACCTTCTCTCGAGCACATCCAACCCAGTTCACAGCTACGCGGACGACAGCACCCTCCATTCAAATATACAATATTCTAAGCCTGTCTCTTTAGCCCAATTAGATGAGGATCGCAGACTCATGGAGGGTTCTGTCTCCGTGGATCTCCAAAAAATATTAAACTGGGGAAGTAGAAATCTTGTACAATTCAACCCCACCAAAACTAAGTCTTGCTTTCTTTCTCACAAGAGATACACCAGCCCTAGACCCATCACAATGAACAACCAAGTTATTCAAAGTAATGAGTCCTTTTCTCTTGTTGGCATTTCTGTGGATCGAAATCTTAATTGGCACCAACATGTCACATCAATTGCAGAAGCGGCTGCTAAGAAATTAGGTTTCCTCTTCCGGGCTCGCAAATACTTCTCACCAGCTAATCTCTATACCTTATATACTTCACAAATAAGGCCAAACCTCGAATACTGCTCCCACATCTGGGGTGCCGCTGCCGCTTCCACACTCGCTATCCTGGACTCAATTTAAAAGAGAGCTATACGTCTCATCGGTGACCCTACCCTCACCCAAAGGCTGCCATCCCTTGCCCACCGACGTGCCGTTGGTGACCTCTCTCTCTTTTATAGATATCTGCACGGGCACTGCTCAGAGGAGCTTTCCTCCATAGTTCCCCCACCTGCTGCCCCCAACAGATCTACCAGGGGAACAGAGCGAATGCACCCTTTTACTGTCCAGGTCACCAGACATAGAACATCTTGTTATGCCCGTTCTTTTGTCCCGAGGACTTCCAAGTTGTGGAATTCCTTGCCGGCACATGTTTTTCCTTCTCCTCCGAACCTCCAAACCTTCAAGTCCAGAATTAACAAGCTGCCTCTTTCCTTCTTGTCAACACCCACGGTACGATAGTATTTAGGCCGTAAGCCCTTGGGGTGTGTTGTTAAAATTATAAAAAAAAATGCGCAAACTTAATGAATCACGGCAGTCTTGAGAAGCAAAAAGAGAAAAAACTCTCACATCTGATTAAAACGTAGCGCATGTATTGCAGATTATGAATAATTATCCTCACATATCCCTAGAATAATTGCAATCTCAGTTAAAGGTTTCCACCACGTCTTGTCAGAGACATTTGAAGAGAAATAAATATTTTCGTTATAAAGTATGATTTCGTATCTGTGTCTGACGTGAAGAATAATAACTTATTCAGTAATATTTTATGGGGTAACGAAAGTAGATCCCATGACAATGGCGGCCCAATTATTAGGAATAACTGCATATACTGGTCTGATAATAATTCCAGATGGATGCGACAAAATAAAAATCATACCTTTTTTGGAGTCAAGGTTTGGTGTGAAATTTTGAATGATCACATAATTAGTCCATATAAAGGCACTATAACTGGTGAAGGTTATTTAAATTTTCTAAAAAATTAACTTGTAGCTTTGATGAATTATGTTCCGCTAGAACACATAAAAATGACTTATGGCTTCAACAGGACGGGGCGCCTTCCCATAATACAATCACGGTGGAAAACTACAGCAGAGATTTCTGGAAAGTGGTTGGGTATCAATGGAGTTAGCAGGTGGCCACCTTTCTCTCCTGACTTAACCCCCAAGGATAATTCAAAAAATAATAGGCTAGCTTGATTAAATTTGGTAAGTGCGTTCCTTTTGCAAGTGACTTGGATAAGTTTGGTACCCAAGAAAATCAAGCTAGTTTTGTCAGGGAAATTTTTTGTTATTTTTCGAAAACTTTTTGTGTCGTCGAAAATTACAAATCCATGGCAACTAAATTTGGTACACAGGTTTATGTTATAAAAAGTATATTATGTGCCAAAACTTAGATCTGTAGATCAAAAGCAAAAAAAAAATAATTGTAAGATATTCATCAAAAAACGTTTTGGTTGCCGTTGGAGGTCAGAGCATAATACAATCACGGTGGAAAACTACAGCAGAGATTTCTGGAAAGTGGTTGGGTGTTAATGGAGTTAGCAGGTGGCCACCTTCCTCTCCTGACTTAACCCCCAAGGATAACTCAAAAAATAATAGGCCAGCTTGATTAGATTTGGTAAGTGCGTTCCTTTTGCAAGTGACTTGAATAAGTTTGTTACCCAAGAAAATCAAGCTAGTTTTGTAAGGGAAATTTTTGGTTATTTTTCGAAACCTTTTTGTGTCGTCGAAAATTACAAATTCATGGCAACTAAATTTGGTACACAGGTTTATGTTATAAAAAGTATATTATGTGCCAAAACTTATATCTGTAGATCAAAAGCAAAAAAAAATAATTGTAAGATATTCATCAAAAAACGTTTTGGTTGCCGTTGGAGGTCAGAGCACTGCACAAGACCAAAATATTGTATAAGGTTAAAGCAACCTGTTGAAGATTATAGGTAAATCTTAATTTTTCTTGTCGCATACATAATTTTCGTAAAAAAATGGCGTAGTTCATTTCTATGAAAATTCACTACCATAACGCACTGGCTGCGTCCAGACTATTTTACTATTGTTTTTAGTTGGAAACACCCTCGACAGATAAGTTTTTTCTTCTGCATCTGGCACACAACGTGTAACAGATCTTATAAGGTATAAGAGTGTAATCAATACATAAAACATACAAAATCATCTCCTTCAAGAGACGCACCATTGAAAAAATGTAAAGTCAACTACCATAAACTCATATACCTACAGCGAAGATTCATTCATGTAACGTTTTGAATTGTCACACCTTTCCTACAATGTACCTACACAGTCAAGGACAACAACAGAGAACTTCACAAGTGAAATTTTATTACTTGAATAAAGATGCTTTGCTTTTAGAAAGAGAAAAGTCACTATTTTAGTCTCTTCTGAGTATTTGGTACCTGTCCAATTGTATTTAACTCTGTAGTGAACACAATGAATGACTGAACTTCGAACGAAATTCTCAGAAATTTTATGTAAATAACGTAAAACACAGGTTAGTCACTTCTTCCTTGCAAAGTTTCTTTTACAACTCGTGGTTGTCAATGGCTCTTGTAAAACTATAAGAAACTGTCTGACTTCTGTCGTAGTAATACAGAAGCTTGCATAAAAACGACTATAATCAGGAGGGCAGCAGGTGCGTCATGGGAGCGAATTTTCACAAAAGTCTTTGCGATTGAAAACTTAGTTGCGCAGCCAGTTGCATAAAACTTTACTGTGTTGGACGCCATTTTAAATATTTAGCATTACGTTAACCCTTCATCTGGCATTATTTATAGTATTTGTTATAAAATACATATATTCGGTAAATAGCCCCCTTATGATTTCGTCATACTCCTAAAATTCCCTCCAAAATCAAGAGACCCAAACAAATTCTCAAACACTAACAAAGACGACTTGACCGACTAACAACAACCTACTAACAACAGAAGTCTATTCCATCGGCTCAGGATAACGGGATAAAAGGAGAGCTCTCCTGGTCCATCATGTAGTCAAGATAGGTGACAAGTGACAAGTATACTCCTAAACACAAACATAGTCGGACATTGTGAGATGTACGACAGGGTCGCCATCTCGGTGCAGAACCACGTAGTATGTTGTCATTAAAGCTCCAAATAACACAAAATGTTAGAAAATAGAGACTGTGTACAACCAAGTAACAATTTTGTAAATTGTCAGCCCTGACCCATTTATTCCCTAATATGCGGACAATGTATCTAAGGGTATATGTATTCTCACCATAATTATAACCGCAGACCGGTTTCGCTCTAATTAGGGCTCGTTAGTACGGTATACTAATTACAGCGAGAATACACCTATATGGCTATGGTAACTAGTCTCCTAGAACATTGTGAGATTTACGACCGAGATGGCGACTTTGTCGTACATCTCACAATATTCTAGGAGGCTGCCTACTATAGCCGTACTACTTTATAGGTGTCTTCTCGGTGTAATTAGTATACCGTAATGACGAGCTCTAATTACAGCGAAACCGGTCTGCGGTTCTATTTATGGTGAGAGTATTATATATCTAGCCTTATATAGATTGTCCCTGTATTAGGGAAGAAATGAGCCAGGGATGGCAATTTACAAAATTGTTAGTTGGTTGTACATAGTCTGTACTTTATAACATTTTGTGTTATTTGGAGCTGTCGTGACAACATATTGCCTGGTTCCGCACCGGGGTAGCGACCCTGTCGTACATCTCACAATGTTCTAGGAGGTTGGCTACTATAACCATATTAGTTTACAGGTATGTTTTTGCTGTAATTAGTATAGCTTACTGACGAGCCCTAATTAGTGCGAAACCGGTCCACGGGTCTAATTATGGTGAGAATACATCTAGCCTTACAAAAACAGTCCAAAAATCCACCCAAAAATGACTTTTGAATTAAAAACCGTGTCAACTTAAGTACAAAATATTAAATTTTGGATGTTGTTTGATTGTTTGTAGCTCAAAAACAAGTTCACCAAATCTGCTCTGGTTTTCACAGGTTGACGTTTCTGAGGACTTCTGATTGGTGGACAATAACAGAATTTGCAACCACGTTATATAAGATATAGGTTGGAATATAAGTGGATGTTTTTTCAGCTATATTTCAAACGATGTATACCTTGATACCTTTGGACATTATCGAGATTTTATTAATATCTCAGCTCACTACGTTTTTATAATTATTTTTTTCTTTTAGCTTAAATCCCGCCTATGTTAAAACGTAAGCGAACCCCGTTGATCGATAAACTAGATTATGTTCGCTTTAGGTATTCAGTGCCGAAGAATATCTGTATACTTCGGGTCCTTTTTTGAGATTTTGTTGTTATCGCGTTCCACTACGTTGCTGTCAACAATGTTGTTTTTAAGAAACAAAAATCACCCTAAAAACTACAAAAATAATAATAGAAAGTCTTGCGTTGCATACGTATTCCGACAACAAAGTTGTCTTCATCAGGAGCTATCGCTAAACTGTTCTTTTATAAACGCTCCTATTTACCGGTGGAAGTGTCAAGTTTTCCCCTATTCTACAACTTGTGTCATATGTGTGGTCCACTACATTTATTGCTCAAAAATGATGATGCACATGTGTTAGTACATTTAATATAAAAATTCCTCTTATATCGAGTAGTTTTATATAGTCGTTATTAAAAAGAAAGTTCGTACTAGACCTAGAATCCCTATCAAAAATGACTCTTAATATATGAGTAACTTGAAGCGCAGCTAACGCATTTTCATAGCATGAACCTCAGAATATAATACCATACCTTATAAAAGACTCCACGAGAGACCTGTAAATTAGTATTAGGTTTTTTGTTGTTAAAATATTTCGTAGGGCAAAGCCGCAAGGAGACAACCGCGTACACGTGTTTCAAGCTTACTAGCCATCATCAGTACGGTAAAGCCTCGGATTAAGGGTCTTCCAAATGTTACTGCAATTGTGCACTAGTTGCCTGTTGTGACTCCGTGTATTTTTGCATCTTCATCCAGAGTGTTCCCATCTTCACCTGGCTATACCGTACTGATGATGGCTAAAAAGCTTGAAACATCTGTATGCGGTTGTCTCCTTGCGACTTTGCCCTTAACCCTTCTCCTTATATATATATATATATATATATATATATATATATATATATATATGTATATATATATATATATATATATATATATATATATATATATATATATACATTAATCATATAAACTAACACCGGATTGGGGTTTTAGGTGTCCTAGTTTGCGCTCATTTAAAGAAATTTTTTCAAAATTCATAAGTCGATATCTCCTCAACAGTGATTTTTTTAAAGGAAATTCACTAAAAAAAAACTGGTCACATCAAGGTCCACAAGCAGCGACGGCCTAAAGTCTAGACAGAAAAGCAAAGAATTTGGGCTCAAGATAATAAACTGCTACTTGCCTACAGTACGACCTCCAGCGCAGCATTCGTGATGCAAGAGGAGTGCCAAGATGTGTAGTTGAAAGCTGAGAAGAGGCAACAAAAACAGGAATACTAGAACGAGGCGAACTTTGGAGGAAAACTGGCGAAGTGACAAGAAGAGTATTCCTCAGGGCAGCGAAAACCCTGGCGGAAATAAATAGGACACAAATCATGGCAATCCGAGATAAAATATTCAGGAATGACGCTCCACTGGGACCAACTATGGGTAGAGCGCGCCAAATATTGAGCAACATGGCAGACACAGTGCATAAGGTACGAGCGGTAGCAGAAGAGATGTAGGTAGGTGGATCCAAAGAACCTCAGGGTCATATGTGAGGAAGCGGTGGAATCTGCTCTCTTGTATGGGACCAATATTTTGAACGAAAAAGCGATGGATTTTAAGATAACAAGAAAAATTCGGTCAGCCCAAAGAGCATTTCTGATAGGCATAGCCAAGGCCAACAGAATGACCTCCAAAGTATCACTGGCTGCCCAGTTGGAGGCCGCGGGCAGCCACCAAAGATGAAAGCACCTGGAGGTGGAAAACTTTGAAATTTGGATAATAGTTTATGATTTCCAAATAGCCGCCCTTTTTAAACATTGGCATAATTGAACCTCTCTTAAATATGTCAGGTAAACTACCAGTGAAAATTATCCTATAGTATAAATCACTCAATGGCCCAACAATGTTGACCTTAATTTCCTTCAGTACCTCAGATTTTACATTGTCATCACCTGGAGCCTTGTTGCACTTAAGTCCATCAATTAGGTTTAACATTTCATTCTTTGTAATGGGTTTTAGCAATATTGAGGACTGGATACCCTTTGTATGCTTGGTTGTTTGCTACCCATTGTTGTTAATCTTGCTTGCAAGCACTCTTCCTATTTTTGTATGATGTTTATTAAAATACTTAGCTATTTCGTGCTTGTTTATAAGACTATCTGAGTTCTCTAATCTAATCTCTAATTTCTGTTACAGCTTTATGCTGTTTTATTCTGTTGCAATATTCATTCCTGATACTATAGATACTCTTTGTTCAGCCACGCTGCTAATCTTTTTTTTAATTTCGACAACACACCACGAGGGCTTACAGCCTAAATATTATCGTACCGTGGGTGTCGACAAGGAGGAAAGAGGCAACTTGTTAATTCTGGACTTGAAGATTTGGAGGTTCGGAGGAGAAGGAAAAACATGTGCGGGCAAAGAATTCCATAACTTGGAAGTCCTCGGGACAAAAGAGCGGGCATAACAAGATGTTCTATGTCTGGAGACCTGGACAATAAAAGGGTGCATTCGCTCTGTTCCCCTGGTAGATCTGTTGGGGGCAGCAGGTGGAGGAACTATGGAGGAAAGCTCATCTGAGCAGTGCCCGTGCAGATATCTATAAAAGAGAGAGATGTCACCAACGGCACGTCGGTGGGCAAGGGATGGCAGCGTTTGGGTGAGTGTAGGGTCACCGATGAGACGTATAGCTCTCTTTTGAATGGAGTCCAGGATAGCGAGTGTAGAAGCGGCAGCGGCACCCCAGATGTGGGAGCAGTATTCGAGGTTTGGCCTTATTTGTGAAGTATATAAGGTATATAGATTAGCTGGTGAAAAGTATTTGCGAGCCCGGAAGAGGAACCGTAATTTCTTAGCAGCCGATTCTGCAATTGAAGTGACATGTTGGTGCCAATTGAGACCTCGTTCCACAGAAATGCCAACAAGTGAAAAGGACTCATTACTTTGGATAACTTGGTTGTTCATTGTGATGGGTCTAGGGCTGGTGTATCTCTTATGAGTAAGACAGCAAGACTGAGTTTTGGTGGGGTTGAATTATACAAGATTTTTACTTCCCCAGTCTAATATTCTTTGGAGATCCACGGAGACAGAATCCTTCATGAGTCTGCGATCCTCATCTAGTTGTCAGGCTTAGGATATTGTATATTTGAGTGGAGGGTGCTGTCGTCCGCGTAACTGTGAACTGGGTTGGATGTGCTAGAGAGGAGGTCATTGATGTGGAGAAGAAACAAAGTAGGGGCTAAAGCTGAACCTTGAGGAACTCCTGCATTAATTGGATATAGTTTAGAGGAATGGCCATCCACGATCCACAGAAATGCTCCGGTTGGAGAGGAAATTTGCTGTCCAGGTACAGAGTTTTGGTGGTAGGCCATAGGCCGGCAGTTTATTAAGCAGCGCTGCGTGCCAGACCTCGTCGAATGCTTTGGATATATCTAGAGCGACAATCTGGGATTCACCGTGTAGTTCCATAGACTTGTACCAAGAATGGGTGACAGAGGAAATGAGGTCGGCAGTTGATCTGCGCTGACGGAATCCATACCGCCTATCATGAATTAGACTGTGTTTTTGAAGAAATTTTAGTAATTCTGTGTTTATATACGTTTTCATCACTTTAGAGACGACTGAAAGGAGAGAAATAGGCCTGTAGTTGCTAGGAAGCGCTTTGGATCCTTTCTTGGGGACGGGTTGTACTCGAGCAGTTTTCCAGTTGCTAGGGAATATGCCTCTATTGTAAGATGTCTGAAACAGACGAGTCAGGACAGGAGCAAGTTCTGGTGCGCCTTTTTTGAGAACAATTGCTGGGTTATCGTCAAGACCAGAGGCTTTCTTGGTATTAAGAGAAAAGAGCATTTTTCGTACCTTTTTAGTTTTGAAAATGATATCCGTCATTTTGTGCGCGACGTTGGGGACTGTTGGTGGTTGAACATTTGGAGGTGGGTTGAGAGTAGAATTGGCGGCAAATAACGAGGCAAAAAGTTCAGCCTTGTCCAGGGCGGTAGAAACAATTTCGTCCCCTGAGACAAGAGGTGGGAACGTGCTCTTGCAGAAATTATTTCCAATAGATTTAGCAAGAGTCCAGAAGGGTTTGCTGCCGTTGGAGCTTAAGAGGACTTTGTTTTTGATGTGGTTATTAAACGAGTTTTTTGCCTCAGAAAGAATGCGGACATAGCGGTTTCTTGCGTCGTTAAATGCTTGACGGTTTTCTTGACTGGGATTGTGTAGAAGCGTTTTGTGAGCTTTGACCTTTTCAAGTCTGGCCTTGTCGCAGGATTTAGAGAACCAGGGCTTTTGAGTGGCTGAAAAGGTTTTCTGTGTACGTGGAATCTATCATGTTCGAGTATTTGTTCGGGTTTGCCTTATTAAACCTGTTAGAAAATTTCTTTATCTCCTGTATTCTTGCCAAAGTTCGAGATTATGTGGCGGCTGCTTTTTCAGTTCTTTATGTAATCTATTGTTTTATGTACTGATTTTAAGAGACGTGCAGTAATCCAGCTCTTCTTTTAAATTTCCCATATTCCAACTTTAAGTTTATTCTTATTCTGTTCTATATACGATTTAAGCCTACCTACAAACAAGCTTGCAGTCTCATGCCAATATGATGTGTTATGTACGAGGGCGGGTCAAGAAGTCCGTAACTTTTTGAATACAACACAGGTTTTTTGACAAAAAATCATTTTAGTTCTCAACATAGTTTCCTTTGAGCTCTATACACTTCGTTCAACGTTTCTTCAATTTTTTTATCCCTTCCAAAAAATAAGATTTGTCGAGGTCCTCAAAATAGGTATTTTTTTTGTGAGATGATTTCATCAGTGGAGTCAAATCTCTTCCCGCCAAGACATTTCTTTAGGTTTGGAAACAATAAATAGTCACTCGGGGCTAAATTCGTAAAATAGGGTCGATGAGGGAGCAATTCGTTGCCCAATTTATGCAATTTCTCCATGAAGGCTACACATGTGTGCATCCTTGCATTGTCTTGGTGAAAAATAACTTGTTTATTGGCCAAATGCGACCGTTTTTTTCTTCAAATTGTCATTGGATCGGTCCAATAAGTTGGTATAATATTCGCCATTGATTGTTCTTCCCTTTTGATGGTAATCAATGTGGATTATACTGCGTGCATCCTAAGAAACTGTCGCCATGACTTTATTGGCTGACACACCTACCTTGGCCTCCTTCGGCGCAGATTCGCACGGAGAAAGCCACTGTTTTGGCTGCTGCTTGATATCTGATATGTTTTGGTGAATCTATGTTTCGTCCACGGTTACGAAACGGCGCAAATACTCGTCCTTATTGCGGTTGAACAACGCCAAACACTCCTTCGAATTTGTCACACTATTGCGTTTGTGGTCGATTGTGAGCAAACGCGCCACCCAACTTGCGGGTAGCTTTCTCATACCCAAGTGATCATGAAAAATCGAAACCACTGAGCCACGTGATATGCTATAGCTTCCACAATCTCCCCCACTTTATATCTCCAATCGGCCGTCACCATATCGTGAATTTTTTCAATTGTTTCGGGTGTAGCGACCCCAACTGGGCGTCCAGAACGTTCGGCGTTATTTGTGCTTGTACGGCCGCAACGAAATTTAGTAAACCACTTTTTCACCATGGAAATTGATGGTGCAGAGTCCCATAGTATTTATCAAGCTTAGCCTTGTTTTGAGTGATGGTTTTTTTTCGCAAAAAATTATGTTTGATGAGCATACGAAATTCACTTTTTTTCATTTTCGTTATAACTCAAGAGGTTGTCTGCTTTCAGTGGATATCTAACACAAACTAAATGACGCAGCTTGTTCAAAATTTGACAGGAGTTAACTGACAGATGCTTGTTGAGAGGAGCAGTGTTGGTAGTCCTGTTAAGAGGCGGGACAGACTTTTTGACCCGCTCTCGTTTTTCAACCCTTTTCTCTTGCTGTCGGCCTTTATTCAGCTTTTCATATCAATATAAGCTTCTTGGAAGCTCCTGCTAAAAATCTAAATGTGTAAACACCGGACAACGGTCAGTGATATTGACTTTGAGTATAAATGGAGTAGGTCTTGAATCTGTAATCATTTTCTACTTTACAAAAATATGGTCATATATATATATATATATATATATATATATATATATATATATATATATATATATATATATATATATATATATATATTTGTGTGTGTGTTATTATTATTATTATTAGCAATTACGGTGGACTATATTAAACATTATTTACTCAGAAAATGTCCGTTATCTCAGTATTCAATGCCACATTAATGAGACTATATACTGCAAAATAACTTTCCGTTTTCTACACTGCATAAAACTCTTTTATAACACCATTGTTTAACAAAGCCCTCTAGGTAATGTTTCCCTGAATACCAAATAAATTCCTTATAAAGTCGTGACTTGAGACGAATTTTGAAAACAGTCAAATATGGTCTATTGTTCTTTTCTTCAAGGAAAATATCCATTAGCGCATTGTATATCGTCGACTTGGCAAGATTCAGCAACAAATGCAAATTTTACTTATTGGCCCCAAGTCCGCTGAAAATCCAGCATAAATATCTACCGCATATAAGGGTCTATTTAATAAACCAAGAAAAATACCCCTTATAAAATTCCATATCTCCTTTGTTTTGGAACATTGCACGAAGAGATGCCAGGACGTTCCGATTATTTGACACCAAGGACACAAGTCTGAATCTATCTTTCCTGCCCTATCCAGAAAAACCAGGTCCGCTACGCGGTTCTTTGCTAGACGGAAAGCTATCAACTGTTGGTGTGTGTGTGCGCGTGCGTGGGTATCCTTTTCAAAAAATAACATATTTGTCGAGGTTCTCAAAATAGGTATTTGCTTGTGTGATGATTTCCTCATTGGAGTCAATTTTTTTGCTAGACGGAAAGCTATCGACTGTTGGTGTGTGTATGCGCGTGCGTGGGTGCGGGCGCGCGTGTGTGTTTGTGTAGAGTTCGCGCTCATTTGGGGACATTTTTTCAAAATTCGAATACCTCATTAGTGTATGTTTTCTAATAAAATTCACAAAAATTATACACCAATGTTAGGTCAACAAAAAGCTGCAGACAGAAGCTGCATAAAGTAAATAATGATACTTATCAAATTCCAATTCTGTTCTCAATAAGTGAATCAATCATCGTGTAACCTGCATTGTTAAATCAAGAGAGATAAGCAGCAAATCTGCGGTAATAAATCTGGTATCCTGCAGCTGTAACAGCAGCAAATAACCAGACTAGCGGCAGGCAGCAGGAGTAGCTAACAATTGAATAAGATCAAGTGATATTGGCGGTATAAAGCGGAGGAGCCCGATATGTTTCAATTAATCGAAAGTGGTTTCACAAGACGACCGACGTGTACAATGAATATACACAGGCTTTAAGACCAACATATCACACTTTGCATCGAGCACGGAGCAGGTACTTGGAGTATTTGCAATTTACATTCCTCGGTGTGTGGTTTATGTCAAACATAACCTGTTGTTGTAGGCAGTGTACTACAGGAGTTCACTGCTAGTGAGCTCTTCCATTTATACAGCTGTTCCGTTTCTTAGCGGATAAGCGGTAGGAGGACATATAGTGTCTTTAAATAACTTCATATGAACATTTGTTAGAATATTATATATATATATATATATATATATATATATATATATATATATATATATATATATATATATATATAATTACACATTTTCAATTGTCAATAATTCGTAAACAGTTGGAAATAGGTATAGGAAGGAGGACATCATACATGAAACATATCTAGAATTTTTCAAGGAATACAAAAATGGAAATAATATACAGGTGTTCTATTTACAAAAGATGACGTCATGATATTTCATTTATGCAACACCCTATATATATATATATATATATATATATATATATATATATATATATATATATATATATATATATATATATATATATGTATACTGGTATTAGCTACAAATACAGAATTAAAACTAAAAAATGAACTAAGCGAGCATGTTTTTTTTAAGTTCATCTTCATACAGTCGTTACCTCTCGATAAGCAAAATTTTCTTTATGAAAACCTGCTCAAAAGATTATATACATAATTTTTAGAAACGGATCTATTGAAAAATGTAATAAGTCGTCTAGGAATTTCTCTTTTCAGAAATGTAGTTTATAGACTAAAAAAATAAATATATATATATATATTAGAAAAAGAAAAGAAAAAAAGAAGAAAGAAGTGGGAAAAAAAAAGAAAAAGAAAGCAAAAATGTTTATATGTATAAATAAGTTTAGATATTGTATATTTGTATATAGGTAACATAATTCTGTCTTCTAGATTATTAAGGTATTTGTATATATTTGTGTATATAAAATAGCAAAAGTCTGTGGCTGATGGAATTCTGTTCCAAGGTCATGAATACCTCCACCACCACCATATATATATATATATATATATATATATATATATATATATATATATATATATATATATATATATATATATATATATATATATATATATATATATATATATATATATATATTGTGTGTCCCAAACTGGATGGGAATGTATTGTTATCTATATATCTTCGTTATTATTAGAGATAGGGAGACGTTTAATTAAGCAATGTTTTGTAGAATTTCATGCTCGTTCCAAATATGGCTTGTATTTTGCCGTGCCTCTTTCCGTTTTTGAGTTATTTTGACAAAAAAATTGTCGATTTATTTTGTTTTCAATATCTAAGTAGGCGTTGATCTGATATGTCTAAGACTTGCCCATTATCAGGACACTTTTTACAGAGTAATATTTTTGTGCTATTCTGAACTTTGGATTGTCATTTTTTTTTTTTGGGCTACAGGTATCATCGTTTGTTTTTATTATAACAGCCATATTGAATGTTTTACTCATGTGATGGCCTTTGAAAAGAGTTTTCCAATGATGTACAACATGCTTGAGATATCTTGTAATTCATTGACAATTTTGAGAAAAACCGTTTTGAGGATAGTAGGCTATGAAACCCAATACCAGAAAATAAATGACAAAAAAGTGTTCAAAAAGCAGTAGGCCATGGAATCTAAGAATAGACTTCTACTTTTAACATAATTTTCCGCAATGAATCGCGATAAAAAATAGGAACTTTAAACACATCAATGAATCGGCCCATTATTAAAAATGATATTTTACATTACAACATTATTCTAAAAAATTGTTATAATTTAATTAAATAGGTAAACCTAGTAAATAACTAAATTTACTAACAGAACTCAATAAAACTCTGGACGCAGCAAGTGCGTTATGGAAGTGAATGTTCATAAAAATATTTTTAATTACAAATATATCGCTCTAATGCGAGCAGGCATCAATTTGGTTACCGGTATAACCTATAGAGTAGAAACAATGTAACATATTTTATCAAAATAATTATTTGAAAATGTACAAAAATTTTCCGAAAATAAACTTTAAATGTTTCCGAGAAAACTGGTCTCCTAGCCAATGAACCTTAGGTTAATAGCAAATTGAGTTAATTAAATTTGAAACATTTAATGAAAATTCGCAACCAAAACGCCCTTGCCGCGTTCAAACAAAAAATTTCCGAAAATAAAGTTAAATGTTGGTTTCCCAACCAACAAAACTTACGTTAATAGCAAATTGAGTTACTGAAATTTGAAGGATTTAATGAAAATTTGCTACCAAAACGCACTTACTGCGTCCAGATTTTATTCTTACAAACATGCATCATATTTCGATAAAAAATGCTAAAATGCAGTAACTAATTAGTTCTACGAAAATTAGCTAAAAATTATAGACCGTTAAACCATAAACTTCACTAAACCTACAGCGAAAGCATCAACTTAACTGACAGCCAAAGCATCAGAGAAAGGGTCTATTTGAAATGAATTTTCTGTAAATATTTTAGTAAAATGAAGGGCAATGATGGTTGAATCTGAAACTTAAGGGTTCGCAGAACACTCTTCTTGCAACATTTTCTTTTTACAATCCGTATTTGTTTCATGTTCTTTGCCTAAACAGTGCCAATTTTGACGTTTTAAATTGCGAGTTTGACGTTTCGAGGAAAACTCCAAAATTTGTTTCATTAGCTGCCCGTAACTTTTTTGTCCTTAAACTTAGAGACCTAAATTTTGGTGCATGGATCAGTCTTTATAATACAAATACGCGTACCTAATTTGGTTGCCCTCACTTTGTTCCTTTTTTTAAAAGGAAACTATATATATATATATATATATATATATATATATATATATATATATATATATATATATATATATATATATATATATATATATATATATAAACACGGATCTCCCGCTTAGTGAATTTTTTAAAGAAAATTCACTAAAAAAGAAAATTTGAATCACCAACGACTTATGGGCCACCCTGTAATTGCAGAAATATTTTTTAAGATGTAGCTCAAGACCACCTATAATTAATCTATACAATTTTTTTCGTATCTTGCATATCAACGGATATACTGAGCTTTAAAGATTTTTTACGAAAATTCGACCAAAATGCTATACCATTAACCGATAAACTCTATAGCCAACACTACTACCAAAGCATCAGAGAAAGGGTCTATTTGAAATGAATTTCCTGGGAATATTTTAGTAAAATGAAGGACAATGACGATCGAAACTAAGACTTCAGGCTTTGTAAAACATAATTCTTGAGACATTTTCCTTCAATAGCTCATATTAGTTTCAGGTTCATTGCCTAAATATTATGAATTTTGACGTTTTAAATCGCGACTTTGACGTTTTGAGGAAAACCCACATTTATTGTTTTTTAAATGCCTGTAGCTTTTTTGTCCTTCAACCTAAAGAGCTGAATTTTTGTAGGTAACTTACATATAATGACATAAACCCGCGCACCTTACTTTGTTAATTCCGGAGATATAAATTTTTTTCAAAAGAAAACACAAAACTTTCCGGAAAAACGTTGGCGGATTTTCCTGGCTAACGAACTGATCCAAGCCACTTGCGAAAGGAAGGTACTCACTAAGTTTTATCAAAATCGGTCCATTATTTTTTTAGTTATAGGTGTGACACATAAATATATATATATATATATATATATATATATATATATATATATATATATATATATATATATATATATATATATATATATATATATATATACATATAAAGAAAATTCACTAAAAAGCAGATTAATGATTTACGAAGACGCCTTT
Organism: Tillus elongatus; assembly: GCA_964006375.1. Classification (NCBI taxonomy): domain Eukaryota; kingdom Metazoa; phylum Arthropoda; class Insecta; order Coleoptera; family Cleridae; genus Tillus; species Tillus elongatus. The sequence goes on along the minus strand of OZ023262.1, from coordinate 22,903,206 downwards.
GAAAATTGTTTGATTTTTAAACGTGAGTCAACTGAAAAACAACAGAAGAAAGGTTGCTATAGATATAAGACTATCGCGACAATTAAGAATGCCGTCATTCCGTATTATCTGAACAATTTGAGGTGTATTTAACACGTTGTTTAAAATTTTGTACTAAATAGTTTGTTTGCTGTTTATTTTGAATATTATTCAACGATATGTTCCGTAATGAAGAATATTTTGACATCTTGGGGTGTTATATTCGTTCTAACCGAAATACTGAGGCAGCTGCAAATTCTCATCAAAACAACTTCCCAGAAGGACGACAACTAAACACCAAAATATTTCGCAGGATAGTGACCAATCTATTGAACGACGGTAGCTTCCACGCAAAGAAACTACCAATACCTAAAAATGAAGAAAGTAATAATGCCGTCTTACAGGTTTCAAACGAAAACCCTCCGCAATCTGTTCGGTTTTATAGTGAACAAATTGACGTTCCAAAAAGTAAGTGTACACCGTGTATTAAAACAAAGTCATTACCATCCATAAAAATCTACAATCGTACAAGGCTCAATGTTGATGATTGGCCTAAGCGACTTCAATTCTGCAGATGGTATCAAGGACAATGTCAGCAAGATAGGAATTTTCATTTGAGAATAATACGTACTGATGAATCCAGATTTATAGATTGTGGGGTGTATAATCGCCATACTAGGCATTATTAGGCAAATGAAAATCCCCATCTAAAGGAAGAAAGACGATTGCAAGGCAGATTAGGTATTAATGCTTGGTGCGGCGTATTAGGTAAAAAACTGTTATTTTTATTTGTAGATTAGAGAGTTGATTTAAAACAGTTTCAGGTAACTTCATTGTTGGTGCGTTCTTTTTTTAAATAATCTAACAGGGGATAGGTATCTTAATCTATTCAGAAATGATATCTTACCAACAATTAGAAGAGTTCATGATAATTTAGACGATATTTGGTACCAACAAGACGGTTGTCCAGCTCACAATGCTAGGATCGTTCAAGAATTTTTGTACCAAAATTTTAATCATTGTGTCGTTTGTAACAATGGGCCGGTACATTGGTCTGCTCGAAGTCCTGATATAACAGCCATGGATTTTTATTTTTGGGGTACTCTGAAGAATGATGTGTATAAATTCGATCCACCACAAAATATCAATGAATTACGGAACAGAATTTACCAATTTACCAAAACACCCTCACCAGAGTTTGCAGGCATGTTTCAAGAAGGTTTATAAAGTGCATTGAACAAAACGGTGGCCATATTGAACAATTTTCTATTTAGTGTATTTTTAAGTTTCTATTTTATTATTTGTTGAAACTGTTTCGCATAATATTACCTAGCATTATTACCTAATTAAGTATTGGGCACGTTAAAGATCGCACGTTAAATATCCCTTCCCTCCTTACAGAAAGGCAGGGGTTTGGCAAAATTTCCAGGATAGTGAGGTGAAACTGCTCCCTGGCGTCGGTGATTGGCCATAGTCGCGGAAATAGACCGACGTTAAAGGAACAAAAACATACATACAAGTCAATTTCTCAGAGTCCACTGCTCCAAATTGAAAAACAAAGCGCGTTTGAGAAGATATTTACAGCAGCTCTAAAGCTATGTGCTACTTGACTTCGCTTGTAATTTCAGATTTTAGGATTAAATCGCCGCACCGCAAGAAGGTTAAAGTTACGATGTTGAAAATAAGCCTAAAAATCTTTTTCCTTGAAAGAAAAATGTACTTATTTGAGCGATTTTCAACAAAACTACGATAAGGGCTCTTAAACGATCTGTATCGGTTTCAAGTGGCCACCCTGTATATTATTGGCAGGTAAGTATAATACAATATCTATAATTTTTTCATAGTATTGCTAAGTTCAACGACTTAAGTTGCTAGTAATTTGTTTTACAATGAGATTGTTGACGTTCTAAATTGTTCTGTTTTACTAAATGTTATCGATACAGTCACGATTCCAGAATTTTTTCATGCTTATTCAGTCTAGCTTTCTCGAGTCTCTATTGTTTCTGTCTAATTGTTCCAGCACAAATAATCCACTAGATATTTGTAATTTAACACCCATATGCTACTTAAGTTATGCTAAGCAAATAACCTTTAAATAATAGATTTGTAAATTGTATATATAGAAATTTATTCTAATATAATTAGCTCGCGGAGTTGAGGTGAATTTACGTGACGTACTTACTCGATAAGGCATTGCTCTCTTACCGTTTAGGATTAGCTTATTGTGGCATGTGATTTTCTCTATACCAGGGAAGGTTAAAATGAAGTCTACCTAGCTAACTTTTTTATGAGGAAGCGTCAATTGCCGATTCCCGTCAATTGGCAGCATTTTTTCGCTAACAGTATATAATTTTTGGTGAATTTTCATTTAGAAAATTTTAGAAAGTTTATATATATATATATATATATATATATATATATATATATATATATATATATATATATATATTGTGCTGGGAAATTACACATCATAAACTATTAGTACATCAGAGTGTACATAATACAAATCGTAAATAAATTTCACTATAAAAAAAAAGAAAACCTGTACCGAAATTTAATTTGATGACGTTAAACTCCGATTATTGGTTAAACCAAGTAAATCTTGAGACCTAGGTATATTGGGGGGTTATCTTAGCAATATTTGTTGCAATAACCTGACCACAGGTCAGCAGTAAGTGCAATACTTACAGTTTACACGTGATGTATATGGGCTCTCTGTAAATTGTGTACATATCCATATCATTCGACATTTTGCTTTACACTAAAACATAAAATAAAATAAAAACATTAATATACAAGCATATTCTCTATTATTGTTAGTCAGAGTTAGTTGGATGAGCAATGACAGGTATAAAAAGGCATGGTTTATTAAAATAATCATTAATGAAAATTTAATATTTATAACTTTAACAAATTTGAATAGTATCTCCGTTAGAGAGGTTAAATGAGCCAAATATCTATATGCAAATAGTTTAAACTCTTACTCAAGTCAGTAAAACCAAAGAATTATGCTCTAAAACAATATTTAGTTTCATATAAGTTAGCATAAGATGTGATGAAAAAACACTCTGTATATATTATACAAGAAAGTGTTTTTATTTAAACCAGGGGCTAAAATTTATCAAAGACAAAGTGTTTTATGTTGTGAGACTCTTTATCAAGAATTACAGAATTTAAAATTTGTTTTCGTTTGTAAATTTAGTAATACTTATTATGTCTCGAAGTAAGGTTATGCCTAATGTCATTTATAATAATAGGCATATAAATGACAAGATTTAAACTATCGGGCTTTCCAAAGATGCACAGCTGTCAAAAAGGTATTAATTATTTCAAGACAGACGGCTCTGGGACAAAAGAGGAAACGAGATTCCAGATGAAATTGGAGATGATTTCCGGACTTCGAATGTTGGTTATTAATTATTAGGACGCCAAAAAAAAAACCAAGCGTCATATTTTCCTTCACAAAGAATATGAACATTTTAAAGTATATTGTGTGTAAAACCAGATGAATTCCCCTACAATCAATAAAGCGAGTTAGATGCAGGTTCACAGTAAGAAATTCACCCAGAAAAACAATAATATATAAAGAATAAACACGTCCAGACTTACCTACCAAAACTAGCCAGTAATCAAGGTTTGAAATCCATTTTATTTTGTTTAAATCAGAACAAGGGGCAGGAACATCAAATAAAGACAGGCAATTCTGTCAAATATCTGTCTCACTATAAAGTATTGGGAAATTAGAAAATATAACTAATAAACAGAAATCCTATTTGCATTCTCACAATAGTTAAAAGTTTGGAACCCAGAGGGCGCGAAGTTCGCAGTGCAAATCCAAAAAGCCATTGAAATGAGGTAGTTCTTTGCGTAAATAATATAAGTCATAAGTTAAGATTTAATTGCATATAGCAGGCTATTTTTCTCCTAAATACCAATACCCACCACAGAGAAGGAATTTAGAAGAGGCAGATCCAGGGCAGTGAAAATTTTAAAAGGTAAATTTATTAGTATTAAACTGAATAGGTCAATTATTATTATTTTAACTGGCAAGTGAATAATGGGAATACGCAATCAACATTACACTGAAGTCATATTTTTCAATTTAACATATATATATATATATATATATATATATATATATATATATATATATATATATATATATATATATATATATATATATATATATATATATATATATATATATATATATATATATAGAAGTCGTTACATAGGTATAAATATGAATAATTACAAATCACATTAATAAATATTTATTTACATTGATAGAATTTGCAGGGTATACATATATTTTAAAATACAAAAAAAAGTAAATTCATTCATAAATCATACCCATTAAAGATTGAAGATTAAAAAAAAATAATTATACAGGTGATCTTTTTACGAGATACTATATAAAATTATACAAATTTAAATCAAGTATAAAAAAAATAATAATTCAAATTTCAATTAACAATAACCAACATTATATATATATATATATATATATATATATATATATATATATATATATATATATATATATATATATATATATATGTGTGTGTGTGTGTGTGTGTGTGTGTGTGTACGTGTGTATTCAACCCATAACTCAAAAAATACTTCACTGATTTGGACCGTATTTGGGAATCACCTTTATTTTGTTAATGGCTTGGATGAGTTCATTCATCATATCTTGACGCCAAATTTTTCTTTAAAAAAATTAAAAACTAGTTTTTTTAAACGCAATATCTCCCAAATTGTTTAAGTGATCGAAACGAAAACAATTTTGCTTAAAATAGAAAATCTGTATATCAGTAAACCATATTCTAAGAGCAGTGTTAACACTTGGTTTATAATGTTTCTTAATTGAGCCACGACAGGACCCCTTAGACATTATTATTATTATTGTATAACCAGGGGAAATAACTAATGCATTTATGTAGTAATAGTAAGCATATCGGTATTTTTATAGTTTTTCTCCGTGCGAAAGACAATATTTGGTAGGTTCGTTGTGTTAAATTTAGTATCACGGGCATCAATGTTCTTTGCAAGTATCAAGACCTAGTAGTCCTGTATAGTCTTGGACAAAAGCTAGGTTCACACAGTCGCGAATTGAGAAAACGCAGCGAAACGTATTCCTATTGGTTTATTTAAAATAATATCGTAAAACTGTTGTTTATATATATATATATATATATATATATATATATATATATATATATATATATATATATATATATATGTCATATCGATAACTCAAAAATAAAGGGTCGATTTTGATAAAATTTGGTGAGTCAATTCTTTTTGCAAGTGGCTTGGATAAGTTTGTTAGCCAGGCAAATCGGACCAGTTTTTCCAGGTATATTTTAGGTTTTCTTCTAGAAAACATTCATATCTTCGGAAAGAACAAAGCTATAACAAAGCTATGGCAACCACATTTGGCAAACTGGTTTATGTTGTAAAAGTAAAACTCTGCACCAAAATTTAGGTCTCTATGTTGAAAGAATAAAAGTTTTAGGCACTTGTTGATGCAAAATTTTAGTGCCACCAAAAGTCAGAGAAAACGCAATACCAAAATATTGTATGTGTTAAACAAAATCTATTAAATATTACAGACAACGTTTATCTTTTCATGGCACAAAGGGTTCAGGAAATACCAGAAAGATTACTTTGAGAATTTTATAATTTTTCTCCTGTAAATGTCAAACAAGAGATTTGAAACGTGACAATCAGTATAAGCATTTATAAAGGGTGAGTATTTCATAAAATGTACAGCAGAATGTTTTAAATTTATGCTAGACTTCTCATTTGTTAAAATAACTGAAAAAATCCGCCTCTGAAGACCTTACATATTACAACCAATAACTTAAGGCCATTATCGGTTATCTACCTTTCTCCATCGCAGTTTGTCAGAAAGCTTACGTGGTGTCATGGTTAGTATTCCCGACTAATGAGCGTGGGGGCGTGGGCTCAAATCTCAACGTTGATTAGATTATTTTACACTTTTTTTAAAACTGTTTTTCGCCTTTGATTCTATTTTAACGTTATCTAATCAGATTGTGTACTTCCCATATATTTTTCAACGACTTTTGTTGAACATAAAAGATAATCACTTTTAAGACTTTTAATTTAAGTTTAATAATAGCTGTTGTTGCCCTTAGTTGATAAAACCGTGGGATTTGTGCCATGAGAAGAGGTTGCTTTCTTCTCTACAACCGGATTAAATTATTACAGCATCTACAGGCAAAAGAGTTTTCTCTGTGAAGCCACAGAAAAAGTATTTAGATCAGATTTTGAATAATTTTTAATTAATTTAATTTATTTCTATTTCTATTAGTTAATTTTCTTGTACATTTTCTTTAAATAGCGAATTTTCTAATAAATGAATTTAAAGAATTTTCCTTGAAGAAACTTTTTTTGCGAATTTTTGTATGCAAAATTATTCAATATATGGAACATTTTTTAAACGAAATTGATCGAAAATAAGGTTTTGATGGATTTTCGTGCAACAAAATTATCTTATTTTCAATTTTAATTACAGATTGGATATATAAATCATTTTTAAAAAGATATTTACGCAAGTTCTAGAGCTGGCAAGCTCTTTAATAGTTGGCTGGTGTGGTATACTTGCAATATGGTAGGTGGTAGTGGAATTTTTCTTTACGTGATAGGATTTTTTTCACGCCCGTGGAGGTACCACCCCTTACATCAAGGGGCCGGTGAAGTCCCAACGGACGTTTCCGGTGTATTAGTCGGTTTCCCTTATAACCAAAATGATGATGGCTCCTCCTTGTACAAAAGATTCCGGAGGTAAAATACCCCTCCATTCGGATCTCCGGGAGAAGGGTGTACAGGGGGGCCAGCATTAAGATTTAACATACCCTTCTCGAATAGATGTGGCCTAAACTCTAACATTTTTTTTAATGTCAACAACACACCACGAGGGCTTACAGCCTAAATACTATCGTACCGTGGGTGTTGACAAGGAGGAAAGAGGCAGCTTGTTAACTCTGGACTTGAAGGTTTGGAGGTTCGGAGGAAAAGGAAAAACATGTGCCGGCAAGGAATTCCACAACTTGGAAGTCCTCGGGACAAAAGAGCGGGCATAACAAGATGTTCTATGTCTGGTGACCTGGACATTAAAAGGGTGCATTTGCTCTGTTCCCCTGGTAGATCTGCTGGGGGCAGCAGGTGGGGGAATTATGGAGGAAAGCTCCTCTGAGCAGTGCCCGTGCAGATATCTATAAAAGAGAGAGAGGTCACCAACGGCACGTCGGTGGGCAAGGGATGGAAGCCTTTGGGTGAGGGTAGGGTCACCGATGAGACGTATAGCCCTCTTTTGAATGGAGTCCAGGATAGCGAGTGTAGAAGCGGCAGCTGCACCCCAGATGTGGGAGCAGTATTCGAGGTTTGGCCTTATTTGTGACGTGTATAAGGTATAGAGATTAGTTGGTGAAAAGTATTTGCGAGCCCGGAAGAGGAAACCCAATTTCTTAGCAGCCGCTTCTGCAATTGATGTAACATGTTGGTGCCAATTAAGATTTCGATCCACAGAAATGCCAACAAGAGAGAAGGACTCATTACTTTGAATAACTTGGTTGTTCATTGTGATGGGTCTAGGGCTGCTGTATCTCTTGTGAGAAAGAAAGCAAGACTTAGTTTTGGTGGGGTTGAATTGTACAAGATTTCTACTTCCCCAGTCTAATATTTTTTGGAGGTCCACGGAGACAGAACCCTCCATGAGTCTGCGATCCTCATCTAATTGGGCTAAAGAGACAGGCTTAGAATATTGTATATTTGAGTGGAGGGTGCTGTCGTCCGCGTAACTGTGAACTGGGTTGGATGTGCTAGAGAGGAGGTCATTGATGTGGAGAAGAAACAACGTAGGGGCTAAAGCTGAACCTTGAGGAACTCCTGCATTAATTGGATACAGTTTAGAGGAATGGCCATCCACAACAACAGATATGCTCCTGTTGGAGAGGAAATTTGCTGTCCAGGTACAAAGTTTTGGTGGTAGGCCATAGGCCGGAAGTTTATTAAGCAGCGCTGCGTGCCATACCTGGTCGAATGCTTTGGATATGTCTAGAGCAACAATCTGGGATTCACCGTGTTGTTCCATAGACTTGTTCCAAGAATGGGTGACAAAGGAAATGAGGTCGGCAGTCGATCTGCGCTGACGGAATCCATACTGCCTGTCGTGGATTAGACTGTGTTTTTCAAGGAATTTTAGCAGTTCGGTGTTTATATACTTTTCCATCACTTTAGAGATGACTGAAAGGAGAGAAATAGGCCTGTAGTTGCTAGGAAGCGCTTTGGATCCTTTTTTGGGAATGGGTTGTACTCGAGCAGTTTTCCAGTTACTAGGGAATATGCCTTTATTGTAAGATATCTGAAACAACAGACGAGTCAGGACAGGAGCAAGTTCTGGTGCGCATTTTTTGAGAACAATTGCTGGGATCTCGTCAAGGCCAGAGGCTTTCCTGGTATTAAGAGAAGAGAGCATCTTTCGTACCTTTTTAGTTTTGAAAATGATATCAGTCATTTTATGCGCGACATTGGGGACTGTTGGTGGTTGAACATTTGGAGGTGGGTTGAGAGTAGAATTTCCGGCGAACAACGAAGCAAAAAGTTCAGCCTTGCCCAGGGCGGTAGAAACAATTTCATCCCCTGAGACAAGAGGTGGGAACGTGCTTTTGCAGAAATTATTCCCAATAGACTTAGCAAGAGTCCAGAAGGGTTTGCCGCCGTTGGAGCTTGAGAGGACTTTTGTTTTTGATGTGGTTATTAAACGAGTTTTTTGCCTCAGAAAGAATGCGGACATAGCGGTTTCTTGCGTCGTTGAATGCTTGACGATTTTCTTGACTGGGATTGTGTAGAAGCGTTTTGTGAGCTTTGACCTTTTCAAGTCTGGCCTTGTCACAGGATTTAGAGAACCAGGGCTTTTTAGTGGCTGAAGAGGTTTTCTGTGTACGTGGAATAAATAATTCCATGCCAGCTTGGATAATTTCGGTGACGTTTTGTGAGATATCAGAGGGGTCAGGATGAGAGAAGCAGACAGACGCCCATGGAAATGAGGAAAAGTAATCCCGCATTTCGTCCCAGTTTGCGGAGTTGTAGTGCCAAACGATACGTGGGTGTGATGACTGTGTGACCTCGGGTTGCATTGCACAGGAAGCAGTGACCATGCCGTGGTCTGAGCGACCAAGGGGGGCGGTGACTGATATCTTACAGCATTCAGGGTTTGTAGTAAGATGGAGATCCAAGGGATTTGAGCTGTGTGTTGGGATACGAGGAAAGTAAGTAGGTTGCTGAACCATATTGGCCAAAGAATTGCTGACTGCAAAGGCCTCCGCTGCTCTCCCTTGTGGATCGGTTTTTGAAGATCCTAGCCATTCCTTATTATGGACATTGAAGTCGCCAAGAATAGTGACCTCGGAGGAAGGATATTCAGAAATCAGATAGTCGGTTTTTTCAGAAAGGTAATCAAAGAGCTGGACAAAGTTGTTGTCAGAAGGTGACCGGTAAATGCAACAGATGAATTTAGTTGCAGCCCTGAGAGAGAGAGTTTTATCCATAGTATGTCTTTTCTTCCAGCTTCTAAATTGGGAAGTCTGGTGCAGGGTAGATTGCTACGGACGTATGCGTACACGCCTCCATGCAATCTAAAGGCAGTAAGGAGCTCATACCCCGGGAAATTAAGGTGATTGGTGGCTGTTTTGACACTGATTTGGGTTTCGGTGAGGAAGAGGAGTTGGGGCCTGTTAGCCTGGAGAAAATGGTGGACGGAGTTCAGGTTAGAATTTAGGCCACATATATTCGAAAAGGATATGTTAAATCTCGATGTTGGCGCCCCCTGTACACCCCTCTCCCGGAGATCCGAATGGAGGGGTATTTTGCCTCCGGAATATTTTATACAAGGAGGAGCCATCATCATTTTTGCTTATAAGGGAAACCGACTCATACACCAGAACCGGAAACGTCCGTTGGGACTTCACCGGCCCCTTGATGTATGGGGTGGTACCTCCTCGGGCGTGAAAAAATCCTTTACTATTACATAAAGGAAAATTCCACTACCACCTGCTATGGATTGGATTGGATCAATGTCTACCCCTTTAAAAATAAGATTAAGAAAGGGACTATCAATTGTCCAGTAGTTATGATTTTCGACATAGTAGGAGGATACAAAACATTATCATCATTTTGCATCCATGCCTATTGTCGGTCCTCCATTTCCTCCAGGCCTCCGTCCACCATTTCCTCCAGGCTAATAGGCCCCAACTCCTCTTCCCCACCGAAACCCAACTCAGTGCCAAAACAGCACCTAATCGCCTTAATTTCCCGGGGTATAGGCTTCTTACTTCCTTTAGATTGCATGGAGGCGTGTGCGCGTACGCCCGTAGCAATCTACCCTGCAGCAGACTCCCCAATTTATAAGCTGGAAGAAAGGACATACTATGGATAAAACTCTCTTTCAGGGCTGCAACTAAATTTATCTGTTGCATTTACCGGTCACCTTCTGACAACAACTTTGTCCAGATCTTTGATTACTTTTCTGAAAAAAACCGACCATCTGATTTCTGAATATCCTTCCTCCGAGGTCACTATTTTTGGTGACTTCAATATCCATAATAAGGAATGGCTAGGATCTTCAAAAACCGATCCAAAAGGAAGAGCAGCGGAGGCCCCTGCATTCAGCAATTCTTTAGCCAATATGGTTCAGCAACCTACTTACTTTCCTCGCATCCCAACAAACAGCTTAAATCCTTTGGATCTCCTTCTTACTACAAATCCTGACTGCTATAAGATATCAGCCACCACCCCCTGGGTCGCTCAGACCACGGCATGGTCACTGCTTCCTGTGAAATGCAACCCGAGGTCACACAGTCATCACACCCACGTATCGTTTGGCACTACAACTCCGCGAACTGGGACGAAATGCGAGATTACTTTTCCTCATTTCCATGGATGCCTGGCTGCTTCTCTCATCTTGACCACTCTATCACAAAACGTCACCCAAATTATCCAAGCTGGCATGGAATTATCTATTCCAAGTACACCGAAAACCTCTGCAGCCACTCAAAAGCCCTGATTCTCTAAATCCTGTGACAAGGCCAGACTTGAAAAGTCAAAGCTCACAAAAAGCTTCTACACAATCGCAGCCAAGAAAATCGTCAAGCATTTAACGACGCAAGAAACCGCTATGTCCGCATTCTTTCTGAGGCAAAAAACTCGTTTAATAGCCCTTAAAAAAATATATTTTGGTAGGTGGGTAAATAACTTGAAATGGTTGGTTGGTCAGGAAAATCGGACCATTTTATTTTTTATTTATTTAATTCATCTTTATTGGCGAATTTTCTTGTGAAAAATGTTATTTTAATAGCGAATTTTCTTGTGAAAAATGTTATCTTAATAGCAAATTTTCTTATAAATGAATTTAATGAATTTTCTTTGAAGAAACATTTGAGAATTTTTGTATGAAAAATTATTCATTTGATGGAACATTTTTTAAATGAAATTCGTCGAAAATAAGGTTTTAATGGATTTTCGTGCAAACAAATTATTGTATTTTCAATTTTAATTACAAAGTAGGTATATAATTTTAATTTTACGTATGATTTTAGCAGAATTTTGCGTGAAAAATATTTCGCCAAATTTTATGCCTGGTTTCATTAAAAAAAAAAGATATATCTGCCATTAAAAATATTTTTGTGAAAATTCACTACCATAACGCACTTGCTGCGTCCCGAACTTTTTAAAGTTGTTATACTAAATATTTGTTTTACTCTACTTTTCACAAAGTGCAATAAATATGACACTATAAATATAAATATACCGCCATCAAACAGTTATAAAAGTCCTATAAAGAACAGGTCGTTACTTCCCAAATGCGCCACATAATTCGAAAGCTCAAAGAAGCTTACACAACAACCTTAGGTAAAAGAGTTGTAAGAGAGTTGCATCCCGCACTAATGCAATAATATAAATTATATAGTTATTTTGGTCGGGCAAGGTAAGCGATCGCCACGATCAAAACGAAAAGTAAAGTAAGATAAAAGTTTTGTTGAAGCTCTATGCTCGCAGTTGACTAGTTGGGGCGTCTGGCGCCCCACAAACTTTCTTGAAATATGTGCCGGTGTTTGTGCAAGACTCAGGTGGTCGTTGACTCCAGTCAACTAGCGACCTGCCCGTGTTCTAAAGAACACCAGCGAGTCTAGACTCACAATAACAAATGCTTTTATTGCCCGACTTCTAAAACACATTATTTTTCATTGGAAAATCGTTGTTATTATCGGAAGATGCCTGTGAATACGTACGATTTGACAAATTGTTCCCATAACACCGCTTTCATTCAGCTTTGCTGATCAATATTAACCCTTCAAATATGGGTCGCAGATTACAATCAGATATATAGCGGAAGATATCAACATGGATATTAAGCACAGTCTGTCAGATTTCCATATAAAAATAACAGACCGCAAAACAAAAACACAATTTTATTGCTTCAGTGTTATGCAACGTTTACAAACAAATCTGTGTGTCATTAAAAGTAATAGGGATGTATTACGTAGACCTTCCATTAGCCGTTTCTGGAGTATGGCTAACAATTGAATTCTGAAAATTTACGCAGGTGGGTTTCTCAAAATTTCCAGTTCACCGAAAATATTGACGTTAGTATGGGACTTCCGGTTATACCGGAAGTAGACGTAAACTCTCTTAGTTCAAATAAAAGATGGTATTTTTTTTAATACGGATCTAGATTTCCCGTCAAATTTTATGGTAGGTTTCACTAACATGTTATGTCACTTTTATCAACCATTTTCGAGATATTTGACTTTTTTCAAAAACCAAAGCCCTGGTTCTCTAAATGCTGTGACAAGGCCAGACTTGAAAAGGTCAAAGCTCACAAAAAGCTTTTAAATAATCCCAGTCAAGAAAACCGTCAAGCATTTAACGACGCAAGAAACCGCTATGTCCGCATTCTTTCTGAGGCAAAAAACTCGTTTAATAATCACATCAAAAACAAAGTCCTCTCAAGCTCCAACGGCAGCAAACCTTTCTGGACTCTTGCCAAATCTATTGGGAATAATTTCTGCAAGAGCACGTTCCCACCTCTTGTCTCAGGGGATGAAATTGTTTCTACCGCCCTGCGCAAGGCTGAACTTTTTGCCTCGTTATTCGCCGGCAATTCTACTATCCACCCACCTCCAAGTGTTCAACCACCAACAGTCCCCAAGGTCGCGTATAAAATGACTGATATCATTTTCAAAGCTAAAAAGGTACGAAAGATGATCTCTTCTCTTAATACCAGGAAGGCCTTTGGCCTTGACGAGATCCCAGCAATTGTTCTCAAAAATGCACACCAGAACTTTCTCGTTTCCTGACTTGTCTGTTTCAGACATATTACAATAGAGGCATATTCCCTAGTAACTGGAAAACAACCCGTCCCCAAGAAAGGATCCAAAGCGCTTCCTAGCAACTACAGGCCTATTTCTCTCCTTTCAGTCGTCTCTAAAGTGATGGAAAAGTATATAAACACCAAATTACTAAAATTTCTTGAAAAACACAGTCTAATCCACGACAGGCAGTATGGATTCCGTCAGCGCAGATCAACTGCCGACCTCCTTTCCTTTGTCACCCATTCTTGGAACAAGTATATGGAATTACACAGTGAATCCCAAATTGTCGCTCTAGACATATCCAAAGCATTCGACCAGGTCTGGCACGCAGCGCTGCTTAATAAACTACTGACATATGGCCTACCACCAAAACTCTGTACGTGGACAGCAAATTTTCTCTCCAACCGGGGCATTTCTGTTGTCGTGGATGGTCATTCCTCTAAACTGTATTCAATTAATGCAGGAGTTCCTCACGGTCATCTTTAGCCCCTACTTTGTTTCTTCTCCACATCAATGACCTCATCTCTAGCACATCCATTCCACTTCACAGTTACGCGGACGGCAGCACCCTCCACTCAAATATACAATATTCTAAGCCTGTCTCTTTAGCCCAATTAGATGAGGATCGCAGACTCATGGAGGGTTCTATCTCCGTGGATCTCCAAAAAATATTAGACTGGGGAAGTAGAAATCTTGTACAATTCAACCCCACCAAATCACAGTCTTGCTTTCTTTCTCATAAGAGATACACCAGCCCTAGACCCATCACAATAAACAATCAAGTTATTCAAAGTAATGAGTCCTTCTCACTTGTTGGCATTTCTGTGGATCGAAATCTCAATTGGCACCAACATGTTACATAAATTGCAGAAGCGGCTGCTAAGAAATTAGGTTTCCTCTTCCGGGCTCGCAAATACTTTTCACCGGCTAACCTATATACCTTATATATTTCACAAATAAGACCAAACCTCGAATACTGGTCCCACATATCTGGGGTGCTGCTGCCGCTTCTACACTATCTATCCTGGACTCGATTCAGAAGAGAGCTATACGTCTCATCGGTGACCCTATCCTTACCCAAAGGCTGTAATCACTTGCCCACCAACGGGTCGTTGGTGACCTCTCTCTCTCTCTCTCTCTCTCTCTCTCTTTTATAGATATCTGCACGGGCAGTGCTCAGAGGAGCTTTCTTCCATAGTTCCTCCACCTGCTGCCCCCAACAGATCCACCAGGGGAACAGAGCGAATGCACCCTTTTACTGTCCAGGTTACCAGACATAGAACATCTTGTTAGGCCCGCTCTTTTGTCCCGAGGACTTCCAAGTTTTAGAATTCCTTGCCGGCACATGTTTTTCCTTCTCCCCCGAACCTCCAAACTTTCAAGTCCAGAATTAACCAGTTGCCTCTTTCCTCCTTGTCGACACCCACGGTACAATAGTATTTAGGCTGTAAGCCCTCGTGGTGTGTTGTTGAAAAAAAAACTTCCTAAAAACATTGTCACATTTACACATTTGTATCTCTCTCATTTTTTAACCTAAAGAGTTGAAATTTTAAAGTACTAATTCTAAAATGCCACAAAATATTTGTAATTTACTAAAGCTAGTACAAGTTAGACAGGATGTCCGAAATAGACCGGTCATTCGTGACAACTTTAAAACTTAATAACTCCCGTATTTTAAATAAAACACCCTATATTTATAACGTTAGTTCATGTATTCTTTATGGTTCTTTTCATTGGATTAGCATTCCCTATACCTAAGTCCCACCGATTTGAAGATATTTAAACATCCTTTGCGATTAGAAATAATTATTAGTCAGTTAATCAGGTTGTCTAGGAGACGAACATTTTAATGTTCCTCTTCCGACATAAGTAAAATATGCGACGCCTTTTGAATATAACTTTTATTTACGAGGAGTATAATCGAACTATAAACAGAATGTCGTGTAGTTGCAAAGAGAATTCCACATAAACACAGATCAACTCGTTACATGATCAGAATACTACTAAAAAATTTCTAAGAATGGAGTGTTTCGTCCAAAATTTCATAAGAGTAAAGCATTATTAGGGAACAAAGAGATTTGTGTGTTGAATTTTTTTCTACGAAAATTCACTAATATAGACGTGATGGAAAAATCTTAATGGTATTTTTTAATTCGGCCTTCTTAAATTGACATATTCAAACTAGTTTTAATTGATGAGCAAAACGCTTGTGAACCAGTGTTCTCCGAGAAATTATTCAACTAGTATTTATATAAATGTTATCACGATTCGCTACCTTAACGCACCTGATGAGTCAGAATTTTTATTATTAATGAATTTCCCTTTTAAGGACTCCTCAAAAATTTATTATAGTTCAAAAATAGCTCCTGCCCACCTACGTATAATATGACTCGAGACAGCGGTTTTACAAATAGTAAAAGAAACTAATTTTTTATGAGGGAGCTCTTATTTATACCTATACGGTTGATGTGGGTTGCTTCCGTTATTACTTTTGAAAGATTTCTCACTTTTAGACTCAAAGCAGCCTGCCCTAAGAATATTTCAAGGAGATTTTAATGTACGCAATTATACAGAGCGGAAATGTTGCAGTCGATTAGAATGCTCAATTTATCAATTACTTTTTAATTGATGAAAATAAACATAGATAGTCTTATAAAATTAAACATTTATCACCTTATTTTGTACCAGAGCTATATAATATTTTTTAAGTAAAACAATATTGGGGGAGAAAAAGCTTGTTTTCTTTCCCCACTGTTTTGCAGGTGGATTGATCCCACCCTCGCTAACTAGTCGGCTTTGCTAATTAGCGTTGGAAGAAGAATATGTTGAAGATGTGGACTGTATGTGGACTGTATTTATAACTCTAGATGCACTGGATTCCAGAAGATTTTAATAATACCCTTTTTATATTTATATATGTTGTATTGTTACTATATACACTTGGAACTTAACATTTATTTACAATTTGCGGTTTTACACTTGATTTAATGGGTTATTCAGGAAATTTCACAATCTTATTAGCTACTTGTTATTGCACTTATTTAACTACGCGTATGGTGGAAGTTGTGTGTGAGTGACGTCAGATTGCACTGGCTGCGGTATAGTTACCATTCGCATATTTTAAAAGCCTTTTGTTACAACCACTATGCGAATTGAACAGTTCATATGGATTCTGTCATGGTGCATTCGAATTTGTTCCAACATGTAGCTTTTGATATTTTTTATTTTATTTATACAAGTGGTGCTTTTTATTCTAACTTAAGCCTACTTAAGATCTAGATGCTACTTAAGGGATTTAGACAGGGACACATATTCTTCATGCCAATGGGGCCTATCATGGCAACTTTTCTCTTTGACATACAGGAGGGCCACTAACGTCATGGGTACATATAAAGGATAGACATGAATGACGCATAAACTTAAAGCCTAGTTTTTTTATATTTTTAGTTGGAGTTTTTTAATTAACTTATATATAAGCAAATATATGTTTTTATTACTTTCTAGTTGTAGAAGTTGTTCCAAATTAAAGGGTTGCTCAACGTCTTTTAAGTTGTGTATTCTGTTTAGGAATTCATTTCTGTAATCCCATCCAATTTAGCACTCTAGTAAAACATGCTGGGCGCTTCCTTCTTCACCACATTCTCAATATGGGTCATTTTTAAGGTTGAGTTTGTGTAAATGGGTAGGTATCAAGGAGTGGTTAAATCTCAAACGACATATGCTAGTTACCAATCCTCTAGGATATCCAGCAAACCATAGCTGGCAAGGTAACTTTGGTACAATTCTTTTATAAAATATACCTTTATCTTTTCTGTGATAGTCAGTTTCCCACAGCTGTCTTTGTTTTCTTAAAAATAAAGTTTTTATGTCTGTCCATGGACAGCGATATTCTAAAAGGTTTTCACAATTTAAAGCTTTTATAGCCATTCTGTCAACAGTTTCTATTTGTAATCCCACAATGAGCTTTGATCCACGCAAATCTAACATCCATCTCCATATCTTCTAACTCTATTAAAATGCGGATAAGCTGAATTATTAAATAATTGTTTTTATAGTTGTAGTAGAAGTACTTTAGTGAATCCGCACGGCTTTTGCTGTGAGTCAAAATTAGAATATTTGTATTTCCAATATTTTTGTATATTTTAGGGCTTCTATTATAGCTATTGTCTCTGCTGAAAAAATACTCATCTTACAATGTAAACGGTATTTGAAATTTTTATTCAGTTGAGGATCGTAAACAGCACAGGCAGTTCCCTCGTTTGATTTAGAAGCATCTGTAAACAGCTGGTAGGATGTCTTATGAAACTCCTCTATATCACTATTAAACATGGCGTTTCTTATTTTTGCCGGGTACTGGAAATAATCTCTTAAAATTGTGACTGTAATGTTTGGAATAACAGATGTAAAAAGCTGATAAACTGGACATATGTTAGATCTGTATATGTTCTCACCGGTTTGTTTAAAATCTTCATAACAGGAGACTAAAGCAGGGGATTTCTTTTTGATTCAATACAAATTTGTCAGATCCAACAAAAACAGCTGGTGGACCTCGTCAATAAGACTACTGTTGTTGGCAAACATTTTTGCTATAAAACGACAACCTAGAATTTGCCTTCTGTAAACTAACGGCATTTCGTTACATTGTTGCTCTAGACATATCCAAAGCATTCGACCAGGTCTGGCACGCAGCGCTGCTTAATAAACTTCCGGCCTATGGCCTACCACCAAAACTTTATACCTGGACAGCAAATTTCCTCTCCAACAGGACCATATATGTTGTTGTGGATGGCCATTCCTCTAAACTGTGTCCAATTGATGCAGGAGTTCCTCAAGGTTCAGCTTTAGCCCCTACTTTGTTTCTTCTCCACATCAATGATCTCCTCTCTAGCACATCCAACCCAGTTCACAGCTACGCGGACGACAGCACCCTCCATTCAAATATACAATATTCTAAGCCTGTCTCTTTAGCCCAATTAGATGAGGATTGCAGACTCATGGAGGGTTCTGTCTCCGTGGATCTCCAAAAAATATTAGACTGGGGAAGTAGAAATCTTGTACAATTCAACCCCACCAAAACTAAGTGTTGCTTTTGTCGAGATTTCACGTAACGCTGGCTGACGTAGTTGACATAATGTAATGTCAGTAATGCAGAATGGCCAACTAGGTAGAAGCATTATTCTTAATAAAGATGTTCAGGAAATATAGTCTCAGTGGTTCTATTAGTCTGCCCAACGTAATTAAGATTACAATCTTCACAACTTATCTCATAGATACCTGAAATTGCAGTGGTTTTATCTTTATCTTTCGTATTACCTAACAAATTTCTTAATTTATTTTTTGTTGAAAAAGTTAGCTGAAAATCGGCTTTCTTAAAAATGATCCTGAGACCCCTTGTGATACGCGGTTTAAAAGGTAGTCAAACAAATATTTTCTCTATTAGTGAATTTTTGTTTGAAAGGTATTGATGGTGAGACAAAAT
This sequence comes from Tillus elongatus, assembly GCA_964006375.1. Lineage (NCBI taxonomy): Eukaryota > Metazoa > Arthropoda > Insecta > Coleoptera > Cleridae > Tillus > Tillus elongatus. Next base: position 22,884,309 of record OZ023262.1, on the reverse strand, counting down.
TTTTTCAATAGAGCGCAAACTAGGATCCCTAGTACCCATATCTAGGATATATATATATATATATATATATATATATATATATATATATATATATATATATATATAAACTGAAACTAACCCTATGGATGAGTTCTAGGGGGCCTAGTTTGCTAGTTTGTGGGCATTTGAACAAATTTTTAAATTTTTTAAAAATGCAACAGTCGGGATCTCTTCATTAGTGATTTTTTAATAATAACTAATAAAGGCTGACATAAAGGTTTAGTTCGTACCTTTAAGTTTTTAGCGAATTTTGATTAGGAAAAATTCGCTAATAGAGAGGTCACGATGAAAAGCTTTTGAAAAAATTTCTTCAGTGAGCTTGAATTTGGGTCCCTAGAACCCAAGACTACATTGATTTCAATCAAACTTGGCAAAAGTCTTGCTTGGGCGAAAACCGAGGTCGAGTTCGTTAATCAGCCTTTATGCTCACGTTTTTCCGGTAGAAAATCAGGGAAAACTTTTTGAAAACGCTTTATTTTTGTAAGTATCGGAGTAACTGAAATGAGAATTTATACCTGGCTAGAAATAGTGCAAGTAAACCTATGTTGTGAATTTTAAGCAATTTGGTGCACAATATGTAGAGTTTTTTCAAATTAAATGTAAAATCCCAAAGATATGCGTTGAAACGTTAAAGTCCAATTCCTAACAGAGTAGTTAACTGCCACGCGTAGAATGATTCATACAACCGGTATAAACTATACATTAACGGTAACCAAACTAAATATATACCAGGCATAAATCCTACTACCCGAACCAGCAATCGTGAAATCTCGGTCTCAATGGAAAATGACAGACGACATGAAATAAAAAAATTGCCAAGTGATTGTTATTTAACTGGAAGATTTCAACAATTATTAAAATACACTATATTTGTAGCTTTATAAACGGCCACATATACAGTTTTAGTGCAGCATATATATATATATATATATATATATATATATATATATATATATATATATATATATATATATATATATATATATATATATATATATATATATATATATATATATTATGCTGTCGCATAATATAGTGGAAATGTAAACAAACTGAAGTCAAGTCTACAAAAATGATTTTAAAATAGTTTCTTTTATTTTTAAACTTAAACATAAGACGTCATATAAGACCGAAGCAATCCTTGAATTTGTTTCAATGGTAATTCTACTAATTCTGTAATTAATGGTTACGTATAATTTTCATATACTACCCCGCGCATGAAGCCTGTGTCAATTATTATGCAAACAACGTTAGTTGACCTATTGGCGGATAGCGCATTGGAAGCGTGCTGGAATGCTACGCAGAAGGTTCCATGATCGAATCCAGCTGGTTTTTTTTTCTGTTTTATTTTGACATTTGGAGAAACAATATTGCACAGATTTCATCAGTTTTGAACAAGATCTCATTTTTGTTTAAAACGCCTGAACAACTTTGTCACCTTTGAGCCTGAAATTATAATTATTAGTAGACATTTTGTTAGTGTTGATATTGAACAAATCGGTTTGATTAGGTTGACTACAACGAAATCATACTGGCGGTTAATAAAACAAAATAACTGCTATGTTTATAATTTGGCAGATATTTTGCTTTTCTAAATATGAATTAAGTTTCCTTCTGGAAATCTTTTGTATAACTTTAATGAAATTTGTAATACAAGTTTCTTTTAAAGCAACTTAAACTATTTACAGATACAGCAAAATTTAGTACTTGAGCTTCATAAATAAATGAGTTTTGGGCAAGGTTTTGGCCATTTTTCTTAAAAGGAGTTAAAACGCAAGATTTTTTTGATAATAGAGAGATACCGATGGCAACACTTTTAAACGAATTCTTCAAATGTGCGCGTACTAGGACCTCTAAAATCGATCTTCAAGGTCTGTGTAAGTTTAAAGTATTAACTTTACTAATATGCCGTATAATGATAGTGTACAGGGTGGCCAATTAAGCGAGGTAAGCGGCTGTATCTCGGAAACCATTTACCATAGAGCTTTGTGGAAAAAATATTTTAAGTAAATGTGGCCAAGGGAAATCGTTGAAAATAATTTTCAAGTTCGTCAGATGCCCGCTAGGGGGCGTAACACCAAGAGGAAATGGAAAAAATAGGATATCTCAGTAATATGTCCAGATAGACTGTATTGAAAATACATGCAGATAAATGTCGTGTATATCACGAACAATTTCTGTTTTGACTATTTTTCTGTAACTCTTCAGATAAAGTGGTGGGGGTAAGGCAAACATTGATTAGGAAAAAATGCAATATCTCGGGATCGCCTCATTGGAAAATATTGAGCTTAGTGTCGTTTAGAAGAGTATTTCTTTCTCTATCAACTGCATTGCAAGCCATGTCTTTGTTATTGTTACTGTAATCACTAGATGGCGCTTTTTAAAAATTTAACACATTTTATGATGTTTCTCAAGAAACCTAAATACAATGATAAAAATATTACTACATAGATAGAAACAGGACTAAAGGTGAAAGCAATCGGTGAAAATCCCAAGTCTCTATCTTTTGTTTAGCCGGAGATATTAATGAAAAACTGATACTGAAACCTAAAACAAAATATTTCATTCTCTCTGTTTGTAATTCTAAACTATAAGCACTCTAGTGTCTCCTTAAATGCTCAAAGTGTCTGCCGTCACGTTCTACACACTGCTCGAGCCTATTTCGAGTAGAAAAAACGGCAGCTTCCACTTCCGCTGTTGACAGACTACGAATGCATTTCGGACTCTATTCTTCTTATCTTCCTTGCTCGTAGGCTTTGTTTGTAAGGCAAGTTCCTTAATTCGTCCCCCACAAATAAAAGTCTAAGCATGTTAAGTCAGGTGGCCTCGCTGGCCAGGGAAATATGCTTCCTCTTCCTATCCATCGGCCTGGATACGTCTCATCGAGATGTTCTCTCACTTTAATTGAAAAATGTGCTGGACAACCATCGAGCTGCAGAAACACATTTTGCCTGGTTTCAAGGGGCACATCTTCCAATAAAACTGGCAATTCATTTCTTAGAAACTCCAAGAAGAGGTTACCAGTAAGAGACTGGTCAAAGAAATAAGGTCCAATAATTGTACCTCCTATTATCCCACACCATACATTAAGACTCCAACGTCCTTGATGTCGAACTTCTCGCATCCAGTGGGGGTTCTCGGTAGACCAATAATGCATATTATGCATATTCACATTACCGTCGCTATGAAAAGTAGCCTCGTCCGTCCAAATAACTTGCGTTAAATAATTAGGATTTTCATTGATCATGTCTAAAAACCAATGGCAATGATCCAGCCTCCGATCATAATCCTGCTCATTCAGCGCTTGATTCAAAACAATATGATAAGGGTGTAGTCTAAAAATCAAAATAAGTATCATTATATATTCAAAATGACATTGTAATAAAAATATGTTTATCTGGTGACATAATATACGCATTATGTTATCGGATTTAAGTAACATGAAGCTGTTCATTATTCACAAGGGGCGTTCACATAAGTTAGACAGTTACGTCATCAACAATTCATAAAGCTGAACTGTTACTACGTTGAAAGTTGAACAGTTGCGGTAATTTCAATGTTGTCAATAGACTTTGAGTAAAATAGTACTCATATACCAAAAATCAACTAAATTCGAGAAAACGTACTTGTTATTGATATGCGAAGATTTTGGTGGTTGATGATGTAACTGTCTAGCTTGGGTGAATAGCCCATAGTGCGATAATTAGATTTACTATAGCACTACTGCTACTACAACGAGAAACAAAACACGAATCTTTGACTAACTAATTCAATAATAAAGACAAACAAACGCTACATTCACACCAATGAAATTAAGTAAAAAAATGTCAGTTTCATCGTATTGCAAATCAAATCCAAATCTTTTAAGTGTCTTAAGTTTTAATGAATCCCAGCAGATAAAGTTTTGTATCTTACTCGGATCATAAACGATCATTATGGTAACATGTCGTGTTATCATATCATAATTTTTACGACTGTCGGCTGATCATTTTCACAACCGTCATTATGATCCCTGTGAGATAAATAACAATAACTGTTTTGAATTTCACGATATAATAAGCTTACCTATACTCTTTTAAAATAGTTTGGATGGTGGTCCGTGATATTCCCAAGTCAAGATGCAATGTTCTTGTGCTAACATGAGGATTAAATTATATATATGGCAAAACATTGATAATATTTTCTTCAGTTCTGGCAAAACGGCGTCTCCGCAGCACTGGTCCGCTTAAGCTTCAAGTTTCACGTAAGTTTTGCACCAAGCGAGGAAAAACTCTTCTGTTGTAATGGTGGCGATTCGGATACCGCATTGCATACACTCTTTCAGCAACTGCCGCATTTTGAAAGCACTCAAAGTAAATACCAATCATATCAACGGCTTCATCATTTGGTATCAACATTTTTTATATTTAAATTATACATGAAAAAACTCAGAGTAACTAATTTGACGTTTCTTTAAAGTTTTGTCTTTTTTCCAAAGCCTACCTATTTCAGGTTTAGAGTATAATTATTGGACCGAACAAATAAGTTATAATTACGTTAGGAATGCGTAAATAAGTCTTATTTTTAACAAAAAACTATAAAACTATATTTGCAAATTAATAAATTTCTGTTTTCAATCTTTAAATTAGTCAATGCTGAAAGTATTTTGTTTAAATTCCAGTTTTATCAGTTTATCATTCATATCTCCGGCTAAACAAAAGACAGAGACTTGGGATTTTCACCAATTGCTTTGTCCCCTAGTCCTCTTTCTATCTATGTAGTAATATTTATATCATTGTATTTAGGTTTCTTGAAAAAAATCATAAAATGTGTTTCATTTTTAAAAAGCGCCATCTAGTGATTACAGTAACAATAACAAAGACATAACTTGCAATGCAGTTGATAGAGCAAGAAACACCCTTTTAAACGGCACTAAGATCAATATTTTCCAATGAGGAGATCCCGAGATATTGCATTTTTTCCTAATCAATGTTTGCCGTACCCCCACCACTTTATCTGAAGAGTTAGAGAAAAATACACAGAAATTGTTGTTGATACACACTACATTTATTTGCAGGTATTTTCAACACAGTCTATTTGGACATATTACTGAGATAACCTATTTTTTCCATTTCCTCTTGGTGTTACGCCCCCTAGCGGGCATCTGACGAACTTGAAAATTATTTTCAACGATTTCCCTTGGCCACATTTACTAAAAATATTTTTTCCACAAAGCTCTATGGTAAATGGTTTCCGAGATACATATACATATATATATATATATATATATATATATATATATATATATATATATATATATATATATATATATATATATATATATATATATATGAATCCGTCTGATAACTCAAAAAGCGATCTACAGATTTCAATGAAACTCGGCAAGTGCCTTTCTTTTATTAATGGCTTCGATCAGTTCGTTATCCAGGAAAATCGGACGGGTTTTTACGGGAAAATTTTGAGTTTTCTTTCAAAAAAAGATTTTTTCTGCAAAAATAACAAAGCTGTTTTAATGAAATTTACTATATATGTTCCCTTGAGGGAGACCTTACTAAGTACCAAAATTCAACTTTCTCAGTTTATAGAAAATTGAGTTATTCAAATTTTAAATTTTCTTTCAAAAAATTTTTTTTTCTCCAAAAATTACAAAGTTATTTTAATGATTGATTTTGATGATTTGGTGGATATCTTGCCCTAGGAAAGACCTTACTACATACCAAAATTGAACTTTCTAAGTTTATAGAAAACTGAGTTATTAAAATTTGAAGCATTTAATAAAAATTCACTACCATAACGCACTTGCTGCGTCCAGAGTTTTTCCTCATAGGCTAAGTTGTTTACTTCCGTGTACCATTAAATACGGCGCATTTGTGCATACACAAGTTTTTGACTTACGGTGCACACTACTTAATATCTATTTTTAATTTTTATTCTATTTTATTATAATTATTTCCAGTGTACTGAAATATCTGTTAATTTGTTTGTGAGAACAATTGACTATTATTATTATTATTATTATTATTATTATTATTATTATTATTATTATTATTATTATTATTATTATTATTATTATTATTATTATTATTATTATTATTATCATTATTATTATTATTATTATTATTATTATTATTATTATTATTATTATTATTATTATTATTATTATTATTATTATTATTATTATTATTATTACTATTCAGAAGAGGCTACTGCAAAGGCCACATTAACCCAACCAAATACAAACCTGTAAACATAAGCAAACCACTGCAGTTAGAAATGCAGACAATCAAGAAATCTGCGTGAATGCCCGTCTTTGAAATGCCACAAATCAAAGGAATTTCCATATCAAACGCATCATTATATCACCCCTTATAAGACCCTCTAATTCGTGAATTTTGTGTTGAAGAATCACGACTCTCACCCTGGTTTTTGATGCGATAAATCATCCGTGCAGCCTGCAAAGTTCCGGTTATATCGCTTCGTCGTTCCCGGTTCTAAACTTCTTTTCATTGACTCAGGCCATGTAAAAACTGACAATTTTTACATCCTATTTTGCTCATATTGATGCTTTTTTAAACAAAAGTCTGGAGGCAGCCAATGTTGTTAGTGAATTTTCATAAAAATATTTTTAATTCCAAATATGTCTCTTGTTTAACAGAAGACATCAAATTTGGGAGATAGTATAGTCTATAGAGTAGAAACCATGTAGGTACCATATTTAATCAAAATAACTTTATGTTTGACAAAATATCAAAATTTTCCAAAAGTAAAGAAAATGTCTCGAAAAAACTGGTCCAATTTTCCTGACCAATTAATCAATTCAAGCAATATCCACAAAAACATCGCTGGCCAAGATATAAGTAGTCACAAAAAGCTTTGGGACTAAAGTTCTTTAAAAAAATAAATAAATGTTTACATGAAAATTTGCAAACAATCCGTTTCACGAAAATTAGCCATTTCTTTTACAAAAATTGGCCTGAGTAATGTTCATATAAAAGTCTTTTTATGAAAATTAGCTAAAAACAGTTTGACAAAATATGATTTCTAAGATTACAAAAAAATGGTAAGTGATATATTTTATACGAAAATTTGCTGATCATATACATAAAATAAAAATTACTCTCACTAAAATAGAGAAAAAAAAATCATCATCATCATAAATCAGCACTCTGCGTCCACTGCTGAACATAGGCATCCCCTAGTTGAGTCCAGTCTTTTCTGTCTTGATCTAATTTTTGTAATGTCGTCTGTCCAGCGAGTTGGTGGTCTTCCTCTGTCTCTTTTATCGGATCTGGGTCTCTATTCAAGTAATCGTTTTGTCCACCTGTCATCTTGCATGCGAGCCACATGTCCCGTCTACTTCCATTTGAGTTTTGCCACATGTACGACCACATCAGTCACTTCTGTTCTTCTGAGTAATTCTTCATTTCTAATGTGGTCACGTAACGAAACGCCAAGCATCGACATCTCCATTTTGCGCTGTGCTACTTTTAGTTTCTTAGGAGAAGCGTTGGTAAGGGTTAGTGTTTCGGCGCCGTAGGTCATGGGTGGTAGAACACATTGGTTGAAAACTTTTCTTTTCAAGCATATTGGAAGGTCGCCTCTGAAAACGTCTCTAAGTTTGCCGTAAGCCGCCCAGGAGATTATAAGTCTTCTGTGTATCTCGCATGTTTGGTTGGCTTTGGATATGCTTATCTCGTGACCCAAATATGTGTATTTATCTACCCATTCTACCTCAGAGTTTTCAATAATTAGGTGGTTACTAGGGACAAGGTTTGTCATAAATTTTGTTTTTCCGATGTTCATTTTTAGACCTACTGTTGCACAGGCCTCCTGAAGTTCCTGTAGCATCACTCTACTAACTTCCAAGTTGTCAGCCGGTAAGAAAATGTCGTCTGCAAACAGTAAGTTTGACAGACTTTGGCCGTCTATTCTTAGACCTTTCTGGTCCCAATCTAGCTTCTTGAACACATATTCCAGGACGGTGATAAACAGTTTTGGAGACATCGTATCTTCCTGGCGTACTCCTCTCCCAATTTTTATAGGATTCGTGTTTTCATGTAGTTTTACCACAAGAGTAGCATTTATATATATATATATATATATATATATATATATATATATATATATATATATATATATATATATATATTGTAAATTAGTTTGGTGTAGCGATAGTCATGCTTCTAGGGACTGCAACACTGCGTCCAGCTCCACAGTGTGGAAAGCCTTATGGAAATCCACAAAAGCAAAGACAAGAGGTCTGCCATATTCGACGGTCTTTTCAATTACTGTTTTGACGCTCTGGAGATGATCATTGGTTCCAAACCCACTTCTAAAACCGGCGTGTTCCACTGGCTGGACGAAGTCCAACTTCTTTTCAAGTCTGGTGGTAATTATTCTAGTAAATAATTTGTAGAGGTGGCTAAGTAGACTTATCGGCCTGTAATTTACGATGGTGTTGTGCCACTTTTCTGGTATCGTACTATTGAAGAGACAAAGGTTGAAAAGAGTTTTGATTTTTCGGAGCAAGCAAGGACCACCAATTTTTATCGCATCGGAAACCACGCAGTCTTCTCCGGGAGATTTTTGATTTTTCATCTTTTTCAGGGCAAGTTTGATCTCATCTAGTGATGTTTCCATCAGTCTTTCCGAGCCTTGGTTAACCACACCTTTTTGACGGGTTAGTATGTCAGATTCTGGATGTAGACTTTTATCACTTTGGCTTTTATATAGCATTCCATCAAACTCTTCCACTATATTTAGAATAACTTTCCTGTGCGTTGATGTGCGCCCTTGTGCATTTTTAAGTTTTATTATTTGTCTCTTTCCATTGTCAAGCTTTATACGTAGAACTTTCATACCATTGTTGTTCTCTATGGTATCTTTGATTTGGTTGTGTCTAAAAGCTTTTACGTCGCGTCGGATGCCTTTTGAAATTTGTTTATTTATTTCTCTTAATTCTTCTTCAGACGCATAGCTTTTTGACCTCATATCCCTTCTTTTTTCTATGAGCAGTTTGGTCTCCCTGCTTAGTTTTTCTTCCCTTTGATTTGTTGAGCAGTGCCGACTTTGGGCTTCAGTTATTGTGGTTGTGATGATATTATTAAGTTTGTTAATGTCGTTACAATGGTGTGTTCTGTTTCAGCCTTGGTTAATTTAGTGGTGATCCATTGTTCAAAGCTATTTACATCTGCTGGATTTAATAGTAAATTTGATTTATTGCTCTTTTGGATCATTTTTTGTCGTTCTTTGCCAATGTCAATAGCTACTTTTGCTCAAACAAGCCTGTGGTCGCTCCCAGTATCAAACCTATTTAGGACAGTCACGTCTTTTATTATGTGTTTTTTACCGGTGATGATAAAGTCTATTTCGTTTCTGGTTTTCCCATCGGGGATTTTCCATGTCCATCTTCTATTTGTTTTTTTTTTGTAGAAAAAGCTACTGATCTGAAACAGATTATTTTGTAGTAGAAAGCTGAGCAGCGTTTCTCCTCGATCATTTCTACTTCTAAGCCAAAGTCTCCAAGTGCTTCCTCACTTTGATTCATTTTTCTGCCTACTTTGGCATTGAAATCACCGAATATTAGAATAAAGTGCTCTGGGTGTTCGTTTAGAGCAGTGTTAATGTCCTCATATAACAGGTCTATCTCCTCATCGTCATGATCCATTGCAGGGGCGTAAACTTGTATGAGCTTAATATTGTATCTGGTATTGAGTTTTAGAATCAAAGAGAAAACTCGTGCTGATATTTTATTTAGTGACACGATGCTTGATTTGTGTCGCTTGTGTATGAGAAATACTGTTCCTCCCCAGGAGCTCTCTTCTTCACCTACGCTATAGAATATGTGCCCAGATTCAAGGTCTATGAGAGATTCGCCTCGTCTTTTTACTTCACTTAGTCCGACAACGTCCCATTTTATACGTTCCAACTCGCCTTCTAGTTCCATTAATCTTTCATCTGTTGAAAGTGATCTGGTATTGTAGGTTGAAATATGCAGTATTTTGCTGTTGGTACGTTTGGTACTCATTGCCATATGTTTGACTGAATCCTTGGGACAGACTGACTTGTTGTCAGTGCGAGATTTTAAAAATACTTTTCTACTCGCCTGGGGTAGTTCACTTTTTTACATCTGGCATGATCATAGGGGGTATTTAGCCATACAACACCACGTTGGCTAGACGTCTTGGTGAGTTTGGAACTTCAGCCGCCCATTCTGGGTTAGACGCTGTTCGTAGCCGCCCATTCTGGGTCAGACGCTACTCTACCTGTTGGACTGCGGGAGGTATTTTATTTTCCTCCTACCACTCATATCTGAGAGGCATTCCTCTATCCGCCACCTGAGGACGCGCCCTCTAGGGGTTACAACCGCATTAAACTGACGTATATAAACGTTTTGTATGCGAATGACTTTGGTTTAAGTGTGTAGTTGGATTTCTATAACGTTACTCACCACGTGACGTCATAGGAGGGAGCGGGGCATATGCGCAATATCATATCTCTTGTAAGTTATTATATCATGGGCTACCATAGCCGTAATACTTTATAGGTGTATTTTCGCTGCAATTAGTATGCCATACTGATGAGCTCTAATTAGAGCGAAACCGGTCTACGGTTGTAATTGTGGTAAGAATGCATCTAGCCTTACAACATTACTTAAGTCAACTTATTGTAAACTAAATGGCGAATTTTTGTGAAAGAAATTGTCTCAAAAGTTGTATGTAAACATTTTTTTTTGAAACTAGAAACAAAAACCATTTTGTTAATTAATATGTTGGGAGGGGTGTTAATGACGTGAAAAGGTATATTTTCCAGGAAAGTCTGGCTAGTTTTTTCTGAAACATTTTAAGTTTATTTTCCGAAAACTTTTGTACTGTTTTAAAAAATAAAGTTATTTTGATGAAATATGATAGATTGTTTCTTCTATATAGGTTATACCAAATTTAATGCCTTGTATAAAAAAATAGTTTTTTCATAAATAGCACTCAAAACAAAATTCCTAATACAGAGAGTGCCTTAAGGAAGCGAATCTTGTTTTCCAAAACAAAATCCTAAAAGTAAAATGTGGTTCTTTCGAAAATGGTCAAAGCTCAAGACTATCTCCTTAACTGTCTAATATTTTTTATATTGTGATGTATAGCGGTACGGCCTTTAGCAGGGTCCCTTAAATTTAGTCATTTTTATCCTTCAACACATCAATAAGAGGTCATTAAAGTGCTCTGCTTTCGAAAATTAGACGCACGTTAGTAAAACAAATATTAGCCCAAGAGTGTGTCAAAATTACAAATAGGCGTAATTTGTTAGGATTATCCACAGTCTATATTATTTTGTAACATGTCAGACTGGCGTTGAAAATGATTAAGGAAAGCCACTTTTATCTCCACCCAAGGGCACTCGTGTCGATGTTAACTCTGGCTCCAGACGTATACCTGTAAACAGTAATTAATGGGTTTGCGTTAGCTTAGTACCTTAACATTGGTGTCCTGTTAATTTAAGCACTTTTACTTTTGTTTGGAACAGTGCACTAATCACAGTATTTATTTGACAAATGGGACACCCAAAAACAACAAAAAATGTCAAATTAGCGGAAGATACAGAGATACAAAAATTCATAACACAAGATAGGCCATAAATGTGAATAAAAAAATTCTCTGGACGCAGTAAGTGCTTCATAGTAGCGAATTTTCATAAGAATTGTACACTATTATTATACGGCATATTAGTAAAATTAATAGCGAATTTTTCCTAATGAAAATTCAATAACACTTTAAGCATACACAGACCTTGAATATCCATTTTCAGGTCCTAGTACGCGCACATTTGAAGAATTTTTTCGAAAGTGTTACCATCGATATCTCTATATCGTATAGATATCTGCACGGGCACTCCTCAGAGGAGCTTTCTTCAATAATTCCCCCACCTGCTGCCCCCAACAGACCTACCAGGGAAACAGAGCGAATGCACCCTTTTACTGTCCAGGTCACCAGACATAGAACATCTTGTTTTGCCCGCTCTTTTGTCCCAAGGACTTCCAAGTTGTGGAATTCCTTGCCGGCACATGTTTTTCCTTCTCCTCCGAACCTCCAAACCTTCAAGTCCAGAATTAACAAGTTGCCTCTTTCCTCTTTGTTGACACCCACAGTACTATAGTATTTAGGCTGTAAGCCCTTGTGGTGTGTTGTTGAAATATAAAAAAACAACGCATGCCCTATGTCTCGAGTTAATCATATCCAAAAGGTTCTTCGAATTATCAACTTTGTAAGCAACTCTCGTTATCTTTGAATATTTTCTTTAACCTCCTTACATTTATAAAAATCTTGTAATAATTACAAGAAAATCTATATTGGGCAAACGCGGAGCCAATAACAACAAGAGTTAAAGAGCACACAGCTCATATCAAATCCGCCAGGTGAATCCCCAGAATTTGATAATTTCAGACATGGGTCCGGTCAATTCAGCACTTTTTGAAACAGCACGAAATAATCCATGGTTGCTTTCAACATCGACACCACCGGCTGGGCGTATCCACTCAGAACAATAGTCCTTGAATTACGTCACCTGGTGTTACGTCATCCGGTGTTACATAGTCCGGTACTGAGGCACCTGACATTCCATCATACGGTGTTGCATCATCCGGTATTTCATAATCCGGTATTGCATCATCATCTGGTATTGCATCATTTTCAGTGTACAGTTTAGGTATATAAATTGGATAATTTTCCCCATACAGTTAGTTTAGCGACTGCTGCTGACGGAGGTAACTTTGTTGTCGACATAGGTATCTACCGCATAACTCTTTGTTATTATTTTTGTGGTTTTTCGATGCCATTATCATACGTTTCTCACAAGTTCACTCAACGCAACTTTTAGTTTAACTAAATGACAATCAGCCGCACCTGACGTTTTATACATCCAGCTGCTTTCAGCTTGCACAGGAGGTAGCCACCCCCACCCCTGTGACGGAGCCCCACCCCTGGGACAAAGCCCCCCTATGGGGACGGAGATCCCCCCCCCCCCCCCCCAAGGACGAAGACCAGCTCCTTTGGGCGGAGCCCGACCTCTTTGGTGAGCGCCCCCTACCCTTAGGGGCGTGCCCCCCCTCAAAGATGGCGGAACAAAAATAGGGGCTTTACATATGTCGTTTTTAAAGATATCGGTTCCAAGATGGCGGACTAACCTGTAAAATTTGATACCTGACCTGTAAATGTGACAGCTGATATGTGACATTTGACAGCTGACCTGATTTGAGACATCACAGTGACGAACAAGATTATGGCTGTCTATCCTGTTAGATAGCTGCCTGTCCTGTAAGATAGCTGTTAGACAGCTCTCTGTCCTGTTAGAAAGCATGTTAGACAGCTGTCTGTCCTGTTAGACATCTTGTTAGACAGCTGTTAGACCGCTGTCTGTCCTGTTAGACAACTTTATGTCCTGTTAGACAGCTGTCTGTCCTGTTAGACAGCTGTCTGTCCTGTTAGACAGCTGCCTGTCCTGTCTGTGGTGTCCGTTGTGTAGCACGAAACAATGGCATTCTAAAGAAGACACAGTGAACTTCAATAAGAAGTTTAAACTTGATAGACGAAGCGTATGCTTTAAACTACAAGATACACCTGATGATGTCAACGATCCAGAGAAGTGGGTCAAAAATCGTATTAAAGATGTTGTGAGCCATATAGTCCATGATGTTGATCCCAAAGACAGGGTGGGGTTTACCTTTAGCTCGGAAAAATTCGACAAGGGGGCTGCTCACTTGCCATTCAGAAAAGCAAAGAATGTTATTTTCGAGGACGTTTGGGTCTTACTGAGTAAAATATACCAGAGTAAAGGAGTCGGTTTTCGTTCTGATACTTTTCGAATGACGATGACTCAACTGAAAACCGCTAAGCCTTCATTAGCTTCATATATTCAAAGAGGATCACTTGTACGTAGCTTGCAAGCCTTCAATACAAACACGTGTCAATTCAATCTCTTAACCCATCATTAACATCATAGATTTAGAGGGGCCACTTGTAGGTAGCTTGCTAACTCTACGCCCCTAAACGTTTGTTCGTTGGGTAATTGGTTGGTTGGTTGGTTGTAGAAATGATTGGATATCCAGCAAGTCAAATTTAATATTGACTCTTTACATACATATTTTCCAGATATCCAGTCGTGGAACAGACCCCTGATATGCGTTCTAGGGGACATAGTTTGCGCTCATTTAAAGAAAGTTTTTCATCGGCATCAGCTCTCCATTTAATCGCCCATAATAGAGGGGAGGAGATTCGTAGGATATAAATTTACATACCCCTGAACCCATAGGACACGTATACATGGATTATTTTAAATTTATAAGACAAACCAAGTAATCCAGAAAGCGTCGAATAGAGGAGACCTGCTGCAGGTGGATCGGTCCGATGGTACAGGGCGGTGTTCATCTCACTCGCGGGAGAGGCTCTGCTGGCGGGGGTTGCGGCGGGGTTTCCGCAGGGGAGCGTTCTGTCTCCCCTGCTCTGGTGCCTAGTCGTACACGGCCTGTTAGGGAGGCTCTCGGGAGGGGGGTACGAGGTACAGGGCTATGCGGACGACATTGTCATTATATTCCGAGGAAAGCTTACACAGTCAGTGTGGGAGCGCATGCAGACAGCACTGAAAGTGGTGGAAAGGTGGACGGTTGGCCAAGGGCTCGGGGTGAGCCCGGAGAAAGCAACCGTCATACCGTTTACGAGGAGGAGGAAGTGGGAGAGCCACATAATTCTCACTCTATACGGTAGAAACATCTCAGTAGCCAGGGAGGTAAAATATCTTCGGTTCGTATTGGACTCTAAGCTAACCTGGAATGGTCCCGTTGAAAAAATACTGCGTAAGCCAGTTAAGACCGTAGCCGTCACTAGGCGGCTATATGGAAAAATGTAGGGACTAAGACCTAGTATGGCCCACTCGCTGTACACAGGGGTGGTCAGACCATCGTTCACGTACGAGGCACTGGTCTAGTGGCCTAAGGTCACACAATCCAGTGCCAAACAAGAACTTGGCAAGATCCAAAGGATGGCTTGCCTAGGCATCACAGGGGCCACGACTTCAACCCCAACAGCCGCCATGGAGGTGTTGCTGGATGTCCCCCCCCCCACTTAGTTATCATGTGGGAGGCTAGGACTATACAGACTAGCCTGAAATGGTAGACTGAAGATCAACCCAGGTTTCAACGGCCACTGCAAAATTCAGGAGATCGTGAAGGAGTTCATGCTTGAAATGAGGTCAGACTTTGCGAGCCCTCGAATCTGCAGGAAAACAATTTTACAGTGGAAATCCGCTACCACGAAGCATGGCGGGAGGAGACGCCGGACTCACCACGGGACGCGCTCGTCTGGTTCACGGACGGATCCGGCGGAGAGAGTGGGACGGGGGCAGGTGTTTACTCGAAACGACCGAGGGTAAGTCATAGTATTTCCCTCGGAGCCCATGCAACGGTCTTTCAGGCCGAAATGTACGCCAACCTGCACTGTGTGCGGGAGAACAAGAGGAGGGGCTACACCAAGAAGCAGATACTCATAGCCACAGGCCGCTAAGCAGCCCTTAAGGCCCTAAGTAGCCCACGGGTAAACATCAGTCTAGTAAGTGAGTTCCGAGACGAGACTAGCGACCTGGCTGGGCCGAATGAGGTCCCCCTTATCTGGGTGCCGGGTCACTCGGGGGTCAAAGGCAATGAATAAGCTGACAGTCTCGCGAAGAGAGGGTCAGCAGAACCATTTATGGGAGCAGAATGGGTTCTGGGCGTGACAAAGAGCACTGCCAGGGGAGCCATTATGTCCTGGATCAGAAACGAACACAAGGTGTACTGGGCAGACTGTACAGGGCTCAGACATGGGAAGTCAGTAATTAACGAACCCAGTTCAAAGAGAGCTGTGGAGCTGCTGAATATTATCACAGGACAGCTCAGAAAAAACAGGTCTCTTGATGGGAAACATGGCTGTCAAGAAACACCTGCATAAAATGAGGCGGTTTGAGGGGGACATCGCATGCAGACTCTGCGACGAGGCGGAGGAATCAGCCCAGCACATCTTGTGCGAATGTAAAACTCTGGACCGCAAAACACAATTGATCTACGGATACCCTATACCGGAGACAGAGCAATATAAAACTTTACCCAGCAATTGCTGTGCAGACTAGTTCAAGGCACAGTGATTTTGGAATGGATGGAGTAGAAAGACTAAGGGCATGTACAATAAGCCAAAGGCTGCAGTGCTATTGGGGCGGCAAAGACGCGGACGAGCCCTGAGGAAGACAAAAAAAAGTATCCAGAAAACAACAATAAAACACATTTCGGTTAAGTTACTTACATTTTTTATATTTAGCTCGATTCAGTACACCATATATGATTTTAGGAATTAATTTAGTTGAGATATAGGAATATAATCACAATAACTAGGATCCCAACTGCTTATATAGTTTTGGAACATAATCGTCCCACTGCGCCTGATAAAAGTTGCCAGCAATTGGGTGTCCTAAGTTGTGCTTTTGAGCAAACTTCCTAATCGAAAAGCGTCCTCTACCATCACCGGAATTATTCGGCAAACGCTTTTCATCAAAGCTAACTTTCCCTGGCTGTTTGTAAATAAGAATTACATATCTGTGCAGTCCAGTGTTCTTCGGTGGTCCAGACCCTACGTAAGCTGTAAGCACTTCACCTTTTGACACATCATCACCAGGAATATTACCCACTAACCAGTGATGCCACTCACGGAATTTTGGGTCTTTACGACTGGGGGCGTCTGGATCGGTCATGCAGAGTGTGTAAAATGTGCTGCTGTCAGCTTTCCATTTGATAGTGGGAGGATCTTTGACCTTGGTTGGAGTTAGTTCATTGCCGAGTTTGACGTTTGCTCCACCTGTGTAAGTTACTTCACAAACTTCTTCTGGTTCCACGTCAATTACATCAGGAACGACTCCGTTTTTCTCCATGTTTGCTTCTGTTGGAGATAATAAATTTAGGTTACTTGTATTAATTAATATTATGATCAGGAACGAAAGTTTTGTTTGAAATGCCAGCCTGACACTTCGATACTGGTTATCAATTTGACATAAATGCAGTCATGGCCACATAATATGCAAATTTATTAAACCATAAAAAAATGTTACCTTATACATGATCAAGGTTTATAGATTAGACAGGTTGTCTGGTAACTTTCGACCAATCAGAAAGTGGCGCGGGGATACGTCACATGAAGTCTGCATTTAAATCTAGTGGATTAATGGTGCATTGAATATAGAAACCAGCCGGCATTTTTATGTGCGTCTTTACAAAGTTATGTTCTTTTGAACTTATAACAAGATTGAACATTTAATAATAAGTTATAATTAAGATTTTGTTCACATAGCAACAGAATGTATTGAAGGTTTAGGATATTATTCGAATTTAAAGTAATGGATTCAATTAATTGGTTTATCTTGAAAATGATTAAAAATTAAATAATATTTATGAAAAATTCATAATGGCTCAAATTGGACATAACTTTTTTCTTCTAAACTGCAATCTAGGTGTTTGGTTTCTTTTTCTTAATTGTTTTCCTATTTTACTTGATAAGCTTTATTTAATAACATGCAACTTTCACAGTAGTTAAATTTTAGCGAATTTTTTTTTTAATTCGCTTATGGGGAGATCTGTGTTTATATATATATATATATATATATATATATATATATATATATATATATATATATATATATATATATATATATATATATCCGACCGATAACTCAAAAAATAAAGGACTGATCTTGATAAAATTTGCAGAGTACCTTTCTTTTGCAAGTGGATTGGATAAGTTCGTTAGCCAGGAAAATCGGACCAGGTTTTCCCGGAAAATTTTGTATTTTCTTTATAAAAAAATTCATATCTCCGGAAATAACAAAGTAAGGGAAACCAAATTTGGTATGCGTATTTGTATTATAAAGAGGTCCCTAGCTGTAAAAACAAAGAAGTTATGGGCAGTTAAAATCACAAATTTTGGAGTTTTCCGCAAAACGTCAAACTCGCAATTTTAAACGTCAAAATTGGCAATGTTTAAGCAAAGAATGTGAAACAAATACTGTTTGTGAAAAGAAAATGTTGCAAGAAAAATGTTCTGCAAACCCTTAAGTTTCAGATTCAACCGCCATTGCCCTTCATTTTACTAAAATATTTACAGAATATCCATTTCAAATAGACCCTTTCTCTGATGCTTTAGCTGTCAGTTTAGTTAAGTTTGGTGGCTTTTTGGATATTTATTTGTAGGGTTAGTGAAGTTTATGGTTTAACGGTCTATAATTTTTTTAGCTAATTATCGTAGAACAAATTTATTAATGCATTTTTGCATTTTTTATCGAAATATGATGCGTTTATAAGAAAAAAATCTGGACGCAGTAAGTGCGTTTTGGTAGCGAATTTTCGGTAAATTTGCAGTTTAGTTCTCGAACGCTTTTCAAAACACAGTTTTAAGAAACCTGCCTAGCCCCCCCCCTGGATCCATAAACCCCAAAAAAAATTCTTGTTCACACTCCCCAAGGAAGTCACGGGACCAGGGGTGAGTAGGGGTGCATAATTTTTTTAGCTAATTTTTGTAGAACAAATTCGTTAATGCATTTTTGCATTTTTTATCGAAATATGATGTGTTTGTAAGAAAAAAAAAACTGGACGCAGTAAGTGCGTTTTGGTAGCGAATTTTCGGTAAATTTGCAGTTTAGCTCCCGAACTCCTTTCAAAAAACTGTTTTCAGAAACCTGCCTAGGGCCCCCCTGAATCCACCAACCCCAAGAAAAATTTCTTGTTCACACCCCCCAAGGAAGTTACGGGACCAGGAGTAAGTAGGGGTATATAATTTTTGTTCAACTAAATTTCATAGAACAAATTCGTTAATGCATTTTTGCATTTTTTATCGAAATATGATGCGTTTGTAAGAAAAAAAACTGGACGCAGTAAGTGCGTTTTGGTAGCAAATTTTCGGTAAATTTGCAGTTTAGCACCCGAACGCTTTTCAAAAAACTGTTTTCAGAAACCTGCCTAGGCCCCCACCCCCCTGGATCCTCAAACCCCAAGGAAAATTTCTTGTTCACACTCCCCAAGGAAGTTACGGGACCAGGAGTAAGTAGGGGTGTATAATTTTTGTTTAACTAATTTTCGTAGAACAAATTCGTTAATGCATTTTTGCATTTTTTATCGAAATATGATGCGTTTGTAAGAAAAAAAACTGGACACAGCAAGTGCGTTTTGGTAGCGAATTTTCGGTAAATTTGCAGTTTAGCTCCCGAACGTTTTTCAAAAAACTGTTTTCAGAAACCTGCCAACAGTTAAGTTTATTTTCGGAAAATTTTTGTATATTTTCAAACCATAAGTAATTTTGTTAAAATATAGTACATTGTTTCTACCACATAGGCTATACCGGTAATCAGATTGATGCCTGCTCACATTTGCTACTAAAAACATTTTTATGGAAATTCACTTCCATAACAGATTTGCTGCATCTAGACTTTTGAAAAATGTATATATATTTTCAAACAATAAATTTATTTCAATGAAATATGGTACATTGTTTCTACTATATAGGCAACCAAGTTTGATGCCTGCTTTCATCAAAGAAAGACATTTGCTATTAAAAATATTTTAAAGAAAATTCGCTACCATAATGCACTTTCTGCGTCCAGAGATTTTTTAAGTTTATAATATTTAGGTAGGTATGTATTTGTACACATACAAAATAGTAGGTTTATAATTTTTGGAATCAATTTCTAAGCAAAAAACTC
This sequence comes from Tillus elongatus, assembly GCA_964006375.1. NCBI lineage: Eukaryota > Metazoa > Arthropoda > Insecta > Coleoptera > Cleridae > Tillus > Tillus elongatus. Next base: position 22,864,515 of record OZ023262.1, on the reverse strand, counting down.
ATAGTAAAATGATACACTGAGTTAGCACAATAAGTAAATAATTTTAATATATAATATTTAGGTAGGTATCCATTTGTACGCATAAAAAAAATCGTAGCTTTATAATTTTTGCAATCACTTTGTAAGTAAAAAAAAACTTATACATCTTATATTTTATATTTAATGCCAGCTTCTTTTAGCCCCCTTTTTTAGATCAGAAATATGTTGCTGCAGTAAATTTTGGTGATTTTCATAGTAATCAATTTTTTTCCTCAAACACGGGTTTTTAATTGGCAATTCTTTATATTTTCTTTTTAAGATATCATACTCTGTTTCTTTACTAAGGGGTGGTCTTTCTGACAAGTCTATGCTCTTGACGCTTAATGTCATCAGCTGGTTCTGTGATGTTCAATGATGGTTCTTCATTCGTGCTAATTAAACTTTCCACAAGAGCTTTCCTATTTTTATGCATCATTCTCTTGGACCTTTCACTCTCATTATGTTTTTCTTGTCCGTTTAACAGATATAATGAGGGAACAGCTAAAAATATAAATTTATTACTACAAGTAGGTATAATAGGTACTCTTATAGGTATCAGGCAAACCTCAAATAATACGTAGGTACTACATACTCTTACACAAAATAAATAAATAATCAAAACCAACAAACACAAACTTTGTACCTGATTTTTTAGATGCGTCGGTTGTGTATTCATTATCCTAGCCCGCAAGTCATCTTCAAAATCCTCAGGTTTAAAATGCTTACTGCAAATTCTCTTATTTGCAACATCCCATACACCTTTGCGATAACATTTTCTTACCCATTCTTTTTAAATCTTAGGCGCTTTAGAAAAAGAAAAGAAGGAAAGTGTGTCTCCACTTTCCTTTGCCGTTTTAACATTATTTTTGCACGTTGATACATTACAAATTGTTCCACTAGGCATCTAAAAAGATATTTAGGTTAACTTATCTATTGGCTTCTTTTTTTAAGTATGTATAATTTATTTTTTGAAATTAAACACATGATGCGTTACCGATTTAATTATTGATTAAATAACGTCCAATTCGTCCTAAGGTTGACTCACTGTACATTTATGTTTACAACATTACAACAAAACACCTTAAAAAATAAAATACAGTCTTTAAGATAATAGTTTCGATTTAACTGATATTTCGTACAAAATAAACAATAAAATATGTCTGTAACTGATCGTATTCGAAATTTTTTTTAGCAAACACATGAAAAGTTATCTAAATTTCCAGTAAATATTATTTAAAGCACCAAAGCCAAACTTAAACTTTTGGCATTTAGACTTCACATGACGTATCACCCTCCTCGCGCGTCGCTCCCCTCTCGGAGTTACCAGACAACCTGTCTAATCTATTATAAACCTTGATACATGATATAAAAAGTCTGGACGCAGTAACTGCATTATGGAAGCGAATTTTTGATAGAAATGTTCGTAAATGCTATGTTTTTTTAGCGAATTTTCTTGAAAACAATTCACTAATGAGGAGATCCCGACTTGTATATATATATATATATATATATATATATATATATATATATATATATATATATATATATATATATATACCCAAGCAACAAATTAAGGCATGTTAACCAGCACTCAAGTCCAAATATCCTACGCAAGTTGTAGTTTAGTAATAATTAACCAAAATGTTGCCTTGATTGTCATAATGACTACAAATTTGGAAATGCGGCTCCGAACTAGCTTATTTTTGACTATTAAAATCACTCCAAAGTCAGTAACTTACAAGTAACTAACTTGGGAAAAAATTGGTTCAATTTTACTCATAAAATATACTTGAATATACTTTTGTGTTTCAATTCCAGAGTTGGTAATTTTTAGGTCGAAGTGTGCCCTAAATTGGACTGAAAATCGACTACCAAGTCCAGATACCTGAAATACCTGCTTTAAGGTAATTTATTACCAAATATTAACCTGCAATATGTCTCTGTGGTATAGTAAATTGGAGATCTTCTTATGAAGTCCAGCTTACATATATATTACCAATTTCAGTGCAATACAGCACAGGAAATATTTTAGGCACTGAGCTAACCTAAAATGGCTTTCTGATCGGCTATAAAGTCATAATTACTGCAGAAATGGTCTTCCAAGTCAAATTGCCTACCTTTAAGTTGAAAATACCCATAAAATCTGACTTGAAATAAAAATTGTCCTCAAAGTTCAAAGTGTACAGCAGTGAAATACATTTGTGAATCTTAAAGGTGTGTCAGTTGATAAACTTCATCAATAAAAGTTTATTCTTGTTGTGAATGTGCGTGCACCAGTAACAAATATAGTGTTACAATGGCCCCATTGAAACCAATAAAAGTTCACAGACATACTACAAATTATTATAGAATAGTAAAGAATGCTTGTATTCAGTTCGCTTCATATTAATAATTATTATTTCGATAATGTTCTCTGTGTAAATCCTAAAAAAGTATGACAACTTGATAGGCTACTAATACTAGGTATATGAAAGTAAAACTGAATTTCAATTATATGCTGGTATCAAATCAGCACATTTCCCTCTTCAATATAATACATCCCTTTTCATGCCAAATGGAGTGAAGCATTGGCAACACAGTCAGCTGTCATGTTTATGTTTATTTACTTATTTTATTTTGTTTCTATTTTCTATTAATGTCTATATATTATGGAATCAAAGACCAAAAGCGCTGTATAATCATTCCTATACGTCTCTCGGCTGTGCACGGATATAAGTAATATATATTTTTATAGACGAAAATGTTTCATTTCTAATAAATTCAAACAAAATTCGTTTACCATATAGTTGAAATTCCCATAATAGGACAAAATGTCTTCAAAGTTTGGTTAGTTTGCCCTGTCATTAGGGATTGTGACTTATAGGTAAAAAAATAGGGCAAAATTAACTTTCAGGTGAATAATGTTAGAAGGGCAGCCATATTTATTTAATTTTGCGGTATCCATCTTGATTGTATTGGAAAATGAAAAATATTTTTTGTTGAATAAAGTGTAATCAAATTTTAGTTCGAAAAAAACATTAAATAATGCTTGTATACCATGACGACAGGATAGTTTTGTGTTGTCTACATCACCAATCCTCCAAAATCAGAATTTCAAGAATTTTGAATAATTGTTTATTTTCACTAATCTTATCTTTTACACGGGCGCTTGAATTTTATCGCAGTATCATCATCATGTTAACAGAAAAAACATAACCGCAGTGGTTTTTTTCTTTCTACAGTGCGAATCTCCTTTATCATTGTTCCAAATATTTAAAGTAAGTTCTTTGATCATTCAAGATGTCATTTTTTAACAAAGATGGACAATGTCTCTACTACTCTACTGTTTGTTTATACATACATAACCACAGATTCTACAGAACCGAATAATGTCACATGCGTAGTTCGTTGTTAAAAACGTCACGGCACTCGGCGCCTAGATGTCAGATTCAAGTAAAGCGTAGCACATATTTACCAATATATTACGTCCATTGGCCCAATGTTGAATGAAAATGCCCTAAATATAACTAAAACGCCTTGGTCGAAACGCCTTGCTGGACCTATTATCGACTTCCATATTACTTTGACTTTATTCCCCACATTGGTAATATACACTAAAATTTTACTTGAAAATGACCTGTGGTGATTTGGTCGCCGACCTATTGGTAGGGCGATTTTACGTCAATTTGACTTTAAATGTTGCTTGGGTGTATATATATATATATATATATATATATATATATATATATATATATATATATATATATATATATATATCACACCGATAACTCAAAAAATTAAGAGCCGATTTTTATAAAATTTGGTACGCTGGTTTCTGCCAAAAAGAATATCCTATGTACCCAAATTCAGATCTCTACGTTAAAAGCGAAAAGGTTATAGGTAAGCCTCTACCTAAAAGAGTTAAAACATCAAAATTAATAAGTATGGGAGTCGTATTAATGTGATTGAAAAATACGACACGAAATGACTAACAAGTTCATAGATCTTTATCTGAGTCGTCATTTTTCTTCATTTCGTTAAAATATGAGGGAAAAATACATTGTGAATAAAAATTGTTTGGTATAAATAATAAAGACATTAGAAAATGTACATACTAGTAGCGCATATACCTGCTAGTACATACATCTGTCAGGTGGGCGGTGGTCCAGTTGTTTAAGCGGTTGCATTAGAAAATCGAGTTCTATAATATAAATTTTAGGCAAAAGACTCGAAACAGTTTTTCAGCGAAAAATTTTTTTTTTTCGGAAAATGTTTGTATCTCCGGAAATAACAAAGCCGTAGCAACCAAATTTGGTGTTCGGGTCTACAATATAAAGGGTAGATTTAGATCTCTAAGTTAAAATTAAAAATAAAAGTATAGGCATTTCAAAAAAATGGGTGCCACTGATGACCAGAGAAACACACAAAACAAAAATATTGGTAAAGGTTTACCTTCGGGGCGCGTGTTTGATTTTTATCGAATTTTGTATATAATCGTGCTTTAGGGTCTAGATGACGGATATCACAATAAAAATGAGGGCAGAATCCTACTTTTGGAGTTATTGGACATTTACGTAGGAAAAACCTAAATTGTACTCACTTTTGCGACTTGTTTTACTTATTTTCGGGGGTAGTTCGTTTTATATCAAACTAAAGAAGGGTGTATTCCATTATTCTAATTTATTTTCACATAGTTAGTGCACTATCTTAACTGCTTACGTGTCTTTGAAAATTACCCTTCTTTTCATCATGTAAGTTGAAATTGACATTTGACATTAAGTTGGGTTTATATGTCATATGTCAATTTTACCTTAGGATCGCTTATACGATGAAAAGAAAAGTAATTTTCAGAGACACATGAACAGTTAAGGGGGTGCACTAACTATGTGAAAATGAATCATAATACTGGAATACACCTTTCTTTAGCTTGATATAAAACGAACGACCCCCGAAAATGTGTAAAATATGACAAAAACATGCCACAAAAGTCAGTATAACTTACGTTTTTCCTACATAATTGTTCAAGTAATTCCAAAAGTTGTCTTTTGCCCTCATTTTTATTGTGATTTTCGTCATCTACACCCTAAAACAAATCTATATACAAAATTTCATAAAAATTGAACACGCGCCCCGAAAGTAAACCTTTACCAAAATATTTTCAAAATCTATTGTATATTACGGAAAAATGTTCAGTTTTTTGGCACAAAAAAGCCAAGACTTACCAGAAGAATAACTCTGAAAATTTTATAGCTTTTCTTCTTAAAACGTCAATGTGACGATTTGAAAAGTCAAAATTGGAAACTTTTAGGCAAAGAACCTGAAACCAATACAGGTTATGTATAGAAAATTTCGAAGTGTGTTTTACAAAACCTTAAATTTCGGCTTCAACCGTCATTGTCTTTCATTTTACCAAAATGTTTGCAGAGAATGTGCCTCAACTAGACCCTTTCTTTGGTGCTTTGGCATTGGTTTTAGATATTGAGTTGATGGTTTACTGGTCTATAGTTTTTATAGAATTTTCTCAGAAAAAAATAGCTCGTAGCTAACGAGGAGATGGCGCCTTTTGAATTTTGAAAAGATTTCTTCAAATGAGCGCGAACTAGGCCCACTAGAACCCATATCTAAGGGTTGTTTCAATTTTTCTCTGTTTATGTATATGACCGATTTATATGGTATATATATATATATATATATATATATATATATATATATATATATATATATATATATATATATATATATCCATTAATATACAGGATAGGAGAAAACATTGTTTGCGTTAATTCTAGGGTGTCTTGAGCTGCATCTTATAAATTTATTTCGACAATCACAGGCTGGCCCAAGTCGTTGGTGACACAAATTTTATTTTGTTTTAATTTCTACGCCTTTTATATTATTGCAGTTTTACATTTTCCTTCGAATTTTAATGCACGTTTATGATAAAAAAAAATTGATACCCATCGTCATTTTCGAGTTATTTCAATTGTTTTGCAACTTGTCACATTTTTGGTATATATCAAAAATTATCATACGGCGTTTTTACCAATAAATAGCGGAGTCCGATGAAAATGGCGCATTTACAGAGGCTTTCGTTTACATTGTTCATCGAAAGAATCGAGATACCCTATACAGGACGGTTTCAAATAGTGACTGAATTAGCAAAAAATCAAACTGCCGTAACTAATTTTTTTTAAATGGAACAGCCTGTATTTTGTATTTCAGAAGTGAAGGGCATGTGCTCTGCTTCAAGTTTGGTATAACACCCACTCGGCGGGTGGGTAAATAGCTTGAAGAGGTTCGGTGGCTAGGAAAATCGAGCCAGTTTTCTCGTGAAGATTTTAAGATTATTTTCGCAAAGTTTTTGTAGTTTTTCAACCAACAAAGTATCTTTAATGAAACATGGTACATTATTTCTACTATATAGGTCATACTGGTAACTAAATGTGACGCCTGATTTAATTAAAAAAGACAAATTTTAAATTAAAGCCATTTTTTCAGACCTTTAGCGAATTTGTATTAAACAAAATTCGCTAATAGAGAGGTATCGATTGTGAGACTTTGCAAGAACTTTTTCAAATGAACGCGAATTTCTGCCCCTAGAGCCCAAAGCCAAGGTGTGTTTAATTTTAGTGAGGTTTTATTTTAAAATATTCACTAATATGGAGGTATCGATGCAAAATTTTTTGCAAATAAGCGCGAACTAGGACCCCTGGAACCCATATCCGGGGTCAGTTTCCATTTTTATATGTTTATATATATATATATATATATATATATATATATATATATATATATATATATATATATATATATATATATATATATATATATATATATATATATATATATATATATATATATTTGTGTGTGTGTGTGTGTGTCCGTCTGATAACTCAATAAATAATTAACCCATTTCGATAAAACTTGGCAAGTGGCTTTCTTTTTATAATGGCTTGCATGAGTTCGTTAGCAAGAAAAATAGCACGGGGTTTTCCGGGAAAATTTTGAGTTTTCTACAAAAAATTGTTTTTTCTCCGAAAGTAACAAAGCTGTGTTAATGAAATTTACTATATATGTTGCCTTGGGAGAGATCTTACTACGTGCTAAAATTAAACACTCTAACTTTATAGAAAATTAAGTTATTCAAATTTTAAATTTTCTTTCAAAAATTTTTTTCTCCGAAAATTACGAAGTTATTTTAATGAAATTTGGTGGATATATTGCGTTAAAAAAGACCTTACTACACATCAAAACTAAACTCTCTAAGTTTATAGAAAATTGAGTTATTCAAATTTGAAGCATTTAATAAAAATTCACTACCATAACGGACTTGCTGCGTCCCGAGATTTTTATTTTTATTTTCTTCTCATTTCTTGTAATAATTACCGCTTGAAGTAAAATATATGTAATATTATGGAGTAGCTAATTACCAAAATACTAAACTATAATTAAAATCTTATAAAAATCTAAAATAAGATTTTATCTTATAATTTTGAACATTTTTAGTTAACTTTAAGTCAACTTATAGAAACCCAAGTCGATAGTTTGATAGTAGAAACTTGTGTACCAAATTTGGTTGTTACAGCATTGTTATTTTCGAAGATAAAAAAGTTTTTCGAAAGAAAAATTGGTCCAATTTTCCTAGCTAACAAACCTATCCAAGCCACTTACAAAAGGAAGGAAGGTATCTACTAAATTTCATCAAAACCGGCTCATTATTTTTTGAGTTATCTTTGCCATATATATGTATATATATATATATATATATATATATATATATATATATATATATATATATATATATATATATATATATATATATATATATATATATATATATATATATAAACATATAAACACAGATCTCCACATCAGTGATACGAGAAATTCGCTAAAGTTTTGAGTATATTTTAAATTTTACCAAAGTTAAGATAAGTTAGATGTCATTATATTAACCAAGTGTAGAATGGAACCTGTGATAAGCACCCATAAGTATAGATTTTTAGAACCTAATTGATCACAACACATTTTGAAAAACATGACGATCGTTTCGTTAGCGTGATCAGGTGATGAAACATTTGTGAATATATAAAACCTTGTTAGTGAAACGATCGTCAGGGCTTCAAAATGTGTTGTTGTCAATTGTGTTCTCAAAAAATGTACTTGACATTATATTTTTGTAAAGTTTTGACAGTAAATGATTTTGTTGATAGCTTATATCCATTCGTCCATCTGTTAAGATCAAACGTGCCTTTATAAATTATTCTCGGAAAAAATAATTGACATTCCACTCAATATTAAGTTATTATTAGCAGCAAATATCTAATATGCTGATTGACGGTATCACGCAATATTGACGCCTTAAGTAGGATGTCATTAAATTTCCCAGAAAAAATTGTATAAATAATGAAACTTGAAAATCGAAATATAAACGTAACAGAAGATAAAGAGATAACTGAGGTATATTACATTTTATGTACGTATGACTTAAGGTAAGCACATTATAATTTCTAATATAAAAAGCCCCAACGAATAAGCCAAAGATGTTAAATTATCTCCTAAAAAAAGTTTAAATACTAATAAATTTAACGTTCTCTGAATATACAGGTGCTCCAAAAAAAATGTACCCTGGGCAGTAGTAGACGTCAAACTATTACTATTTTGTCATATTTATTTAGTCCAAAAGTCAAAATTAAAAGAGTACAGGGTGTTAGATTGTGAAACTGTATAGCGCATCTCCTTGATGTAGAAAATGATTTGACGGTTTTCCTTGAAAATAGCTCAGATGAGATTTTCATAGTTTTATATATGTCCACACGATAACTCAAAAAGTTATTAACCAATTTTGATGAAACTCGACAAGAATCTTTCTTTTATTAGTAGCTTGGATGACCAGCACAATCGGACCAGTTTATCGTCAAAAAAAATTCCGCAAACAAAATCTGTATCTAAAAAAATAATCAAGTTACCTTACCAATGAACGTTACTAAATACCAAAATTTAACTTTATAGGTTTATAGAAAATTGAGTAACACAACCGAAGCAACAAACTAAGGCACATTAACCAGCACTCGAGTACAAATAAACTAACCAAGTTGTAATTCAGTAATAATTAACCAAAATGTTGGCTTGATTGACATAATCACTATATATTTGAGAATGAAACTCCCAATTAGCCTCTTTTTGATTATTAAAATTACCATAAAGTCAGTAACTTGCAAGTAACTAAATTGGTAAAAATTTGGTTCAATTTTACCTATAAATATCCTTAAATATAATTTTGGGTTTCAATTCCACAATTGGTAATTTTTAGGTCAAAGTGTGCCCTAAATTGGACTGAAAACTGCCTACTAAGTCCAGATATTTAAAATATCTATTTTAAGGTAATTATTACCTAATATTAACTTGCAATATGTCTGTGGTATAGTAAATTGGAGATCTTCTTATTAAGTCCAGATTACATATATATTACTAATCTAACTGCAATACAACACAGGAAATATTTTGGGCACTAAGATAACCTAAAGTGCTTTCTGATTGGCTGTATAGTCATAATTACCGCAGAAGTGGTCTTCCAAGTCAAATCGCCAACATAAAAGTTTAAAATACCCATAAAATTTGACTTAAAATAAAAATGTCCTCAAAGTATACAGCAGTGATATCAATTTGTGAATGTTGAAGGTGTTTCAGTTGATGAACTTAATTAATAAAAGTTTTAGTCTTCAGTCACAGTCTCTGTGTAAATCCTAAAAACATATGAGAACTTCATCGGCTACTACTATATGGAAGAAAAGCTGCTGATTTGAAATAAGCACGTTTACCCCTCAACATAATACATCCTTTTTTATGCCAATGAAATGAAGCATCGGTAACACAGTCAGCTATCATATGTTTATGTTTATTTACTTATTTTCGCTCTATTGATGTCTATAATATATTATGGAATTAGAGATCAGAAATGCTAGATAATCATTCCTATATATCTCTCCGGTGTGCACATATATAAGAAATATATATATATATATATATATATATATATATATATATATATATATATATATATATATATATGTATATAATATATATATATATATATATATATATATATATATATATATATATATATATATATATATATATATATTGCAACGTGGTATTTTTATAAATCCCCGTTTCAATTGATCATCTCCATAGTTGGTTTCATATTCCGGGTGAAGATCGTCATTTTAATTAAAATACTCAATTCCCCCAATCGACGCCGCTGTCAATGGTATCGATCTATCTCTCTTTCCCTGATATCTACTTCAGGCCGATATTTCGATATTTATCGGAACGAGGTAGAAAATTGATAACGCTGAGACGGTGGGTATCGTGCAGAACCTGCGGCGCTGGTAAAGTGAGGAAAATTGATGTCGTTCGCTGAAGAGTGAACTTGTGCATTAATGGAAAAGTGTTGTTCTCTTCTGGGCGAAAAATTTTTTGATAATCAAAAACACCAAAGTGAAATTAGCAGTCAGAATCTAGAAGGAAAAGACTCACGTCTTGTTTAGTTTTAAAAAAAACTGTTGTTTTGTATAAATCGCAGCCGTTACGTTGGATAATATTACTTGTCATACTCAATTGGCAATTACCCAGAAGATATTTAGACACGGAAGTATATACATAGAAAGGACAAAGAAAATGCGTAATAATTTGGAAAGTTAGTCTAGAAAAGTTAAATACAGCCTTTTCCGGCATACGTCAATTTTCTCAATTTATTTGGTAAACTAAGCTTTGTCGGAGTGAAGACTTATTTGGTTTGGTGTTACGAAACAATATAGCAGTCAAAGTTTGACCCAGAGTTTAAAACCAATAACCTAAGGTAATACTTTTCTGATATTAGTATTATACATACGAGAAGATAGAGAGAGAGATAGAGAGAGAGAGAGAGCGATCTTCGAAGAGTTACCTACAAATTTGTGGTTTGAGGACTTGCCAAAATAAGTGAACTTATTTACGATTCTATTTTTTTGTTCTTGTGAAAATTAAATAAAATACTTTTGGATGTTCAATTTCTTAATATAATAATAACGTACCTTTGTATTTATAATGTAACGACATACGTTTGCAAACAGCCTGTCGCATAATTATTATTGTTAATCTTACACTTTTATAAAGTTTGTTTTTGTTAAAGGATTTTTCAATTAGACAACTAATAAATTGGAGCAAGGGTTCACACCTTAGTATTAGTAGGTTTTTCTATAGTTTTTCCAAATTACATTAAATTATAGTGGCATCTCTGACAGTTTTACTTTCCTTTCTTGTAGATATCTATTTTAAACGGATACCGATAATAAAAATCAGTTCCCTTATTTTCAAAAAATAAAAAAATTTAAAAAATTTTGAAATTAGCGTAGCAATATATATATATATATATATATATATATATATATATATATATATATATATATATATTATCAAAAAATTGTGGGAAAGCCGTCAGTTGCAAAATAAAACTCTTTATTATATGCCGAGCTTTCGGAAAAAATTTTATTCCATTCTCAAGGCTACAACATGGAAAGAAAAAAGTTTACAATTTACGTAGGAAAAATATAAAAGTTTAAAATACTTCCAAATAACGTGAGTTTTACTAAACTAATTATTCAATAACAAACATGAAAAAACCTTTTAATAAATTTGATTGAAGTCAAAAAGTGCCAAACTGACATATAGAGCTAACTATTGTCTAATTAAATTTGTTTTTTGTTTTTGCTTATCAGTTCGTCAGGTAGTCGCGTCAGCTTGATGCTTACGAAAGTGTATATATCGTTAGAAATTTGAACAAAAATGTTTCGATGAATAGAGTGGGTCCGGTTCTATGTAGTCCATTGTTCTAACTGTTATCTTAATAACCAGCGTGTCCTTCTTAGAAGGAGTATTTGATAACGACGCGCAGCATAACAAAGCCAGGTATGCAGTTTTAATCACAGGGATTTAAGACTCAACAGTGGGGGTCTGTCTGTATACCTTCCTAGAGGACGCTGTTCGCAACTGCTTGGCAACTAACATATAAATAGTAGTTTAGTCTTTATTCACTTAGTTTACTCATCACCTTGATGATGCTAACTTTGTTAGCGAAACGGTCGTCGGGTCAAAAAACTGTATTATGATGTCAAAATGGTACTTATCAGTGCTCATCACAGGTTCCAATCTTCAATCATTAAAAGAGACCCACTTTGAATGCCTGTGATACTATGCCTGAACACAGAAATTTTGATGCTAAAGAAAGCCAGGACCAAGAACTTGTGTATTATCCATGCACGCAATGCAAGGGTTTATATAAAAAATATTATATTAGAAGGCATGTGTAAGTTTGCACACAGAAAATAAATAATAAGACTGTTCATGATGCTGTTTCGGAATCACAAACATTTACCGCGTGCAGTCTGGATCCAACGCATGCCGTATCTCGATTGGAAGTGAAGGAAAAGGTGTTTGATATGATGAGAGGGGATGATATAGCGTTTGGCGCAAAAAATATTTCTTGATAACGCATTTTGGTAATTCATATATGAAAAAACACAGGAAAGAAAAAAGTGGCTATACGTGTCCCAAGCAACATTCAAAGTCAAATTGACGTAAAATCGCCCTACCAATAGGTCGGCGACCAAATCACCACAGGTCATTTTCAAGTAAAATTTAAGTGTATATTACCAAGGTGGGGAATAAAGTCAAAGTAATATGGAAGTCGATAATAGGTCCAGCAAGGCGTTTCGACCAAGGCGTTTTAGTTATATTTAGGGCATTTTCATTCAACATTGGGCCAATGGACGTAATATATTGGTAAATATGTGCTACGATTTACTTGAATCTGACATCTAGGCGCCGAGTGCCGTGACGTTATTAACAACGAACTACGCATGTGACATTACCCGGTTATGCAGGATCTGCGGTTATGTATGTATAAACAAACAGTAGAGTAGTAGATATATTGTCCATCTTTGTCAAAAAATGACATCTTGAATGATCAAAGAACTTACTTCAAATATTTGCAACAATGATAAAGGTGATTCGCACTGCATAAAGACAAAACCCACTGCGGTTATGTTTTTTTCTGTTAACATGGTGATGATACTTTGATAAAATTCGAGCGCCCGTATAAAAGATAAAATTAGTGAAAATTAAAAAAATATTTAAAATTCTTGAAATTCTGATTTTGGAGGATTGGTGATGTAAACAACACAAAACTATCTTGTCGTCATGGTATACAATCATTATTTAATGTTTTTATCGAACTAAAATTTGGTTACACTATGTTTAACAAAAAAATATTTTTCATTTTCCAATACAATTAAGATGGATACCGCAAAATTAATTTAATATGGCTGCGATTCTAACATTATTGGCCTGAAAGTAAATTTTGCCCTATTTTTTTACCTATAAGCCACAATTCCTAATGACAGGGCAAACTAACCAAACTTTGAAGGCATTTTGTTCTATTATGGGAATTTCAACTATATGGTAAACGAATTTTGTTTGAATTTATTAGAAATGAAACATTTTCGTGTATAGAAATATATATTACTTATATCCGTGCACAGCCGAGAGACATATAGGAATGATTATACAGCGCTTTTGGTCTTTGATTCCATAATATATAGACATTAATAGAAAATAGAAACAAAATAAAATAAGTAAATAAACATAAACATGACAGCTGACCCTGTTGCCACTGCTTCACTCCATTTGGCATGAAAATGTATGTTTTATATTGAAGAGGGAAACGTGCTGATTTGATGTAAGCCACTTTGAATGATCAGCCCCTATCACTATTTTTCTGTGAGCATTCTTTACTACTCTTTAATAGTTTGTAGTATGTCTGTAAACTTTTTTTGGTTTCAAAGGGGCATTGTAACACTATATTTGTTACTGGTGCACACACATTAACAACAAGAATAAACTTTTATTGATGAAGTTTATCAACTGACACACCTTTAAGATTCACAAATGTATTTCACTGCTGTACACTTTGAACTTTGAGGACAATTTTTATTTCAAGTCAGATTTTATAGGTATTTTCAACTTGAAGGTAGGCAATTTGACTTGGAAGACCATTTCTGCAGTAATTATGACTTTATAGCCGATCAGAAAGCCATTTTAGGTTGGCTCAGTGCCTAAAATATTTCCTGTGTTGTATTGCAATGAAATTGGTAATATATATGTAAGCTGGACTTCATAAGAAGACCTCGAATTTACTATACCACAGAGACATATTGCAGGTTAATATTAGGTAATAAATTACCTTAAAGTAGGTATTTCAGGTATCTGGGCTTAGTAGTCGATTTTCAGTCCAATTTAGGGCACACTTCGACCTAAAAATTACCAACTCTGGAATTGAAACACAAAAGTATATTCAAGTATATTTTATGAGTAAAATTAAACCAATTTTTTCCCAATTTAGTTACTTGTAAGTTACTGACTTTGGAGTAATTTTAATAGTCAAAAATAAGCTAGTTCGGAACCGCATTTCCAAATTTGTAGTCATTATGACAATTAAGGCAACATTTTGGTTAATTATTACTAAATTACAACTTGGTTAGGTTATTTGGACTCGAGTGCTGGTTAACATGCCTTAATTTGTTGCTTGGGGTAGCAACAAATGAGGGAGTTTGGAAGGTTACTAACAGAATGTCGCAAGCTGATAAAAAATCAATTAAATGAGATGCAATACTTACTTTGTCCTTGTCATTTTGATACAATTGCAACTGCAGTCAGAAATTTAGCTTGTTACGATTCTATAAAAAAAGCTTTGCTACACCTAGCGTGGCTTTAAATTTTGGAGGGAGTCTGAAACTGCTTTGTGATGAGATGTATTATTTAGTTCTAAAAGATACCAAAGGTTTTAGATTGAGGACGTATAGTGACAAATTAGTTGCGCTTAAAGATATCAAAACTATGAAGCAACTAGTAATCTCTAGATGGAACATTAAAATGGCTTCTTTGGCAAACAAGGATCTTTAAGAGAAGAATTGGAACAAGCCACTATTGATTCCATTAGTGTCTAACATTAAGCTTTTCAGAGAGAAAACATATGAAATCGCTAAGAAGATTGTTGAAACTTTCAAAGACAAGATGAATACAGAAAAAGGCTAAAAAACTTTTGTGCAACGTGTCTTGCCACTACATATCATTTTCAATAGAAGAATAATTGGCGATGTACAGTATATGAAAATATCAGACTACAAAAATGAGCAAAGGAGTCATTTTAAAGACTTTCAAGGAGCGCTATCGGCAACTGAAAAAAATTTTAGCAACATGTTACAGGAGAGTGCTGAATAGTGGTAAAGGATCTCAAGCAGTGGTAGTCCTAATACCTGAAGATATCGATGCTTTCATTAAAGTGTTTCTGGAACGTAGATACAAGTATTTCTGCAAGGATAACGACTACCTCTTCTACATTCCAAGGCACAAGGTGCAGTGGGGAAGAGGAGACTTAGCTATTCGATATCTTTCTAAACAGATGCCTTTAGAAAATTCAGCTGCCATTAACAGTAATCGCCTGAGAAAGCAAATTGCTACAGTCATGCAAATCTTGAGTCTATCTAAAGGTGACATCAAATAGTTTTCCAATTTTATGGGTCACACGGTTAAGACTCATGAGGAGTTCTATGAGCAAGTTTCTTAAAAGCTCTAAACTATTTTATTCGTTATATGTTGAATTTAGACTTCCTGTAGATGTTTATCAAACAGCTAAGGTGTCCAAACTACGGCTGATGATCCAAGATGGAGTACCCATGGAACACAAACGAAAATATTTATCAGAGATTGATATTGATTATAAATATGCCGAGGAAAACGATCTAGAGATGTTAAATAGTCATTATGAGGAAAAAGTACAAATCGAGGAGATTGATGGAGATCTGGAAAAGCAGAAAAGCTGTAAGGAATTACTTGAAATTAATTTGGAAAAACTTTCCGAAAAAGATCAGTTAAATAGAGAAGAGTTTAGTAAGAACAGACAGAAAAATGAGGATATGTAGGAGTAAGAACATACTAAATAGATTCATAACAATTTTGAATTTTATATTTGTAGCTGATAATGGTAATGTTGGCTTCATAATAGAGGAAGAAATTGAAGGACTTAATATTACATTAAACGATCAACTGAAAAAAATCAAAGACGTGCAAGAATAAGTAGAAACAAATGCGATAAAAAACCACTAACAAAAGACAATTAACTAGTGAAAAAACAGCAGTTCAGAGAGCGAAGAGGACCGCAAAGCAAGAAGCACGTTGAAGAAGAATGTTGCAAAAAAATGTGGCTAAAGGATCGGGAGGAGGCGAGAAAAGGAAAGGTAAGAATGGTATTGTTCAATTTGTACAAATTCTATTATTTCCTATGATTGCCATATTCCAAGAAGCACGCAAAACTTTAACACTTCTAGGCGGTTGAAAACAATCCGAACTTATTGAGTTTGTATCTTTTCAAGGTGGTCCCCAAACAGGGTCCCCGTTGAAAAAAAGCGAACACTTTATGGAAAAGAATTGCATTTTAAGAGAGCCTGTAGTAGTCAAATTAAAAGTTCACAATTTGGTAAGGCTTAGCCAACAAAAAATAGCATTTTTTTAAAATTTGTTGTTCATTGCTATTATATATTATAAAATAAAAAACTGCTCAGGCTATATCTATGTTTTTTTATGAACGAATTTTTACAAATCAAAATTTAAATAACATATTTTTTAGACTACTAAACAACATCAAATTGGATTTTTGTGAAGTTGACGCCTGTAGTAGAAAAAGTTGAACTTAAAAAAAATATCTAGTTTTATGCTCTTTACTACACTGAACCATCTCATTTTTTTAAATTTCTGGTTCGCAAAAATCCGTTTATAAATAACAGAGTTAAAGCTTAGGCCGTTTTTATCAGACATGCATATGATTTATAGGTTTGTTTTTTTGACAATGTTGCGAATTTGTCAAAGGAGAATTATTACTTTTTTAAATTTCATTTTTATAAGTTTTTTTTCAAATATTTTTTTTCTTTTGACTTTGTTTTATTTTCCTTTACCAAAACATGACTTCACATAATATGTACTTTTTAGGGTAGAAAAAATAATAAATTTATTATTTTCAATTTGCCTTAGGTCCTCAAAAAAGCTAAAACACTTAAATGTACTCGGATTAACTCAACCAAACCAAGAAACTTTCTGGCGTAAGAACGTAAATGTTGGCAACAGTGCTGGAGGTACCAGTGTATGAATAATATGATGTTTTGTGGGAGGTAAGAACGATCTAGTGATACGATTTAAAATTATATATTTTTTTATGGGAAATTGTTACCCCTCGGTCGAAACCTTTGTTACCGAACTTCCCCTTATGTGAAATATGCTTTTAGCCTAATTATATATGCACCAGATATAGTAAAGGCTTGAGCGCCTGTGACTATCGCGGAGGTCCTAGCGGCAAAAATGTACCTATATATATATATATATATATATATATATATATATATATATATATATATATATATATATATATATATATTTCGATACATGAAAATGTATGATTGCTACCATGTAGTTGAAATTCCCACATTAGCACAAAATGCTTCAAAGTTTGGTTATGTTGCCGTGTCATTGGGAATTGTGACTTATATATAAAAACATAGAGCAAAATTAACTTTCAGGTCAATAATGTTACAACGGTAGCCATATTAAACTATGCTTGCGGTATCCATCTTGATTGTATTGAAAAAATAAAAACCATTTTTTTGTTGAATCTAGTGTAATTAAATTTTAACTCGAAAAATCACAAAATAATGCTTGTATAAAATGGGGGTAGGATAGTTTTGTCTTGTTTACATCACCAATCCTCAAACCCAGAATTTCAAGAATTTTGAATAGCTTTTAATTTTAAGTAATTTTACTTTTTACAAAGGCGCTAGAATTATATCAAAGTATCACAATCAAGTTAACAGAAAAAAAAAAGAACCGCAGTGGTTTTTTCCTTTATACAGTGCAAATTACCTTTATCATTGAATCAAATATTTAAAGTATCTTCTTTGGTCATTCAACATGTCATTTTTAATCAAAGATGTACCTATCTAGTTGCTAATATCTACTGTTTGTTAATACAAACATAACCACAGATCCCACAGAATAATGTCACATCCCCAGTTCGTTATTAAGAATTTCACGGCACTTGCGCCAAGATGTCGGATTCAAGTAAAACGTTGGACGTATTTACCAATAAATTACGTCCGTTGGCACAGTATACTCGTAGAATACAAATTCCCCAAATATACTTAGAACGCGTTGGTCGAAATGCCTTGATGGACCTATTATCGACTTCACTATTACTTTTAGTTTATTTCCCACATTAGTAAAATACACCTAAATTTTACTTGAAAATGACCTATTGTTAGGGCGATTTTACGTCAATATGACTTTAAATGTTGCTTGGAAAATTTGAAGCATTGTAACCTTCCTATATAATGTCTTTTTTTGATAATTCGATAAAAGTCAAACAGTAGTAGTAATATATGCGGGACCTCAAGTGAACCCAAATCTGGTCAGTAGTAAGGTCACTATTTCCTATAAGTCCTACCCTAAAATGTTTCTATCTATCTGAGACATAATTAGCAGGATTAGAAATGCTTTATAAGGTTTGAAGATCTTATTATTGTTTACTACTTACGTTGTTGTTGTGTTGTTGCATGCCTGAAGTCTTATATTTATCAGCGCTCCAAACTAGTGCCTGGTTACAATGATTTTTCTAAAAGTTTATTTTCGATATCTAGGAAAACGAGATCAAGAGTTCTCATAAGCGTCGTCACGGAAGGTCAAAAGGGTTTAAAGAGGAATTAATTTTCAATCAGACAGGCATGTTAATGTAAGAAAATATTAAATTTATTCACATGAATTGAATTTGGAATGGTAAAAAAATAAATAAAAATAAATGGTTAGTAACTCTCAAAATGAACATTGACTGTACACAAATAGAAATCAAAGGTATAGCAAGAATTACAATAACAAGAAATTATTAATTTACATACATGTGGCAGAATAGTGAGACAAATGTGGTTTGTTTATTACTAAATAAATCTAAGCACTTATATATTGATATATGTTAAAAATTAGATGCTGTGTGTTGCAGCTCAAAAGTAAAAAAACTAATATGTAAATTATTTGACGTTTGTGAATCAATTCTGTTAATCTTTTACTCAAATCCTGGCCAGTTTCTCAAGTGAAGCTTAATTTTTAAAAAATATGTATATATACATGTATACCTCCGTGAAAACTTTATACTAATTATTGAAAAACAGGTGACATTAAAGACAATGTACAGGTTAGATATTTTTTACAGGTAAGATTCACTGATTACAATTTCAAAAACTACGTGTTTGAATTTACAAAAAAAAAACTGACTAATGAAATTCCAGGGATTAAAACAGGAAATTCATAATTATTCTAATAGCAACTCCCTGACATTGCTCAAAATCTAAACTTGATTGAGTGTCTTTGAAAGTTCAGATTATATAAGTTCAGTTGCCAGATGAGTGCATAAGACCAAGTTTGCTAGTTCAGAGAAATATTCTATTGACTCACCGAATCTTCTGCCTTGCATTACCTGGTTACTCTATGGGGACGACCTCCAAATTGAATCAAATACTGGTAGCTGACACAAGTCTCAGTGACTCCAACAAGAGAAAAAAAGCTGGGAAAAACAGTGATGGTTCCTATTGATGGTTACTAGGCCGGTGGATTTATTGTGTCACGTGTACAAAACCCTTTGACAACCAGGTTGATATTCTGAAGTCGCTTGGTGGAAACTTCGCGATTTAGAATTAAAACGTTGAATTTGTCCTAGCGAAATTCACTGCCAATTGACTTAAACTTCGGCGATAACCAGGAATTCTTTATAAAGTAGCAAATCAACAGGTTGAAACAAATAACACCAACTTAAGTTTCATTTTTATGCTAACTAGGATGTTTATTTAAACTCTAAAATCACTAAAACACTTCAGATAACCACTGAGTATTGTTAGAAGGCAGTATAGGTAATAGAAATACTATTAAGAACTCAGTTTATAAGACAATTCGAGAGACACCTAAAGTCAACCTGTTTACGCCACAGGCGTCAGTGCCAGACTCGTAGAGGTAGAGAGCGTTCTGCTGCTCCTGACCCCTGCACGAAATTTTCAGAGTCATGAGCGTTAGTGGCTATGTGCGATCTCTTTCTCGCATTCATTCTTCGAATGAGATAAAACGAGACCTCCCATCGCTGGCAAAGTCACAACGTCTTCTATACACATCTCCACAATAATGGACTCGTCCGTTCATTTGCTAACAGTTTTTCTAGATGTCATCATAATTACGTCAGCTTTTACCTAGAATTTCAGAAAAATAGATGTGTTTATTTCTCCAACAAAATGCAACGTTTTCCAATATTTAGATTTCGACGTATATTATAGGGAGTTCAGTACGCTTCTTACGATACAGATTTTTTAAGCTAATTTTCATCAACATTATTTTGAAACCAAAACTTGAAATATTTAATATAGATTGGGTTATTGGTATTATTTATTATTCTTGGGGATTTTTTTTTAACCAGTAATGATTCCACAAAAAACTGAATCGTTACAGCATTTAATGAAAATTCGTTACCATAACGCACTTGCTGCGTCACGATATTTTTTTCTTTTAGCGAATTTAAAAAAAAATCGCTAATGAGGAGATCTGTGTTTATATATATATATATATATATATATATATATATATATATATATATATATATATATATATATATATATATATATATATATATATATATATATATATATATATATACGACCGATAACTCAAAAAATAATGGACCGATCTTGATCAAATTTGGTAAGTACCTTCCTTTTGCAAGTGACTTGGATAAGTTCGTTAGCTATGAAAATCGGACCAGGTTTTCCCGGAAAATTTTGTGTTTTCTTTCTAAAAAAATTCATATCTTCGGAAATAACAAAGTAAGGGCAACCAAATTTGGTATGCGTGTTTGTATTATAAAGAGTGAACTCTGAACCAAAATTGAGGTCTAGCTTTAAAGACAACGAAGTTATGGGCAGTTAAAGAAACAAATTTTGGAGTTTTCCTCAAAACGTCAAACTCGCAATTTTAAACGTCAAAATTTGGAATGTTTAGGCAAAGAACGTGAAACAAATACCGATTGTAAAAAGAAAATGTTGCAAGAAGAGTGTTCCGCAAACCCTTAAGTTTCATATTCAACCGTCACTGCCCTTTATTTTACTAAGATATTTAGAAAATATTCATTTCAAATAGACCCTTTCTTTGATGCTTTGGCTGTCAGTTTAGTTAAGTTGATGCTTTTTTGGATATTTATTTGTAGGTTTAGTGAAGTTTATGGTTTAAGGGTCTATAATGTTTTTAGCTTATTTCCATAGAACAAATTCGTTAAAGCATTTTTGCATTTTTTTTATCGAATTTTCGGTAAATTTGCAGTTTAGCTCTCGAACGGTTTTCAAAAAACTGTTTTCCGAAACCTGACTGGGGCTTCCTCTGGATCCACAAACCCCAAGAAAAAATTTTTGTTTACACCCCCCAAGGAAGTTACGGGAGTAGGGGTGTATAATTTTTTAAGCTAATTTTCGTAGAACAAATTCGTTAATGCATTTTTGCAATTTTTTATCGAAATATGATGCGTTTGTAAGAAAAAAATCTGGACGCAGTAAGTGCGTTTTGGTAGGGAATTTTCGGTAAATTTGCAGATTAGCTCCCGAACGCTTTCCAAAAAACTGTTTTCAGAAACTTGCCTACCCCCCCCCCTGCATGCACAATTCCAAGAAACATTTCTTGTTTACACCCCCCAAGGAAGTTACGGGACCAGGTGTTAATAGGGGTGCTGGGCGGGGTAGATAGTAAAAAGGAAATATGAGCAGAAAATGCGAATAAAACGGGCTTGAAAGTTGTCTTATTCACATCTTGAAGCCATATCCCTGCCTACCCTGCACAGCACCCCTATTCCCCCAGGTGCCGTAACTTCCTGGGCGGGTATGAACAAGAATTGTTTCTTGTGGTTTATGCAACGAGGGTGGTTGTATGCACGCGAGGGGAGAAGGAAACTCCCGACGACGAAGCAGCCACCCCTCAACCCTAACGCAAGTCAAAGCGGGGGTTGGGAGGGGGGGTGTTTTCCTGCTTCGTCGTAGGCATTTTCCTTCCCCCCCTCCTGTGCATACAACCACCCTTGTTGCATAAACCATAAGAAAAACTTCTTGTTCATACCTCCCAAGGAAGTTACGTGACCGGGGTGCGAATAGGGGTGCTGTGCGGGGTAGGCAGGGTTTAATGGGGATATGGCTTCAAATAGACAGCTTTTAAGCAGTTTTCTTTGCTTTTTCTGTTTATATTTCCTTTTTACTACCTACGCCGCCCAGCACCCATATTCACTCCGAGTCCTGTAACTTCCTTAGAGTGTGTGAACCAGATATTTTTCTTGTGGTTTATGCATCCAGGTGGGGTCCTAGTAATGTTTCTGAAAACAATTTTTTGAAAAGCGTTCGGGAGCTAATCTGCAAATTAACCGAATTTTCATTAAATCCTTCAAATTTCAATAACTCAATTTGCTATTAACGTAAGCTTTGTTGGTTAGGAAACCAACATTTAAGTTTATTTTCGAAAAATTGTTGTTTGTTTTCAAACCATAAGTAATGTTGTTAAAATATAATAACATTGTTTCTACTACATAGGCCATACCAATAATCAGATTGATGCCTGCTCGCATTTGCTATTAAAAACATGTTTATGGAAATTCACTTCCATAACACATTAGCTGCATCCAGACTTTTCAAAAATGTATTTTCAAACAATAAATTTTATTCGATGAAATAGGATACATTTTTTCTACTATATGGGCAACCAAGTTTGATGCCTACTTTCATCAAAGAAAGCCTTTTCTATAAAAAATATTTTAAAGAAAATTCGCTACCATAAGGCACTTGCTGCGCCCAGAGATTATTATTTTTGGGTTGATTTACTATTGCAAAACACCATTCAATTGTGAAATAACTTTTTAATGCCCTACAGACAGATAAATTTTCGAGGACTCCAACTGTTCAAACACCCATCTTGTGGCACAACAATTAAGTTCATGACGTCTCAGAAGATTTCCCCGAAAATTGAATGATACCTGTAATGTTATATTAACTTCATGTTAAATACTCAATGTAATTATGCAACTACTGATAAAACCTGAACTGAGAATAAATTAAAACTAAATATTTATCAACACGGTCACGGCACGGCACAACTCGACTCGGTCATATATAATTCAATTATCCTTTGTCCTATTAACATATCTACAATCCGCCTGGGGTACTCTATAAAACCAACAACTCTCTTGTTTCCACTGTAATTATTATAGATAACGAGCTTTAATTGAGGCTTTTATCCAGCTTTATATTGATTTTATTCACGATAAGTGGAGATATCGATTCATTTCAATACAATTTCAATAGAGGATGTGAGAATTCTATTAGCGAGGGCTTGTATTCAGATGGAATATATTAGCTGTTATGGATGCCACACATTGTGAGGAATTATTCAGGACTCATTTGTCGGTGAGTGTTTGACCCCTGAAGCTTAAATCAACATGGAATTTTATATTTGTATTCTTTCTCTTAAATTAGGAAACTGGGAGAGAGCATGTGAATCTGGTATACTTATAACTGGTTATTTGAATATTTAGATGAAACGCATGGGTGTTCCACGTTTTTAATAAACATAATATTATGTGTGTTAAGAAAGGTATCCTTGATTACAAATATCGGAGATAGTTGGTTTCTAAGTTAAAATAAAGTAGGGTAGAGACACCACGTTTAACCACTTTAAAAACTTCCTTTTAGTGAATTTTCTCAACAACAAAAAATCGCTAATGAGGAGATCCCGATTTTTAAAAAATGTCTTCAAATGAGCGCAAACTAGGACACCTAAAACCCATATACCGGGTCAGTTTCAAGTTTCATATGCTTAACTTTTGAGATACTGTATGTTAAAGTTTTTAAAAATAAGTAATTTTTCAATAATATCTGTAATATCGCTCTAGATCTTTTAATGACATTTCGTATACAGGTACTACGCATCAAGAGGCGTTTTTTCATGTACCACATTTCTTTTTATTTCCACCAGTGACGTTCGTGCGGAATCTTACCTGCATATTTTGGCAGGCATTGACGGTACGCTACTTCTTCTTCTTTCGGTGCCGTGCCTGTCTTCAGGCGTGGGCTATCTCCATGACGATTTGATTGAATTGGTCTCTATCTTTCGCTGCTCGGAATAGCTGTTCCACTCCCAGTCCTGTCCAATTTCTGATGTTCCGTAACCATGATATCTTTTTGCGCCCTATCCATCTTCTGCCCTAAACCTTTCCCTGGATAATCAGGCGAGGGATGTGATATTTCGAGCCTCGTATTATGTGTCCGAAATAGCTAACCTTTCTTATTTTTATGGTGTTCAGAAGTTCTCGACTCTTATTCAGCTGTCTGAGTACCTCTTCGTTACTGGTATCTGCATTCCAAGGAATTTTGAGGATTCTCCGTTAGCACCACATCTCAAACGCTTCTATTTTATTCATGGTGTCAACTTTAAGCGTCCATGTCTCACATCCGTACAAGAGAATACGTAACAGCGGAGTGTTATTAGCCGCGTCTGAACTGTGAGGTTTCTATCAATGAGAGTTGGTTTCCATTTGCTAAATGCCCTACGTACCATTTCAATCCTCGCTTTCATCATTGTTTAGCTAGCTACCCAAATACTTGAAATGTGGTACTAGTTTGATGTTGTGTCCATTGATTGTAATCGGAATTGGTTCTATGTTTATTTTACCCACGATCATCCATTTTGTTTTTTAATGTTTATATTGATGCCCCATCTTCGAACAGCCTCATGTACTCTATCCAGCAGTATTTGCAGGCCTTCCATGCTCTCCGCAATGATGGGAGTGTCATCTGCGTATCTTACGTTGTTTATAATTTCACCACCTATCTTTACTCCCTCTGTCCTGCCATATAAAGCCTCCCGAAATATGTTCTCTGAATAAAGGTTGAACAGCAGGGGTGATAAAATGCATCCCCGTCTTACGCCGCTTTTTATTGGTAGTTCACCTGTAACGCTGTTATCTAGCCTAACTACAGCTGTTTGGCTATAATATAGGTTTATCAAAAGACGCATATCATAGTAGTCTACGTTATATGATTCTAGACATTGGAAAAGTTTTGTGTGTTTCACTTGGTCGAATGCTTTTTCGAAATCAATAAAGCATATATATATATATATATATATATATATATATATATATATATATATATATATATATATATGTGTGTGTGTTTTTTTCGGAACTCACAGCTTTTTTGTAATAGTGTCCTCATGCAGAAAAGGGCTTCGCGTGTGCCCAGTCCGCTACGGAATCCGAATTGTTCCTTACCAATATTGTGTTCACATTTGGTATATAATCTGTTGAGGAGTATCTTTAAGATTATTTTCAAAGTGTGACTCATTAGGCTAATTAATTACACCTTCTAGCTTTGTTGGTTTTGGGTAGGGCGATGAAGATCGATTTCCGCCAGTCGCTGGGAAGTTTTCCTGTTTGGTAGATTTGGTCGAAAAATGCCGTTAAAACAGATATGCTTTCGTCATCCAGTAGTTTTATTAGTTCTATGAGAATTTCGTCGGGTCCTGGAGTTTTTCTTGCCTTTGATTGGTGTATTCTTTTTGAACTTCGGATTTGAGAATGTTTGGTCCGTGTTCTGTCATATAATCAGTCAGTAGATTCTCTGGAGTTTCGAGGGTCTCATCCTCGAACAGTTGTTGGATGTTGGATATACTGTTGCGATTCATTACCCTGATCTTCTTTTGTTAACAGTGCCTTTACACTCTCGCTATGCTGTAGTGTTGTGTTTTTTTCTTCTGTATATGCCAGAATGTTCCTTTAGCTTTTTATGTAAGTTAAAGTCATAATGTATGGATTGAAGAGGTTCGATTTCTCTGCAGGATTCTCTAAGCCATATTTCCTTTGGTTCCTTAATTTTTTTGCGTATTATATTGTGCACTCCCTTGTATTCACTATGATTGTTGTTTTTGTGTTTACGTCTCTCTTCCATGAGATTCAATATGTCCTGTGTCTTTTCACTTTTGGTTTTACTAGCTGTCGAACTTTTCAATTTCTCAACGAATTTTTGATATCTCGCCAATTTTTTTCGACACATTTGTTATCAAGGGGCAGTGACACAGTTGTATGTATATTTCCATATATTTCCTGGGTTAGCTCTTTAATGGTTTCGGGGTCCTTTAGTATATGTTGTTGTATTCTTGAGGTTTTCATTGGCTGTTTCCTCTTTTTGAGTTTGACGTTTAGTGTTGAGCATAACAGGTTATGGTCAGAATGCAGGTCTGCTTCAGGATGTGTTTTCGTTGCCTTATTACAATTACGGAATCGCCGGTTGATCAAGATGAAGTCGATCTGATTTCTTACGATGTTGTTCTGTGTATGTTGGGGGGACGTCCATGTGTGCAGTCTTCTGTATGGAAGATCGTACCAAGTATATGTAGTTACGAATTCCTCCTCCTGGCAGTACTGTACAAGTCGTTTTCCTTTGTCGTTGCGTACTCCTAGGCCGTACTGTCCAGTGACATCTTCTGTTGTTTCTCTGCCCACTTATGCATTCCAGTCTCCCATAATTACAGTGATTTCGTGTTTTTTTGTCGCTTTCATTACGTCTTTAATTTGCTGATAAAATTCTTCAACTTCGTCGTAGTAGGGGCATAGACCTGAATAATGTTCATATTTACAGGTCTCAACGCCAGTTGTAGCAGCATTACTCTGTCTGATATGGGCACAAAGTTGTATTGATCTACTGAGTGGTTTATTTAGCATTATAGCCACTCCGTTTCTGTGAGATGCATCTCTCGTGATGTGTGAATTGTATAATCTCCTGAGGCAGAATTGGTTGCGTCCGGCCATCTTTTTTGCACACTCCCAGTACTTGTATGTCCATTATTTGCATCTCCAGCAGTAAGTTGTCCGGTCTTCCCGCATCATAAAGCGTTCTAACATTCCATGTTCCTATTCTCAGATCAGATGTTCCCATCTGTCGGTACGCTACTAACATCTCTTAAAATAAGAATTAATTTTGAAATCCCCATTCATTCCTGAGCAAATTTGATTCGTTGTTTTTTTTCAGTCGGAAGCACGGTTTTCGCGTAAAAAAATAAAATCTTATTCTCTGCATGGTCATAACAATATCGTTAATATGACGATAGCACAATGTAGAGAAATAGCAGGCTGTGTGTAAGAATGATTAATTCTGTTGTCTTTTACTTTGATAGTTCAGTTTTAATTCAACTTTTCGCGTCTTTGATGTTTAAAATATCTGAGCAGTGTGTTATTTTGAAAACAAATGGTTAAATTTACTAACAAGGACATGGCAGACATGCATTACATGTACAGTTTGGCTGATGGCAGATCACCGGAAGCTAGGCGATTTTATCAAGAGCGTTTTCCTAATACAGTCATACCTGATAGGCGAACGTTTGCAAGTGTTCATAGAAGATTGACTGAAACTGGTAATTTGAAGCCAAATAATCAATTAAAATGGGTTCATCAAACTATAAGAACTCCAGAAATGAAAGAAGCAGTTTTAAATTCGATTGATGAAAATGCTGAACGTAGTACTAGATAAATTGCTAATTATTTGAATATCTCGCACGTTATGGTTTGGAAAATTTTGCACGATTTTCTGTTATACCCTTATCATATTCAACGGGTTCAAGCATTACTTCCCCGAGACTTTCCTTTGCGAGTTAATTTCTGTCATTGGGTTTTGGAGAAAATTGCGCATAATCCCTTATTTGACCGTGAAATAATGTTTACAGATGAAGGTAACTTCTCCAGAAACGCCATCAGATATTATCATAATAATCATATTTGGGCAGACGAAAGTCGCCATTCCGTTGTACAATTTAACCATCAAGTACAATTTTCAGTCAATGTATGGGCTGGAATTATTGGAAATTACTTAATTGGACCTTTTTTCCTACCAGAAAGACTAAATGGTCATAATTATCGCCCGTCTCTAGAGGAGGATTTGTCCATATTGCTAGGAGAAGTACCAATTTTAAGTAGAAATACAATGTGGTTCATGCATGACGGCGCGCCCACTCACTTTAGTATTAAAGCAAGAGAATATTTAAATCACACATTTAATAACCGATAGGTAGGTCATGGTGGACCCCAACCATGGCCTCCTAGGTCGCCAGATTTAAATAGTTTGGAATTTTTCTTATGGGGGGCATCTTAAAACCCTACTTTACCGCACCCCAGTAAACACTCTAGAAGAGATGAAGGGTCGTATAATAGCTTTCTGCGATATAATAAGAAATACTGGCGGTATACTTCAAAGACTGCGCGACAATATGATCAAAAGAGCTGAAGCATGCATTATTGAAGATGGAGGGCATTTTCAATAACTTAGCTAATTTTTAGGTTCTATTGTATTTTATTGTATCTCATAAGTAAAGACGTTTAGGACATACGTTCATATGAAGTTTTCTTCTTACAGACAGCTTACTATTTCTCTACATTGTGCTATTGTCATACTGACGATATTGTTATGATTATGCAGAGAAATAGATTTTGTTTTTTTTAGGCGAAAACCGTGCATTTGACTGAAAAAAACAAGTAATAAAATTTGCTTAGAAATGAATGGGGATATCAAAAATAATTTTTCTTTTAAGAGATATCAGTGGCGTACTATCAATGTCTGCCAAATTATGCAGGGAAGATTCCGCACGAACGTCACTGGTAGAAATAAAAATAAATGTCCTATATTGAAAAACGCCTCTTGATGCGTAGTACCTGTGTACGAAATTTAATTAAAATATCTAGAGTGGTATTACAGATATAAAAAAATGACCTATTTTTAAAAACTTTACCACCCTGTATCTCAAAAGTTAAGACGTTTAGGACATACGTCCATATAAAGTTTTCTTCTTAAAATGGACCCAAAAATCACCCGCTAAAATATTAACATTCAATTAGAAAACAGCCTGTATATATATCACACCGATAACTCAAAAAATAATCGGCCGATTTTGATAAAATTTGGTGAGTACTTTCCTTTTGTTGCTTGCAAGTGGCTTGGATAAGTTTGTCCCAGGTTTTCTTGTAAAATTTTGTCTTTCTGAAAAAAATAATTATCTCCGGAGATTATAAAGTAAGGGCAACCAAATTTAGTACGCCTCTTTGTATTCTAAATAGTTACACCCTTACCAAAATCTAGGTCTGTAAGTTGATAGTAAACAAGTTATAGACATTTAAAGAAAACAATTTGGGGTTTTCCTCAAAACGTCAAAGTGCGATTCGAAACGTCAAAATTCGCAACATTTAGGCAACGAACCTGAAACAAATACGGATTATGTAAAGAAAATGTCGCAAGAAGAGGGTTCTGGAAACCTCTAAGTTTCAGCTTCAACCCCCATTGTCCTACATTTTGCTAAACTATTTACAGAAAATTCATTTCAAATAGACCCTTTCTCTGATGCTTTGGCTGTAGGTTTAGTAAAGTTGATGCTTTGGCTGCAGGTTAAGTTAAGTTTTCGGTTTAACGGTCTATAATTTTTAGCTAATTTTGGTCCAAAAAATTCGTTAATGAGGAGACCGGGACTTTTCAATTTTAAAAAGATTTCTTCATATGAACGCAAACTAGGCCCCTAGTATCCATATCCGGGTTTACTTTCAGTTTTTATCTGTTTGCATATATACAAGGTGACGCATTTCTACGGTAAAGCTCAATATAATTGTTATTATACAAGATACGAGAAAAAAATTTATACGTTAATTATAAGATGTCTTAAGCTGCATCTTGTAAAAATATTTTGACAATCACTGGGCGGTCCGTAAGTCGTTGGTGATCCCTAGAATTGTTTTTTTTCAAACACCCTTATATTATTGCACTTTTGCATTTTTTATCGAAATATGATGCATGTTTGTAAGAAAAAAATCGAGACGCAGTAAGTACGTTTTGGTAGCGAATTTTAATTAAATTATTCAAATTTCAATAACTCAATTTGCTATTAACCTAAGGTTTGTCGGCTAGGAAACCAGTTTTCTCGGAAACATTTCAAGCTTATTTTCGTAAAATGTTTGTATATTTTCAAATAATAAGTAATTTTGATAAAATATGGTACATTGTTTCTACTATATAGGCTATACCGGTAACCAGACTGATGCTTGCAGGCATTAAAGAGACATATTTGCTATTAAAAACATTTTTATTGAAATTGACCTCCATAGCGCACTTGCTGCGTCCAGACTTTTCAAAAGGAGGAGATTGCGACTTCTGAAATTTAAACAAATTTCTTCGAATAAGCGCAAACTAGGACCGCCTAGAGCACCACATATGTGGGGTTAGTTCCAATTTTGATACAGGGTGACGCATTTCTGCGGTAAAGCTCAATAATAATGTTATTGTTCACAATACAAAAAAATGTAATTACAAAACTTATGAAGAAGCACAGGCTGCACGTTCTAAAATGATTTGGGATTATACAGGTGTCCCATATTTGCAAGACAAAGTAAGCATCCCTTTTATTTGGATGGAACACCCTGTATATTACGTAATTTTTGTACCTCTTTTTAAATTTGGAGTCTAGTTTGTAGAAGCATATTTTTAGCTACAATGCTTTGTTTTAAAGATATTTTGAATTTTATAAAAAAAATTAAAATTCACCTGCAACTTGTAAATGTCGTTATTTTACCGATTATTGGTGGTTAAAGTCCATTGCCTGACAGACATAGTAGTTAACTGCCAGGCGTAGATTAATTCGTACAACAGGTATAAACAAACCATACATCAACGGTAACCAAATTAAATATATATTAGGCAGAAAACATACTACCCGAACCAACAATCGTGAAATATCGGACGGAATTATGGAAAATGACAGACGACATGAAATTAAAAATTTACCAAATGATTGTTATTTAACTGGGGAATTCAATCAATTATTAAAATACACTATATCTATAGCCTTATTAACGGCATAGATATATTATGCTGTTGCATAATATAGCAGAAATTTAGACAAAAATCAAGTCAAGTCTCTATAAAAATGATTCTAAAATAGTTGCTTTTATCTTTAAACTTAAACATAAGACCGCATATAAGACCGAAACAGTCGTGTGATGTGTTTCAATGGCAATTCTACTAATTCTGTAATTAATAATTGTTACGTTCACATTGAATATAATATCCCGCCATGAAGCCGATTTAAAGTATGATGCAAATAAAACGTTATTTGACGTGAGCCTAGATGGCGTAGGAGTCATCGTCCTTGCTTCCTAAGTAAGAGGTTACGCGACTGAATCCAGCTCGATGAATGTATGTTTTTTTAATTTTATTTTGACATTTGGAGAAACAACAGTGCACAGATTTTATACGTTTTGAACAAGATCTCATTTTTGTTTAAAACGCCTAAACAAGTTTGTCACCTTTTAGCCTGAAATTATAATTTTGTTATTGTCGATAATGAAAAACCATGTAAGGCTTGATGCATTCTCGCAACAATTAGAACCGTAGACCGGTTTCGCTCTCATTAGGGCTCTTCAGTACGGCATACTAATTGTAGCAAAAATGCACCAAAAGTAATACGGCTATAGTATAGCCAGCCTTAAATCACTAAGTGAGTGGTGGACGTGCCGCCACCTAGTTGCGGAACCAAGTAGTATGTTGTCACGCCAGCTCCAAATAACACAAAGTGTTAGAAAAATAGAGACTGTATACAACTAACTAATAATTTAGAAAATTGTTAGCCCTGGCCCATTTCTACCCCAATATAGGGACAAAGTATGTAAGGATTGATGCATTTTCGCAACAAAGCTGGCGTGACAACATACTACTTGGTTCCGCAACTAGGTGGCGGCACGTCCACCACTCACTTAGTGAATGAAAAACCAGTTTGATTACCTTGACTAAACCGAAATTATACTGGCGATTAATAAGAAAAAATAACTGCTACGTTTATAATTTGGCAGATACCTTACTTTTCTAAATATGAATTAAGTTTCCTTCTGGAAATCTTCTGTATAACTTTAATGAAATTTGTAATACAAGTTTCTTTTAAAAACACTTATACTATCTACATATATAGCAAAACTTAGTTCTTTAGGTTCATAGAAAATTGAGTTTTGGGCATTTTTCTCAAAAGGAGTTAGAACGCAAGATTTTTTATATAATAGAGAGAAAGCGATGGTAACACTTTCGAAAGAATTATTCAAATGTACGCGAAGTAGGACCTCTAAAATCGATGCTCAAGGTCTGTGTAACTTTAAAGTAATAACTTTACTAATATGCCGTAAAATAACATTGTACAATTGTTATGAAAAGTCGCTACTAAACGCACTTGCTGCGTCCGGATTTTTTTTTCTAGATAATATTATAATATATCTAATCTTAGGATGGCGTTTTTGGTAAGATTTTTCCTGAACACCCAAGTTGAAGTTAAAACGGGGGTAAAAGGGCCAATGCAGGGTAAAGTAGGGGCCAAACTAGCAACTATCATGGGGCAATTTGAAAACTATAAAACTATGGGGCCTATGTTATTGAAAATGTCACCATAGTAACGTTTAAAATCAAACCAATCTGAATTAACAACAAAGTCCAAAACTATTTTAGGCTAGATCTGTAACGAAATATAATTGTCACTTTGGAGACGCGTATTTCTTCAAACTAACATTTTTTACATTAGCCCTTTTTCATCCAAGCTACAGAAAGAATAATTCAATGTCATGAGTTGCATAATATATTTTCTTTGAAGTATATATTGCAAGTTACTGTAATTACCTAATAAATTAAAAACCTTCTTCCTCGCACAACAACAAAGTATTCTACAAAGAGGAAACAGACAATACCATTCTTATGGTAAGTAAATCTTGTTCATTTCAAGTGTTTATCAGTTAAGAAAACCCAACATATAACACACAGTAACGTTTTCCTTTTTAGATAAACCTTAATTATGTTTACCAATCTTATCTTACATTCTTTACCTCTATTCCATGACTGCAACAAAAAACTGTACACACATTATAAAACAAGATATCTGATGTATTCTCATTGTGAGTAGTTCTCTTAAGATCTGCCACACGGAAAATTATACAGGCTGGCGCATTGAAAACAAAACAGACCGATTTGCGCCCAGAGAAGAAACGCTGAAACACGTCAATTTTAATATTGAGGGGGGGGGGGGCGTGTTTTGACATAAAACTCAACTTTGTCACATCAACCCCTTAAGGGTGATGTTAACAAACCTTATATTTTAAATAGGGAACATGGGTCGAGTGTTACACCATTTGAAAGCTCTTTCTTTTCGGAATTCAGCACACTAATTTTTTTGGAAGTTTTATCAACTCGTTTAAAAATTATTCACAGTTGGAGTTGCAAGAACGTATTTCATTCATTGTGATAAGAAATGCACTAATTAGTCAATTTTTCGTTAATAAAAACTAAAAAACAAAACCAAACGTTCAAAAATGTTTATTTAGTTAAGTAAGTGGTCAAATTGTTGGCCACCAGCTTCCATACAAAAGTACAAATTTTGTTCAAAACGAGCTCTGACATTCTGGAGCATTTGTGGAGTTATTGGACGGCATTCTTCAACAATGCATCGTCGTAATTCTTCGACAGACTCCGGTTCTGTTGCTCAAATTCGACTCTTTAAATGGCCCCATAGAAAGAAGTCTATCCGGTAATCTAGGGGGCCACTCAATAGCACCTCTACGCCCAATCCATTGTCCTGGAAACTCTCTGTCCTAAAACTCCCTAATACGTTGTGAAAAATGCGGAGGAGCTCCATCTGGTTGAAACACTAATTGATTTTCTTGATATCGATCATCATTTTCAACAATATCAATCAGCAGAGGGTAAACGATATCTTCTAGTAACTCCAAAGACGTTTCGCCACTCAAATTGCCATCAAGAAAAATTGGCCCAATTAAACGGTCTCCAAAAATGCCAGTCCAGACATTCAGTTTCTGTGGAGTTTGAGTGTGGACTTTGTGAAAATTTCTTGGATTATTATCTGTCCAATAACGCCAATTATGACGATTGCCTATAGAGTTTAAAAAAAACGTACACTCGTCTGAAAAACAGATATTGAACAAAAAGTTTCCGTTATTAGCTATTCGTGCAGTCATAACTTTACAAAACTCCAGCCGCCGATCAAAATCATCTTCATTCAGTTGTTGTACAAGATGAATTTTATACGGGTGAAATTTATGATGCTTCAATATTCGCTGAATAGTTCTTCTTTTGATGTTTGAAACAGTGGCCAATTTTCTCGTGCTCAAAGTTGGGTCTGCAGCAATTTGTCCTAAAACTTCAATCTCAGTAGTCTCATTTCTAACCGGAGATTCACGTTCAGGATCCCGTTTTTTGTTGGCTACTGAACCACTTTGTCGAAAGTTTGCAACTAACTCCAAAATGTATTTTCTGTTAACATGTCTGTTCGGATGTCGTTCAATAAACAAATTTGCGGTACGGTTGGTACAGTCATCGTTTTTGAAAAAAAGAGTGATTATTTCAACTCTTTCTTCTACAGAATACACCATTGTGAAATTAATTTTCGGTAGTACTATCAAGTATCAAACCGACCGATAAACTGAAATAACAAACCGCATTTCTCTCATTCCGATAAGAAATGTTCTGATAGTCAATTTTTAGTGAATTTTCTTAAAAAAATTGACTAATGAGGAGACTTTTGAATTTTGAAATTTTTTTTTCAAATGAGCGCTAATTAGGCCCCTCAGAACACATATCCGGGGTCAGTTTCAGTTTATATATATATATATATATATATATATATATATATATATATATATATATATATATATATATATATATATATATATATATATATGTATGTATGTATAACACCGATAACTCAAAAAATAATGGGCCGATTTTGATTAAATTTGGTGAGTACCTTCCTTTTGCAAATGGCTTGGACAAGTTTGTTAGCCAGAAAAATCAGCCCAGGTTTTCCCGGAAAATTTTGTGTTTTCTTTCGATAAAAATTTATATCTCCAGAATTAACAAAGTAAGGGCAACTAAATTTGGTAAGTTACCTACCAAAATTTTGCTCTGTGGGTCAAAAGACAAAAAAGTTATAGGCATTTAAATAAAAATTGATTGGGGTTTTCCACAAAACGTCAATGTTGCGATTTAAACGTCAAAATTGGCAACATTTAGGCAAAGCACTTGAATCTAATACGGGCTATGGAAATAAAATGTCTCAAGAAGAATGTTTTAGAAACCCTGAAGTCTCAGTTTCAACCGTCATTGTCCTTCATTTTAATAAAATGTTTACAGAAAATTCATTTCAAATAGACCCTTTCTCTGATGCTTGGCAGTAGCCTTAGCTATATAGTTTATCGTTTAATGGTATATAATTTTTGTAGAATTTTCGTAAAAAATCAATAAAGCTCAATCTATCTGTTATTCTACAAGATATGAAAAAAAAATGTATATATTAATTATAGGGTGTCTTGAGCTACATCTTAAACAATTATTTCTACAATGACAGGCTGGCCCATAAGTCGTTGGTGATACAAAATAATTTTTTAAATCAAACACGCCTTATGTTATTGCATTTTTGCATTTTCCATCGAAATATAATGCATGTTTGTAAGAAAAAAAATTCTGGACGCAGTAAGTGCGTTATGGTAGCGAATTTTGATCAAATGCTTTATATTGAATAGCTCAATTTGCTATTAACCTATAAGGTTGGCCAAGAAACCAGTTTTTTCGGAACACTTCAGGTTTACTTTCGGAAATTTTTGTAAATTTTCAAACAATAAAGTTATTTTGATGAAACATGGCACATTGTTTTTACTATATAGGTTATACTGGTAACCAAATTTGATGCCTGCTTTCTTAAAAAAAACACACATTATTGCTATTAAAAAATATTTTAATGAAAATTCACTACCATAACGCACTTGCTGCGTCCAGAGTTTTTGATTACAAACCAACAAAATATTGACTATCAGCACATTTGTTATCGGAATGAGTAAAATGCGTTTTTGCATCTTCAACTGTGAATAATTTTTAAACGAGTTAATCAAACTTCCAAAAAAATTAGTGTGCTGAATTCAGAAAAGAAAGAGATTTCGACTGATTTAACACGTGACTAATGTTCCCTATTTAAAATATAAGGGTTGTTATCACCATCCTTAAGGGGTTGATGTGACAAAGTTTATTTTTATGTCAAAACATGTCGCCCTCAATATTAAAATTGACGTGTTTCAGCGTTTCTTAAAAAACCTTTTCTCTGAACGCAAATCGGTCTGTTTCGTTTTCAATGAGCCACCCTATATTTTGAGCATCTAGTAAATATTAAATTGAGTTAAGAATATAATCTCGCAGTGCATTAAGCTCTGATCGTGGAGAATATTGAGTTGGTTTTGTGCAAATTGCTCCTTCTATGCGATATTACCGAGAACGCGAGGCAGGAGCGCTACATTTTGTATCTAATTTATTAACGTGGTGAATGCCGTAGTATGCATAATAATACCCTTTCATTTAGATATCCACAAGAGTTCGATCGTATTAGTGAAAATTGACGCCAATTAGATATAATTTGTATCTGATTTGTGTATGAATCGGCACATTTATAGGTCGCAGGTGCCCTTTTGATAGTCCCCTTATTAGCGAATTTTCGTAGAAAACCATCGCTAATGGGAAGATCTGTGTTTATACGGTGTGGAACAACCAAATGGAACAAGTCAGTATCTCAATGATGCGTGCGTATTTATAAAAAATCCCGAAACACGTTGATTTTAGAACGAAAAATGACGTCCTGTAACGTGAAAACTTCACGTCTTTTGTGTTACAGGTGCAACCGTCAAATGTTTAAAGAGAACGTGATACCTCAACTGAAATTCATTCTCTATTCATAAATGCTATGGTTTAAAAATGTATTGCAAAAGTTAAGAGCAAAAAAAATATTCATCTGTTTGCTATAACCAGTAGCGGCTCGTGCCTTAATGCATTGGGGGTGCGCAAGAAAAAAAGTTCGGGATGCAGCAAGTGCGTTATGGTACAAAATTTTTCTTAATTGCTTCAAATTTCAATAACTCAAGTTTATACGAACTTAGAAAGTTAGTGTATACTAGGGTCTTACCCAGGACAATATATCCACCAAATTTCATCAAAATAACTTTGTAATGTTCGGAGAAAAAATTTTATTTCAAAAAAAAAAACTCAAAATTTAAATAACTCGATTTTCTAAAAATGTTGAATGTTGAATTTTAGTGTGTAGTAAGGTCTTTTACAAGGCAAAATATCAACCAAATTTCATTAAAATAGATTTGTAATATTCGGAGAAAAAGATTTTTTTTAAACAAAACTCAAAATTTTCCCGGAAAACCTTATCTGATTTTCCTGACTAACAAAATCATCCAAGCCATTAATAAAACAAAGGCACTTGCCGAGTTTCATTGAAATCACTTGCTTATTGCTTTTTGAGTTATCGGTTGGATACATATATATATATATATATATATATATATATATATATATATATATATATATATATATATATATATATATATATATATATATATATATATATATATATATATATAAACATATAAAAATTGAAACTGATATGGGTTCTAGGGGTCCAGTTCGCGCTCATTTGAAAAATTTTTTGCAAAGTCTCTCCATCGATACCTTCTATTAGTGATTTTTTCAAAATAAAAATTCACTAAAAATGAAGAGCTTGCCTATTTTTTCCCCGAAAATGTATTATAAAAAAACCTACTTACTAAACTAACTAAACTTAATAATTATTAACTATCCTTACCAAGTTTTCCTCTAGTAAGTTATAGGTTATAGTAGTTAAAAAGTCCCTTAAAAAGTTAACCTTTAAATTTAAAATATCCACTGAATTAATTACAGTATCACAATTATGTTGTCCACTTATTAAGCAACCCAAAGTAGTAACCATCATAATAATAATAATTGTCTTGTTGGAACATGTAAACAACAACGAAATGATCTAATTAAAAATCAAACCTGACGTGAAGACGAAAATTACTAGGTAGTAGGTACACACGCTCTACCAAAAGTCCACTACAAACTGGAGGTGTGTAATTTTATAGCGCACTTATTCGGTCGTTTTCGACGAAGTTCATCAAGATTCGGCGATCATTTCGCACTGAAGTATCGCATTTCCTGAGAGCGCCGAAAAATACACACCACTGCCCGACTGCTTTATATGGATATGGATGTATATAACGTCTGCAACGATTAACACTATACTTATTCTGATTCTGTATTCTGTATTAATGGCTGCCGACTCTCTGCGATCCTCGATATACTAATTTTGTTTGTTGAATGCAGGAGGTAAAAAAGTAAATAAAAAGTTTTCAAAATATAGCATAGCAAAAATATTATTTTTTTCACGGAAGGCGGCAGTGCGCGCGCACTGGCGCACTTATTGAGGAGCCGCCCCTGTTTGTGATACTTCAACTGAAATTCATTCTCTATTCATAAATGCTATGGTTTTAAAATTTATTGCAAAAGTTAAGAGTAAAAAAAATAAATTCATCTGTTTGACGAACTTCGCTATAACACACCAAAAAATTAATAACTAATTACGTTTTATTCCTGATAATAAGAAAAAATAAAAAGTCTGGGCGCAGCAAGTGCGTTATGGAAGTTAATTTTCATAAAAATGTTTGTAAAAGCAAATATGTCTCTTTAATGCAAGCAGGCTTCAATTTGGTTACCGGTATAACCTATATGGTAGAAACAATGTGCCACACTTTACCAAAATAACTTATTGTCCGAAAATATCCAAAAAATTTCCGAAAATAAACTTAATTTTTTTCCGAGAAAACTGGTTTTCTAGCCAACGAACCTTAGATTAATGGCAAATTGAAATTTGAAGCATTTAATGAAAACTCGCTACCAAAACGCACTTACAGCGTCTCGATTTTTTCCTACAAACATGCATTATATTTCGATGAAAAATGCAAAAATTGAATAATATAAGACATGTTGGCAAACAAAAATTTTAGGTATCACCAACCACTTATGGGCCAACCTGCCAAAATAATTTTATAAGATGCAACTCAAGACACCTTATAATTAACGTATACAATTTTTTCTCGTATCTTGTATAATAACAATTATATTGAGCTTTACTTTAGAAATGTGTCACACTATATATATATATATATATATATATATATATATATATATATATATATATATATATATATATATATATATATATATATATATATATATAATTGGGAACAATAGCTATCTTCGTTATTATTTGAGCTACGAAGTCATTTAAATAGGCAAAGTTGAACAACTGGACACGCCGCTTCCGAATATGTCACGGATATCTAGATTGCACAACAACTGTCAAATTTATTGACATAACCTCAATTTTTTCAAATAGAACGATATGAATATATTGCGTTCAGTCGAGGCAGGGAAAGCCATTATATACGTACATATAATAGTATTTCCATCCTAGTACAATATTCCGAAGATAACTTGATCCCAAATTTTGCCAATTGTAGGTGTTTACGGAAATCGGGAACAATAGCTATATTCGTTATTATTTGAGCTACGAAGTCGGTTAAATAGGCAAAGTTAACCAACTAGACACCCCGCTTCTGAATATGTCACGGATATTTAGATTGACAACAACTGTCAAATTTGTTGACATAACCTCATATTTTTTTTAAATAGAACGGTATGAATATTTTGCGTTTAATCGACTCAGGGCAAGCCATTCTATACGTAAACATAATAGTCTTTCCATCCCAATAAAATATTCCGAAGATAACTTGATCACAAATGTTGCCAATTGTAGGTGTTTACGGAAATCGGGAACAATAGCTATCTTCGTTATTATCTGAGCTATGAAGTCGGCTAAATGGGAAAAGTTGACCAACTGGACACCCGGCTTCTGAATATGTCACTGATATCTACATTCCACAACAACTGTCAAATTTGTTGACATAACTTCAATTTTTTTTAAATGGAACGATATGAATATTTCGCGTTTAATTGACTCAGGGCGAGCCACTGTACAAATACACATACATATTTAAAACTGAATTTTATTTCCTAAAAACGAATAAATAATTACAAATATTGCTCAAAATGCCCACCGCTTTGATTCAGGCATAACATTGCTCTCTTCAATATATTAGATTGTATTCTCTTATGAGTCTGCAAAGAAATTCTGTTTTGTTTCTTTTTAACGTCGACCTATTTCCGCGACTATGGCCAATCCCCGACGCCAGGGAGCAGTTTTACCTCACTATCCTGGAAATTTTGCCGAACCCCTGCCTCTCTGTAAGGCGGGTAGGGATCTTTAACGTACCCAACATCGTATGGACACGGGACCGACGGATTTACGCCCCCTCCGAAGGGCGGAACGTGCAGACATTCAACTTGCTCAAATACAATGCCAGAACCTCGGTTGATGTTAATATTACAGTTTGTACTGAAAAAGTGAAAGGAGTACCCTGGGATCGAACCCAGTACCCTTCAGTTCAGAGGCACACATTCTTACCCCTAAACCACCGAGGTTCACGAAATTCTGTTAACTGCATTCGTGATTTTTACCTTCAATTCGTCCAGACTATCTACTTTTGCTGCGTAAACATCGTCCTTTATTGTACCCCATATTGAAAAGTCTAATGGGGTCAAATCGGGTGACCTTGGCGGCCATTCAACTGTACCTCCATGGCCAATCCATCTGTCAAACTGTTGTCTCAGATACAGTTGAACATTTTCGCTCCCATGTGGCTGCGCACCATCATGTTGGAACATGATGTCACTAACTCTACTCAAGGGGATATCATCCATTACATTTAGAAATTAACTTCTTAATAATTCCAAATATCTGGCAGCTGTCGGTGTTCCTTCATATAAATTCGGGCCATAGGTCCTATCTCTTGTAACAGCACACCAAACATTCGTTGAAAACCTTGCTTGAGTTTCAATGGGTATTGTCAAATGTGGTGAATTCCTGCTCCAGACATGGGTATTCTTTCTGTTAAATTTCTGTTTGCTGGAGAAATTTGACATGTCGCTCCAGATGATATTTCCCAAGAAATTTGAATTATTACTGCAGTTCTCAATTAACCACCGACAAAAATGAGAATTTTGAATACTATACTGTAGGAACAATTCAGGGCCTCATACACTTCCCTCAATGACAAACGACCATTGGACTCGAACATAGCTAGAATATCTATCTTTTGATTTTCGTTTGTTCTAGTAGGAGCTATTCTACGATCGAAACTCTCACCGTGTTGTAATTTTCGCGCTAACTTGTGCAAATATGTGTGAACGAAAGGAAGCCCTACAATGGAACAATTAGAAGATAATTAAGTCTGAACTAAGAACGGAAAGGATGCAATGAACGTAATGAAAAAATATGCGTAAAACGAAAGAATTATGGATAACACACTGACTTATACAACAGAACGAAACGCTATACGCACGAGAATAATTTAAAAAGTCATAATGACAGTAAGCAAATAGTTTCTTTGGCAACAGAAAATATCGAATCTGACAATTTACAACTGATGTAACTCCTGAAATATTTCATGGGAGAGGAAAAACGATTGTGCAGCAATCCCACAGTACCATATCAATCCATCACAGTCCAGCAGAAACAAAGTTTTTTAATTTGAACTATAGGTTCATAGTTAAAGAAAAGTTCTATGAAATGCATGCATGTAACTCCGGCTAAATTGCTTATTCAATTGCGCAAGGTGGAAAACCATTGTGTATACGTGTTCAATGACTCGCCTTGAGTCGACTAAACTTCAAATGTTCATATGGTTCAATTAAAAAAAAATGAGGTTATGTCAACAGATTTGACAGTTGTTGTGCAATCTAGATATCTGTGACATATTCAGAAGCACGGTGTTCAGTTGATTAACTTTGCCTATTTAACCGACTTCGTATCTGAAATAATAACGAAGAGAACTATTGTTCCCGATTTCCGTAAACACCTACAATTGGCAACATTTGGGATCAAGTTATCTTCGGAGTATTGTACTGAGATGGAAAGACTATTATGTGTATGGCTTGCCCTCAGTCGATTGAACGCAAAATATTTATATCGTTCCATTTAAAAAAAAATGAGGTTGTCAACAAATTTGACAGTTGTTGTGAAATCTAGATATCTGTGACATATTCAGAAGCGGCGTGCCCAGTTGTTCAACTTTGCCTATTTAACCGACTTCGTAGCTCAAATAATAACGAAGATAGCTATTGTTCCAGATTTCTGTAAACACCCTGTATATATATATATATATATATATATATATATATATATATATATATATATATATATATATATATATATATATATAAACAGATAAAAACTAAAAATAAAACCGGGTATGGATTCTAGGGGGCTTAGTTTGTACTTATTTGAAGAAACCTTGCTGAAGTTTAAGCAAAGTGGCAATTAAAGTACTTTTACTTATTACAAGCAGTTACGTAACTTAGTTACTTCTAATGTCAAAACTGAAAAAAGGCATATTTTGAACATAAGCTGTCTAATAGTGCAAATCTATGGAAATCTCTAAATAATATAGATATTAATCTCGGAAACAGAGCAACTAATTCTATTCCAGTGAACCTATCTGATGTTGAGAAGTTAAACAAGTATTTTATTGACTCCATTCCAAAGATTGATAACGCACAGGTGAGTCAGACTGCTAATCAATATAGGGACACAAAACATGTAATTTTGAATTCTCATTTAAATTTAGTGAGGTGTCAGAAATAGAGGTACTGGATTACCTGGCTATACAATAGCCGTGTTACTTTTGGTGCATTTTTGCTGCAATTAGTATGCCGTACTGAAGAGCTCTAATGAGAGCGAAACCGGTCTATGGTTCTAATTGTTGCGAAAATGCATCGAGTCTTACAGGTCCTGGATTATTTAAATTCGATTAAATCAAAAGCTGTTGGATTTGATGGTATTTCGTGTACATATCTCTTGCTCTGTTGTCCGTTTATTCTTCCATATATTACGCATGTGATGAATGCTGGTATAAGAACATCCTAGTTTCCCACTGAGTGGAAGAAGTCTAAGGTGATACCGACTGCAAAGTCAGCACGTGCTAAAGAGTTTTGTGATCGTAGGGCTGTAAGCATTCTGCCAGTGTTGTCAACAATTTTAGAAAAAGTAATGAACGAGCAGCTGAAGTCCCATATACATAAATACAATATACTACCTCAAAGACAGTCTGGTTTTCGAGCAGGGTATAGCTGCGCTACAGCCATGCTGGATATTGTGGATGATATACTTTCAGCAAGTGACAAAGGGTTGATGACAATACTTGTACTGCTGGACTATAGCAGGGCCTTTGACCCAGCAATTGTTCTCAAAAAATGCGCACCAGAACTTGCTTCTGCCCTGACTCGTCTGTTTCAGACATTTTACAATAGAGGCATATTCCCTAGTAACTGAAAAACTGCTCGAGTACAACTCGTCCCCAAGAAAGGATTCAAAGGGCTTCCTAGCAACTACAATCCGATTTCTCTCCTTTCAGTCGTTTCTAAAGTGATGGAAAAGTATATAAACACCGAATTACTAAAATTTCTTGAAAAACACAGTCTAATCCACGAAAGGCATTATGGATTCCGTCAGCGCAGATCAACTGCCGACCTCCTTTCCTTTGTCACCCATTCTTGGAACAAGTCTATTGAACTACACGGTGAATCCCAGATTGTCGCTCTAGAGATATCCAAAGCATTCGACCAGGTCTGGCACGCAGCGCTGCTTAATAAACTATCGACCTATGGCCTACCGCCAAAACTTTGTAGGTGGACAGCAAATTTCCTCTCCAACCGGAGCATATCTGTTGTCGTTGATGGCCATTCCTCTAAACTCTATCCAATTAAAGCAGGAGTTTCTCAAGGTTCAGCTTTAGCCCCTACTTTCTTTCTTCTCCACATCAATGACCTCCTCTCTAGCACATCCAACTCATTTCACAGTTACGCGGACGACAGCACCCTCCACTCAAATATACCATATTCTAAGCCTGTCTCTTTAGCCCAATTAGATGAGGATCGCAGACTCATGGAGGGTTCTGTTTCCGTGGATCTCCAAAACATATTAGACTCGGGAAGTAGAATTCTTGTACAATTCAACCCCACCAAATCACACAGCCTTGCTTTCTTTCTCATAAGAGATACACCAGCCCTAGACCCATCACAATAAACAATCAAGTTATTCAAAGTAATGAGCCCTTTTCACTTGTTGGCATTTATGTGGATCGAAATCTCAATTGGCACCAACATGTCACATCAATTGCAGAAGCGGCTGCTAAGAAATTAGGTTTCCTCTTCTGGGCTTGCAAATACTTTTCACCAGCTAATCTTATATACTTTACAAATAAGACCAAACCTCGAATACTGCTCCCACATCTGGGGTGCCGCTGCCGCTTCTACACTCGCTATCCTGGACTCAATTCAAAATAGAGCTATACGTCTCATCGGTGACCCTACCCTCACCCAATGGCTGCCATATCTTGCCCACCGACGTGCCGTTGGTGACCTTTCTCTCTCTCTCTCTCTCTCTCTTTTATAGATATCTGTACGGGCACTG
Organism: Tillus elongatus; assembly: GCA_964006375.1. Lineage (NCBI taxonomy): Eukaryota > Metazoa > Arthropoda > Insecta > Coleoptera > Cleridae > Tillus > Tillus elongatus. The sequence continues at coordinate 22,819,809 of OZ023262.1, read as the reverse complement.
CTAAGAGGAGCTTTCTTCCATAGTTCTTCCACCTGCTGCCCTCAACAGATCTGCAAGGGGAACAGAGCGAATGCACCCTTTTACTGTCCAGGTCACCAGACATAGAACATCTTGTTATGCCCGCTCTTTTGTCCTGAGGACTTCCAAGTTGTGAAATTCCTTTCCGGCACATGCTTTTCCTTCTCCCCCGAACCTCCAAACCTTCCAGTCCAGAATTAACAAGTTGCCTCTTTCCTCCTTGTCGACACCCACGGTACGATAGTATTTAGGCTGAAGCCCTCGTGGTGTGTTGTTGAAATATATAATTTAAAAAAAAAACAGTGAACCACGCAATCCTTCTTTCCATTTTAGAATTTATAAGACTGGGTAAATCTGCAATGAAAATGGTGGAATGTTACTTAAGTGATCGTTCGCAGAGGGTTTTTTGAGAGGAAAGCTTTCTGACGACAAACTTTTGAAAACAGGCGTACCGCAGGGATCTATCCTAAGTCCTCTACTATATGCTATATATACATGTAACCTATGCAACCACATCAAGTATTCACAAATTCACTCATACGCAGATGACATCCAAGTATAGTACTCATTTATGCCTTCGGATATGACGGCAGCGTGTCGTCGGATAACAGAGGATTTGAATACTATTTCCCAAGTGTCAGCAGCACATAATTTGAAACTGCATCCTGCGAAATCCACTTTACTTCTATTTGGTAGGAACGTTGACAGGCTCAACTATTTCCAACTTGCGGATGTAGAAATCAATGGCTTACGATTGCCTCTTCAAGAGTAAGAAAAGTCTGGGGTTGCTGATGGATAACGACAAGATGCATTATGCTAGCATTTTCAGGGCTTAGGAGAATATATTCCTGCAGGCATTATGTAAATCGTAAAAGTAGGCTCTTGCTGTGTGATTCGTTGGTGCTATCAGTTTTTTTAATCATTGTCTATCTGTCTACGGGCCCTGTTTACGTTCCTGTGATTCTTCAAGAATTCAGAGGGTTCAAAACTCTTGTATTAGGCTAATCTATGGTATAAGGAACTATCACAGTATATCAGCTGCTTTTGGGTCTAGTGGATGGTTAAATATAGCTGGAAGAGTTGGGTATCATTCAGGATGTCTTTTTTATCGAATCATTAAAACACATAAGCCTCCCTATCTCTACAACAAAATCACTTTTAGAACAGACGTGCACACACCGAATTTGAGACATAGGTTTACGGTGACCCCTTCGTTACATAAAACGCCGTTGCTTGAAGGATTGTTCATGTTCGGTGTGGCAAGATTCTGCAATAGGCTCCCTGTTGAGGCCAGATATCTTTCTGTGAAGAGATTCCGTTGCTGGTACCGTCGGAAATTATCTTGTCAAAAAGTTACTTAAGAATGGCCTGGTGTATTGGCGTTGCAATGCCAGTCGGAATTTTAGAATAAGATTAGGCATTCACTATCATGCGGTGATAAGATGGGTTGGATTGTGTTGGGTTAATTTGTAAATGGGTTTGGTATGGGTTGGTTACTAGTATGTTTGTGATATTATATTATATTATTTTATTTATTTTTTGTTCGAAAGGTTTGTACATATGTTTTTTCCAATGTATTTTTAACTGTAGTAGCGGCGGGAGACCAGTGGCAGCGTGTGAGTGATCAGTGCTAGCACACTGTACCGCATGCTATTCCAGATATATAAGTGGAAGAGTACTGTCTTAGAATATATGGTGCATTTGTATCGATTTATATAACCTATATATCATAATGGAATAAAATATTATTATTATTATTGTTGTTGTTGTTGTTGTTGTTATTATTATTATTATTATTATTATTATTATTATTATTATTATTATTATTATTATTATTTAGAACATGTCAATTTTGACGTTTCGAATCGCGACTTTGACGTTTTAAGAAAACCTTATTATGCATATTTTAAGAAAAATTAACTAATAAAAATTATCTCACAAAACTGAACTGTCCTAACCTAAAGGTTTTATCATAAAATACAATGAATGTTCCATTAGCTTGATTTAACACCTTTATTTCTTCAGGACGATACACGAAGAAGTTTATATAGAAAATCATGAACTAGTATTGTTTATTTCTGTCACAATAATTCATACGCACTCACGCACGTAGCTTATTGATGACATATTGTGACAGAACGTGAGAGAATGCGGGAAAGGGGTTCGCAGATCTGCTAAACACCGAGCGAGGAATGTAGCAGCTACGAATGCTCCACTCGGTGCTGTAAGCTTTTACGACCATGTAGTATAACAGGTGACGACACTACGAAGTGAAGGCAATTTCTATTTTTGTCCCTCTTGGGTTATGGATGGATTGAATTATTAATTGAATAATCAATTCATTCATTATCGAACCTATAAGGTGATAATTTGTTGTAACATGCTTTCAATAAAACCGTAACCAATATACGGATAAAAAATTAGATATTGAGGAGATCGTGACGTACTAATTTAAAAGAATTCATTCACCACTATAACCCAAGAAATAATGGACCAATTTTTATAAAATTCAGCACGGCGGTTCCTTAAGTAAATGGTGTGGACGAATTTGTTAGCCATGAAAATCTGAACAAGTTTTCAGGTAAAATTTTATGTTTTCGCAAGCTGCTCCTGCTTAACGTTTTTTTTTTGTGTGCGTTTGTGTGTCGTCGAAGTTACATGGCTACGACTTTAATACCAATTCCACATTTTCATTAAGTTCCTGAGAAATTAAAAAACTAGCATATCGAACTCATCCGATCATATCTTTCTTAGTCGTAACCGGATGTCCATACACTACATTCTTTATGAATCCCCAAATGAAGTAGCCTAGTGGTAAAAAGTCCGGAGAACGTGGAGACCAGGCGTAAGGACCTCTATTTGCTATCCACCTGCCAGAAAACATTCGTTCCAGTGCATCACTAACAGCTCTGGTACTATGTGGTGACGCGCGATCTTGCTGGTACCATGTCTCATTCCTTTCCTCGTCTGACGTTCCAGCGAATTATCGTTGAATGACGGTCCTCAATATTTCTAAACAATTTTCCACAGTAAGATTCTGGTCAAAGAAGTGGACACGTAAAATTCGATCACCTGGAAAGAATAACAAATCATAATAATAACGAGTGAGCTGTGCTACCTTGAATTTCACAATATTGAATGAGAATTGAAGAAAAGAAGTTCGCCGTACTTTTTACTGAGTCTTACTCAGTCTGTCAGAAAAAAGTTAAAAAAAAAACATTCATCTCTACGTACCTTTTATTGCACTGAATACAGTGAAGGACAACCTATTTTGAAATCCTCTTCGCCAAGTTACATGAGGATTTTCGGAAGCCCAGTAGTGACAGGTGGATCTATTGAACATTCCCTTATTGGTGAATTTTGCCTCATCAACCCAAATGACATTATTCAAAAAATTCCCATCCTCATCTTTCTGCATTATAAGCCATTCACAAAAGTTGATTCTTTTTTCCAAATAAGTGCTTACCAGGGCATGTACTGTGCTGTAAGTCCTCCATTTATGTTTTTTCAAAATTCTTTGAACCGTTGAAAATGAAAGTCGCAAGTGACGCATTAACTATCTTATAGAAGCATAGTATATACAGTCAGGAACGCTAAAACATTCACCTCACTCTCTTAATTATCAACTTCACGTTTTGCGCTGACAATTTTTTGTTGTAAATGAGCCATGTGGTTGTAAGTTTCTCATAACGACATCAATAGTTTTGTGGGTAGTTGGGGGTAAATCTGGATATCGTTCTGCAAATACACCACATGTTCTTGCTGATATCCTTCGGCATTCTCCGTGAATTAGTATTTGAGTATCCTGATCTTAACATCGCTTTTTTGAGATCAAACTGAATTTTTGTGCAGAGAAGTAAAGTTCACTTAGTTCTATTACTCGACTCAAAACATAACTGTCAAACTGAGAATTTTGGTAACTGTTCAAGTTTGCTATTTTCCATGGAACTCATAATACATACCCATATTGCATATTTCGAAGCTGAATAGCTCAAAAACCGTACGGTTTGGGTATAGGGAATTATCAACAAAATTCGAAGAGTAACAAAAGATCTTGCCAATGTCACTATAATATACAGGCTGACCCATTTAAAAAAATGAAATATCTGCGAATATGCGTTTTTAATCAGCCTGTTGACAACAATCAATTTGTTGGAAGATTGTGTGTAGTAAGTTAAAATATGCAATAATGAAAAAAATTATGCATAAAAAGTAACTTCCAAATTGCATTAATTAATAAAATACAGGGCGTTGTGTGGGACATATGTTTGTAATTAAAATGGCCGTATTTCGTGAAGCGCTCCGTATAAAGTAGCAAAACCGTATACTGGGAGAATCTCTAAGATGAGCTGTATCGGAATCTGTAATAATATATAGAATGTTATATTTAAAATGAGCGGGTTAGTGTACAATTTCGCTATAACCGGAAGTCGCAGGATGTTCTAAATATTTTAGATGAATTGGGCATATGGGGAAACCCCCATACTACAAATTTTCAGAATCCAGATCAGTCTAGTTTCTCCAAAACGTCTAATAGGAACTCGTAAAGAATCGATACAGCGATACGCCATTTATAACTATCAATTTTGCCACAGACCAAACACTTTGTGTTTCGTTATTGTTGATTTGATCTTTCTGCACCTGTTAAGGAGGCGCGAGCTTCACTGCTAGGGTATTTGCGCCAAAAATTATAGGCAAATTTTTTTTTCAACAACACATCACGAGGCCTTACAGCCTAAATACTATCGTACCGTGGGTGTCGACAAGGGGGAAAGAGGCAACTTGTTAATTCTGGACTTGAAAGTTTGGAGGTTCGGAGGAGAAGGAAAAATATGTGCCGGCAAGTAATTCCACAACTTAGAAGTCCTCGGGACAAAAAGCGGGCATAACAAGATGTTATATATCTGGTAACCTGGACAGTAAAAGGGTGCATTCGCTCTGTTCCCCTGGTAGATCTGTTGGGGGCAGCAGGTGGAGGAACTATGGAATTAAGCTCCTCTGAGTAGTGCCCGTGCAGATATGTATAAAAGAGAGAGATCTCACCAACAGCACCTCGGCGGGCAAGGGATGGCAGCCTTTTGGTGAGGGTAGGGTCACCAATGAGACGTAGAGTGTAGAAGCGTCAGCAGCACCCCAGATATGGGTGCAGTATTCGAGGTTTGGTCCTATTTGTGAAGTATGTAAGGTATAGAGATTAGCTAGTGAAAAGTATTTGCGAGCCCGGAAGAGGAAACCTAATTTCTTAGCAGCCGCTTCTGCAATTGATGTGACACGTTGGTGCCAATTGAGATTTCGATCCACAGAAATGCCAACAAATGAAAAGGACTCATTAATTTAAATAACTTGGTTATTTATTGTGATGGGACTAGGGCTGGTGTATCTCTTATGAGAAAGAAAGCAAGACTGCGATTTGGTGGGGTTGAATTGTACAAGATTTCTACTTCCCCAGTCTAAAATTTTTTGGAGATCCACGGAGACAGAACTCTCCATGAGTCTGCGATCCTCATCTAATTGGGCTAAAGAGACAGGCTTAGAATATTGTATATTTGAGTGGAGGGTGCTGTGGTCCACGTAACTGTGAACTGGGTTGTATGTGCTAGAGAGGTAGTCATTGATGTGGAGAAGAAACAAAGTAGGGGCTGAAGTTGAACCTTGAGGAACTCCTGCATTAATTGGATACAGTTTAGAGGAATGGTCATCTACGACAACAGAAATGCTCCGGTTGGAGAGGAAATTTGATGTTGTTGGTGGTAGGCCATAGGCCGGTAGTTTATTAAGCAGCGCTGCGTGCCAGACCTGGTCGAATGCTTTGGATATGTCTAGAGCGACAATCCGGGATTCACCGTGTAGTTCCATAGACTTGTTCCAAGAATGGGTGACAAAGGAAAGGAGGTTGGCAGTTGATCTGCGCTGACGGAATCCATACTGCCTGTCGAGGATTAGACTGTGTTTTTCAAGAAATTTTAGTAATTCGGTATTTATATACTTTTCCATCACTTTAGAGACGACTGAAAGGAGAGAAATGGGCCTGTAGTTGCTAGGAAGCACTTTGGATCCTTTCTTGGGGACGGGTTGTAGTCGAGCAGTTTTCCAGTTACTAGGGAATATGCCTTTATTGTAAGATATCAGAAACAGACGAGTCAGGACAGGAACAAGTTCTGGTGCGCATTTTTTGAGAACAATCTCGTCAAGGCCAGATGCTTTCCTGGTATTAAGAGAAGAGAGCATATTTCGTACCTTTTTAGTTTTGAAAGTGATATCCCTCATTTTATCCGCGACATTGGGGACTGTTGGTGGTTGAACATTTGGAGGTGGGTTGAGAGCAGAATTGCCGGCGAACAACGAGTCAAAAAGTTCAGCCTTGCCCACGGCGGTAGAAACAATTTCATCCCCTGAGACAAGAGGTGGGAACGTGCTCTTGCAGAAATTATTCCCAATAGGTTCAGCAAGAGTGCAGAAGAGTTTGCTGCCGCTGGAGCTTAAAAGGACTTTGTTTTTGATGTGGTTTTTAAACGAATTTTTTTGCCTCAGAAAGAATGCGGAAAATATCGGTTACATGCGTCGTTAAATGCTTGACGGTTTTCTTGACTGGAATTGTGTAGAAGCGTTTTGTGAGCTTTGACCTTTTCAAGTCTGGCCTTGTCACAGGATTTAGAGAACCAGGGCTTTTGAGTGGCCGAAGAGGTTTTCTGTGTACGTGGAATAAATAATTCCATGCCAGCTTGGATAATTTCGGTGACGTATTGTGAGATATCAGAGGGAGTCAGGATGTCAGGTATCGTTACAGCGATACGCCATTTATACCTGTCAGTTTTGCCACAGATCAAACACTTTGTGTTTTGTTTAGAGATGAGATGAATTTGTATCTTATTGACTAGTGAAAGTTCTTGTTGATTTGATCTTTCTGCACCTGCTAAGGCAAAATATAAACTGTATGCTTTTCTGTAAGCTCTATTGAACTATGGTTTTGACTCGGAATGTACATGTCTAATAAGATAATTTCAAGAAATCTATTTATTATTATTATTAGTGTTGTAATCAAAAACCTACTGAAGATTATAGCCTACCTTGTATAACTGAGTTTTAAATTTTACCTTAACAATACATACGTTAAAAATATACATGGAAGCCGCATCATGAGTTCATTCATTTTATTAGACATAACTACCACAAATTCCTTTAGGTACATCACATTTCTGATAAGGATAAATTGTAACAATTGTGGAATGTGATAACGATAGTTTTATCTGAGAGAAGATTTATCTTTCAACAAGAAACTTTTATTTAATGTTATTTGTATGGCACTAATTGATGTATCTAGATTTCTTATCTATCTAGAACCAGCTATATGTTTACTAAAGAGCTCCTAAATACTATGGAAATCTAGGTTACAAAATACTTTCACACTCCAGTAATTATTATGTAGAGGTTTGAAAACAAAGAAGTAATTGTATTAAAGAATATTTTTCTGCTTAAATATTAGTTAATTTTTGTAGAAAAAAATCACTATTGGGGAGATCCAGACTTTTGAATTTTGAAAAAATTTTTGCAAATGAGCGCGAACCAGGACCCCTAGAACCCATATCCGGGGTCAGTTTCAATTTTTATATGTTTATATACATGTATATATATATATATATATATATATATATATATATATATATATATATATATATATATATATATACACTAGCTGACCCGGCAAACGTTGTTTTGCCATATGAATTATTTATAGAGTATGGAAATATATCTTATTTATTATAAGTGTGTGCGTATGTGGTATATGAGTGGAAGAGGCATTAACGCTGTGAACGTTGTGAAAATAACAACACACCAAATACTAATTTTTTAAATTTATTGTAACTTTTTTAAAATTATATATACAACGAATTATGAAAATATTAGTCAACAATATTAATCTCTTAGTGCAATGGAGTGTACAATATTTTTTGTCATTCCATCTTTAGCAAACACAAACAAACTGGATGGTTTGCCCCCTCGAGAGCATGCAACGTATAATTGTCCGTGTGAAAAACATGGTGTGCTTAAATCTAAGCCACAAACAGACATTGTTTGACCTTGAGACTTATTAATAGTCATTGCGAATGCCAATCTAATGGGGAACTGAATGCGTTTAAATTGAATTGGCACATCTGAGGGTATAATAGGGATTCGTGGAAGTAATATACTTTCACCCCGGAATTTGCCATTTAGAATAATCGTTGTTCATTGATTTTTTAACGACTAATCGCGTGCCGTTGCAGTGCGGCCGTGGTGGGTTCAAATTACGAAGCGAAATAACGGGAGATCCAACTTTGAGTACTAAATTATGCGGTGGTATGCCTGGTAAATCCAATGAGTTTAATGTATCAATTATTTATAAAATAGGAATGAATAATGACAGCCCTGCAGATTAATAATAAATTAACTTGAGAATTACACTTAAATAGTAAAATGATATTTGTAAACGTATGATGAAAAACAGTATAGTATTAATGTGTTTATTTATCTTTTATTATTTAACCTACCTTTCACAATATTTTTCCTACTCCGTGCTGTTTACGGGGTGAGAAGTGACACCGGTAGACCCTTGGCGCGACCGGGGTTAAAAACGCTATAAAAAAGTAGGGGTTGGTGGTAGGAGAGTGAAAATTAGGGACTGAATGTATTTTTTAATGCCACGCCACAAAAAAAAAATAACCAAAAAAAATTTGTCGGAAAAATGAAAAAAAATTTTGAGCCACCCTTAACACTTGGGGGTGTCAAAATTAGTTATAAACCTATTCTAAGACCTACTGAATATACATATAAAATTTCATCAAAATCGGTCGAGCCGTTTCAGAGGAGTATAAACACTAAAACTGTGACACGAAATTTTTATATATTAGAATATATATATATATATATATATATATATATATATATATATATATATATATATATATATATATATATATATCAAAAAATTGTGGGAAAGCCGTCAGTTGTAGAATAAAACTCTTTATTATAGGCCGAGCTTTCGGAAAAACTTTTTTCGAATGAAAACTCAAAATTTTCCCGGAAAACCTCGTCCGATTTTCTTGACTAACAAACTTGTCAAAGCTATTTACAAAAGAAAGGTACGTGCCCAATTTTATTAAATTCGGCTAATTACTTTTTGAGATAATAATTTTTTTCGAATGAAAACTCAAAATTTTCCCGGAAAACCTCGTCCGATTTTCCTGACTAACGAACTTATCCAAGCTATTTACAAAAGAAAAGTACATGCCAAATTTTATCAAAATCGGCCCATTATTTTTTGAGTTATCGGTGTGATACATATATATATATATATATATATATATATATATATATATATATATATATATATATATATATATATATATATATATATATATATATATAAAAACATATAAAAATTGAAACTGACCCCGGATATGGGTTCTAGGGGTCCTAGATCGCGCTCATTTGAAGAAATTTTTTCAAAATTCAAAAGTCGAGATCTCCTCATTAGTGAATTTTTTCTAAGAAAATTCACTAATACAAACAAAAACCAAAACTGCAGACGAATTCCAGCGATTCGCGGAAAATATTAAAAAAACATAACTATGCTTTTTGACTATAGATAAAATCTCTTTTACCAAATGTCTTAAGCCATACTATGGGTAACCTACACACACACACATGCGCGGACCCCACAGGTCAGACGCCAGGCACAAGAAACAACAAAATACAAAGGAGAGACCACTACACCAGCATATTAACCTCCAAGACCCTGTGGATTACTTCACGATCTAGTCCAACTATCCACTTTTTTAAACCGACTTTAAAACCTCGAAGTCCATGCTGCTGGCGAATTTGGGCTGGTATAGAATTATATATTCTTACGCAAAGGTAAGCATAGGAACGCTGTGCAATTGTCTTCCTAGCTCTTTCTGTTTTAGATGCGTGTGCGCAGTGTCTCGTATTATAGTTGTGACTCAACTCCTTCAATTCACATCGATGAATATGCTGGTATACAGCAGCATTAAAGTAGAAAAGCTGCCTAATACCCAGCAGTTTTGTCTTAGCGTATAAAACATCCGTAGCATATGTGCGTTCTTTACCACAAATCACCTTGATGAAACAATTTTGAGCAATCTGTAATTGAGATATATGACACCTTGCAGCACCACCTCAAGCTATTATAGCATATCGTAAATGACTCCACTAAAGAATAATATAGAGTCCGCAGGTGTTTGATGTGTAGCATCTCTTTCAATACTGCAAATTTTACCATCACAGAGCGAATCTTTTTAGTTACATTTAAAATGTGGTGCTCCTATTTCATGTGTGAATCTATAGTAACACCCAAATACACCGCATGCTTTACACTTTTTATCTTCATGCCATCACATATTTCCAAGGTGGCAAAAGTTGGCAAGTTCCTTTCGTAGCATGAAAATGGTATATACACTGTCTTCGCCGCATTTACAGTCAACAATCGGTTTTGAAACCATTCCAGGATTTTTCGAAAATCCGATTCAACTGTAGATTTGAGTATATCCCATGATTCTGCGTTATAAAATATAGCAGTATCCATCTATCTTTCCTAACGATCTAACATAAAAAAGGTCGTTTATATAAATATTAAATAATAAGGGTCCTAGAATGGTTCCTTGCGGAACACCACAGTTCATTTTTACCACATCACTCAGAACACCATTCACACACACCACCTGATATCTGTCAGACAAATAGCTTTGTAAGAGCTGTTGTTGTCTTCCCCTAAACCCAATCTTCTCCAGTATTTCAAGCAATCTTGTGTGATCAACCGTATCGAATGCCTTTTTTAGATCCACCAAGACACACAATGAAGGTCTGGTGTTATCCAGACTGTGATATATATTACTCGTCAGTTCAATTTCAATTTCAATTTTTCAATTATGTAATAACAAACATGTTTGTTATTACATAATTTTTTTAATAAATTTTAGAAGCTTTCAAAGTCCTCGAGGTCGAAATTACGTCCGTAATGAAAATCACGATCATGCAATCTGTCAGTTTTTTGAAGAAAATCCTGCCACGTCAACAAGAGCAGCCGAAACAGAATTGGATATACCAAAATCAACCATTCAAAGAACTTAAAGAAAAAGCAAATACCATCCTTATCAACCAAGGATTTGAGGAAGGTGATTATGAACGTAGATTAAGGTTTTCTAACTGGTTTATTGATAAATGTCGTGAAAATCGAGACTTTCCTAAGCAAGTAATTTGGACTAATGAAAGCCGTTTCACAAATTCGGGAGCGTTCAATCGTCACAACCATCATCACTGGGCAATTGAGAATCCAGAATTACGAAATCCCGTAGATTTCAAACGCGCTTTGGAGTGAATGTATGGTGTGGAATCTATGGTAGGCATGTCTTAAAAGTGTAACGAGGGCCCAAAAGTGTAGTCTTAATTTCTTAAATCAAAAATTTCTCTTCTTGTAAGTTGCAAATATATCTTTTAATTTTTTAGGATATTTACGCTGTTACACTTAATAGCCGGCGTTATTTTGAGATGTTGAAACCCAAATAATCCCTACAATCAGACAAGCGGTGACAGCGAATCAATTTGAAAATGTTCGGTTTCAGCATTATGGCTGCCCTGCTCATAATTCTAGGGAGGTATAGACTCTACTTCGTAACACATTCGGGGAAAGAATAATCTCAAACGGCGGTCCAGTACTATGGCCAGCTAGGAGTCCAGATATTACGCTTCTGGATTTTTACTTGTTGGGGGACCTGTAAAAAATAAAACGCATAAATTCGATCCACCTGAAGAAACAGGCATATTAATTCAAATGACAATAGAACTGTTTGCTGGAATTAATAGACACACTTTAGAACGAATGACAATCGCCTAGCGATTATTTAACAATAAACACGAAATCTGACTAGATGATTGGATTCTACGTTAAAAGTTGTAACGATGTTTTATAACCTCCCCAAAATAAAAGATAAAGTATTTATTTACTCGGTATAGGCAAGCAGTAGTAGTATATGAGGGACCTCAAGTGAACCCAAATCTGGTCAGTAGTAAGGTCACTATTTCCTATAAGTCCTACCCTAAAAAGTTTATATCTATCAGATTTATAATTAGCAGGATTAGAAATGCTTTATAAGGTTTGAAGATCTTATTATTGTTTACTCCTTATGCTGTTGTTGTGTCGTTGTCTGAAGTCTCAGAGTTATCAGCGCTCCAAACTAGTGCCTGGTTACAATGATTTTTCTAAAAGTTTATTTTCGATATCTAGGAAATCGAGATCAAGAGTTCATATGAGTGTCGTCACGGAAGGTCAAAAGTGTTTAAAGAGGAATTATCTTTTCAATTAGACAGACATGTTAATGTAACAAAATATTAGGTTTATTAATAAGAGTTGAATTTGAAATGGTGAACAAAAATAAAATTAAATTGTTGGTAGCTCTCAAAATGAACAAATAGAAATCAAATGAATAGCAAGAATTTCAATAACAAGAAATTATCAATTTACATGCATATGACAGAATAGTGAGGCAAATATGGTTTGTTTATTACTAAAGAAATCTCAGCACTTATATTGATATATGTTAAAAATTAGATGCTGTGTGTTGCAGCTCAAAAGTAAACAAACTAATATGTAAATTATTTGACGTTTGTCAATCAATTATTTTAATCTTTTACTCAAATCCTGGCCAGTTTCTCGAGTGAAGCTCAATTTAAAAAAATATTATGTATACATGTATACCTCTGTGAAAACTTTATACTAATTATTGAAAAACAGGTGATATTAAAGACAGTGTACAGGTTAGATATTTTTACAGACAAGACTTACTGATTACAATTTCAAAAACTACGTGTTTAAATTTACAAACAAAACTAACTGATGAAATTTCAGAGATTAAAATAGGAAGTTCATAATTATTCTAATAGCAACTCCCTGACATTGCTCAAAAATCTAAACTTGATTGAGTGTCTTTGAAGGTTGAGATTATAAAAATTCAGCTGCCAGGTGAGTACATCAGACCAAGTTTGAGAAAAAATTCTATTGACTCACCGAATCTTCTGCCTTGAATTACCTAGTTACTTTATGGGGATGACCTCCAAATTAAATCAAATATTAGTAGCTGACACAAGTCTCAGTGACTCCAACAAGAGAAAGGAAGCTGGGAAAAAACAGTGATGGTTCCCATTGATGGTTACTAGGCCGGGGGATTTATTGTCACGCGTACAAAACCCTTTGACAAACAGGTTGATATTCTGAAGTCGCTTGGTGGAAACTTCGCGATTTATAATTAAGACGTTAAATTTGCCTTAGCGAAATTCACTGCCAATTGACTTAAACTTCGGCGATAACCCGGAATTATTTTTAAGGTAGCTAATCAACAGGTTGAAACAAAGAACCACAACTTAATTTGCGCCTTTATGCCAACTGCGGTGTTTATTTAAACTCGGAAATCACTAAAACAATTCAAATAACCACTGAGTATTGTTAGAAGGTAGTATCGGTAACAGAAAGACCATTAAAACCTCGTTTATAAGACAATTGGAGAGGCACCTCAATAGAGGATGTTCACGCCAGAGGCGTCGGCGTTAGATTCCTCGAGGCAGAGAGTGTTCGACTGCAGCTGACACCAGCACGCAAATTTCAGTGTTATGAGCGCTAGTCGTTATTTGCTAGCTCTTTCTCGCATTCATTCCTCGAATGGGATAGAACGAGAGCCCCAATCCTCGGCAAACTCACCAACGTCCTCTATGCACACCTCTACAATAATGGACTCGTGCGTTCATTTCTTAACCGATTTTCTGGATTTCATCATAATTACGTCAGCTTTTTACCTAGAATTTCAGGACAAGAGAGATGTTTATTTTCTCCAACAAAATGCAACGTTTTTCAACATTTAGATCTCGACGTATATTATAGGGATTTCAGTACGCTTCTTACGATACAGAATATTTAGGCGAATTTTCATCAACATTATTTTGAAACCAAAACGTGAAATATTCAATATAGATAGGGTATCTGGTATTGTTTATTATGATTGGGGGTTTTATCAGTGTTTTTAAACCAGTATCGATTCCACGTAAAAACTGAATCGTTACAGTTTTTACAGAATTAACAAATGTGGATAAATAAAAAAGTTATAACATTTTGAAGAAATGCGCCATTTTTCTTATTTAAAAAAATCGCAAAACCCAAAAAAGTTAGGGAAGTCGGCTAAGCAGCTTTGGATTGGTAATAAAATTGCCTACAACTTTCGCCATTTAACCGTTTCTCTCTCTTATTGTTTCTGAGATTCCTATACATGCAATACCATTTGCGGCACACTGTATAAGGATATTTTCGAGTTTGACGATATTATAAAAACTCTAGACGCAGCAAGTGCGTTATGGAAGTGGATTTTCATAAAAATGTTTTTAATTACAAATATATCGCTCTAATGCGAGCAGGCATCAATTTGGTTAGCGGTATAACCTTTATAGTAGGAACAATGTACCATATTTTATCAAAATAATTATTTGAAAATGTACAAAAATGTTCCGAAAATAAACTTTAAATCTTTCTAAGAAGACTGGTCTCCTAGCCAATGAACCTTAAGTTAATAGCAAATTGAGTTATTGAAATTTGAAACATTATTCGCTACCAAAACGCTCTTGCCGCGTTTATACAAAAAATTTCCGAAAATAAAGTTAAATGTTGGTTTCCTAAACAACAAAACTTACGTTAATAGCAAATTGAGTTATTGAAATTTGAAGGATTTAATGAAAATTCGCTACCAAAACGCACTTACTGCGTCCAGATTTATTTCTTACAAACATGCATCATATTTTGATAAAAAATGCTAAAATGCAGTAACGAATTTGTTCTACGAAAATTAGCTAAAAATTATAGACCGTTAAATCATAAACTTCACTAAACCTACAGCGAAAGCATCAACTTAACTAAACAGACAGCCAAAGCATCAGAGAAAGGGTCTATTTGAAATGAATTTTCTGTAAATATTTTAGTAAAATGAAGGTCAATGACGGTTGAATCTGAAACCTAAGGGTTCGCAGAACACTCTTCTTGCAACATTTCCTTTTCACAATCCGTATTTGTTTCACGTTATTTGCCTAAACATTGCCAATTTTGACGTTTTAAATTGCGAGTTTGACGTTTTGAGGAAAACTCCAAAATTTGTTTCTTTAGCTGCAGGTAACTTTTGTCCTGAAACTTAGAGACTTTAATTTTAGTACATACTTTACTCTTTATAATACAAATACGCGTACCAAATTTGGTTACACTTACTTTGTTATTTCCGGAGAAATAATTTTTTTTAGAAAGAAAACACAAAATTTTGCACGAAAACCTGGTCCGATTTTCCTGGCCAACGAACTTATCCAAGCAACTTTCAAAAGGAAGGTACTCACCAAATTTTATCAAGATCGGTCCATTATTTTTTGAGTTATCGGTACGATATATATATATATATATATATATATATATATATATATATATATATATATATATATATATAAACATATAAAGTCTGAAACCGACCTCGGATTTGGGTTCCAGGGGTCCTAAATAGCACTCATTTGAAGAAATTTTTTCAAAATTCAAAAGTCGGGATCTCTTCATCGGTAACGAACTTATCCAAGCCACTTGCGAAAGTAAGCTACTCACCAAGTTTTACAAAATCGGTCCATTATTTTTTAGTTATAAGTGTGACACATAAATATATATATATATATATATATATATATATATATATATATATATATATATATATATATATATATATATATATATATATATATATATATATATATATATATATATATATATATATATATATATATATATATATATATATATATATATATATATATCGTTCCGTTAATATATAAACACGGATCTCCACATTAATGAATTTTTTTAAGAAAATTCACTAAAAAAGAAAATTTTAATCACCAACGACTTATGGGCCAGCCTGTAATTGTATTATTTTTTTAAGATGTAGGTCAAGACACCCTATAATTAATGTATACAATTTTTTTTATATCGTGCATAATAACGGATATATTGAACTTTAAATTTTTTACGAAAATTCGACAAAAATTACATACCATTAACTGATAAACTCTATAGCCAACACTACTGCCAAATCATCAGAGAAAGGGTCTATTTAAAATGAATTTTCTGGGAATATTTTAGTAAAATGAAGGACAATGACGATTGAAACTAAGACTTCGGGCTTTGTAAAACATTCTTCTTAAGACATTTTCCTTCCATAGCTCATATTAGTTTCAGGTTCATTGCCTAAATATTACCAATTTTGACGTTTAAAATCGCGACTTTGACGTTTTGAGGAAACCACAAATTTATTTTTTTCAAATGCCTGTAACTATTTTGTCCTTCAACCTACAGAGCTAAATTTTGGTAGGTGACTTACATATAATGATGTAAACGCGCGTATGAAATTTGGTTGCCCTTACTTTGTTAATTCCGATTTTTTCGAAAGAAAACACAACATTTTCCGGGAAAACCTCGGCGGATTTTCCTGGCTAACGAACTTATCTAATCCACTTGCGAAAGGACGGTACTCTCCAAGTTTGACCAAAATCAGTCCATTATTTTTTTTGTTCTAGGTGTGACACATAAATAAATAAATAAATATATATATATATATATATATATATATATATATATATATATATATATATATATATATATATATATATATATATATATATATATAAACATATAAAGTCTGAAACCGACCTCGGATTTGGGTTCCAGGGGTCCTAAATAGCGCTCATTTGAAGAAATTTTTTTAAAGAAAATTCACTAATATAATTTTCTGGCCGTTCTACACATTCGTAGCAGATTTCTAGCTCTTGAAATAAAGTTAATTTGATGGAGGTATTCAGGTATTTTTTCTTGGAAACTATCTCGTAGTAGTAAAATTCTATTATGAATGGTTATATAAACACTTTTAGCGGCTTAGAGGAGCAAGAACGACAGTGAGGAGTAGGTAAGCTGGTGTATGCACTGTGCACCGGTGTTGTCTGTTTATTCACCATCAATGTTTCTGTTTACATTACACATTCTTTAAGCCTTTACCTTTACCTTTAGTTGTTTGTAGCTCATGGTCCCATCCAGTATTTTACTTGAATGATGTATCAAAACTTTTGATTTACATAGAGCTGTTAGAGACAATTATACATGGTCGTCACTTAAAAAGCACAGTCTCCAATGAGTGAGGATTGGAACCTGTGATGAGCACTGTGAACCATGAGACCGTTCGGAAGAGAACAATATCGTTGACCAGAGTATTGAAAAACAGAGTGTTCCAGTTAAAAAAACTTATAATAATTTGAAACTAACTTAATTCGACATTAAATTTCCACCACCCTGTATGCAATTAAACCACCCTGAAAGTGGGTATGGAAAGCTTAGGGGTCCAGCTATTCCTCCTATGAATACTTTACCTTTTTTATTGTAAAAAAATACATGATTTTAAGCTGGGTACTGTGTCTCTCCATTTTTAGTGAATTTTCTTTTAAAAAACTAACTAATGAGGAGATCCCGACTTTTGAATTTTGAAAAAATTTCTTTAAATGAGCGCGAACCAGGCCCCCTAGAACCCATATCCAGGGCCAGGTCAAATTTTTATGTTTATGTATACATATATATATATATATATATATATATATATATATGTATATATATATATATATATATATATATATATATATATATATATATATATATATATATATATATATATATATATATATATATATCACACCGGTAACTAAAAAAATAATGGGCCTATTTTGATCAAATTTGGTACACACCTTTCCTTTGCAAGTGGCTTGGATAAGTTTGTTAGTCAGGAAAATCCGCCCAGGTTTTCACGGAAAATTTTTTGTTTTCTTTCGAAAAAAAAAATTCATTATTTTAATTTATTAAATCTGATTCAAGAAAGTTAGAACGTCAACATTGATAATTATGGTAGGAGTACGAATGTTAGTGAAAAATACGACACGAAATGACCAAGAAGCTTCTAGATCTGTGTCGAAGTCGTTATTTTCCTTCATTTCGTTAAAATATGACCAGAAATCCATTGTAAATCAAAATTGTTTTGTGTAAATAGTAAAGACGTTAGACAATTAACATGTACTACCGGATATACCTGCTAGTATAGACATATCGGCCGTAGCCAAGTGGGATAAGCTCTGTACATCGGATAATCGACTCCTACATGACGAGTTCTAATCCCTTTAGTGACTTTACTTTTTATCAACTTTTTTTTAATTGTCATTTCACTTTACCGTTAACTGCTCAAATTGTTGTTATTTCGATGAATTTTTAGCGAATTTTTGCATAAAAAGTAATTTAATAAAGAGAAGATGAAAGTTTCAAGATTGACTTCAAGTTGAATAGCATATCTAGTTGTTTGTTCTTGCCCTAACTTAGTGATCCATATTTCCATATTTAATGCAGTCGTAGACTTATCCTGTGGCTTCACAAGTACTCACTTTCTTCTCTGCAACTACCTTTTTACGGTCGCCAAGCAAAAGAAAACCTTTTTGTGGTTCATTACTGCATTTTAAAATGTACAATTGGTTCTTGTAATAACAAATTTTTTCACTACATTTTTAGCGTACCTTCTTGGAAAAAAAGTGCTTCTAGTTATGCCGAAAGAAAAATGTATTGCGAATTTTTGTGTGAAAGAATCTGTAGCGAAGTTTCGATGGACAATTTTTAACGAAATCCGTGAAAAAAAATAATGTTAATAGCAAATTTCGTGCAAAAAATTTTTTAGGGAATTTTTGTGAAAAATATTTTACACAAAGAAGTAGTATTTTTTTAAGAATTTTCATAAAAAATATTTTTTTAGCACATTTCCTGGATTTTATTTCCTGGGGATTATCGATTATTATTTTATTACAGTAATGAAATTTGGATTAGTTTATAAATTCATAAATTTTAGTTTTGGTGTAAATCTTGTCCTTTTTGAATTAAATCAAAGCGTTAGCATTTATTATTATTATATTATATTGATAGTGTCCTAAAGTATTTTCATATACACGTTACCTTTTTACAGGAGAGAATAAGAAAATGTAAGCCGGTCTGAAACGTACTATCAATAATACGCTAACAACAATAATTGTATATAAATATTTAATGAATCTTATATGAAATTCCACAGCAAACAAATACTGCAAAGTCACCTGTACAAAGTACTTGTTGTTTATTTTTATGTACACAGCATAGATTATCTAAATTTACTCTCTTGTTTCGAGAAATCCATCAAACGCATGGTGGAGGAAACAATACGAGTAGATATTGCTGGCGCGTGGTTTTGATTAGATCATATCTACAAGTGTAAAAATGTCCAAGTCTACTGGAGAAATGACTTGCCTGATAGTAGATACATTTTAAAGGAAGCCAATTGAGTATTTGGTACTATTTAAATAACTTTATCTGAATTTTTTGTTAAGAGCGGCCAGTAGTTTAGCAATTTTGTTATAAGTGTTTAAGTAAATAAATATATTGCAAAACATTGTCACTAAATCACCTTGAATAAAACAATTATGTTTTAAAACACTTACCCATTTACATCTTTGTAACACTCGAGTAAATTACTTTCTTTAGTGCTCAGTGTTGTATGTATTATATTCTTGTTTCCTTAACACCGATCTCTTTCCACAATCATGGTCAACCCAGTTCTAGAGCTGGTCAGCTCATTAATAGTTGGCTGGTGTGGTATACTTGCAATATAGTAGGTGGTAGTGGAATTTTCCATTACGTGATAGTGAAGGATTTGTTTCACGCCCGAGGAGGTACCACCCCTTACATCAAGGGGCCCAACGGACGTTTCCGGTTCTGGTGTATATGAGTCGGTTTCCCTTATAAGCAAAAATGATTATGGCTCCTCCTTGTACAAAAGATTCCGGAGGCAAAATACCCCTCCATTCGGATCTCCGGGAGAGGGGTGTACAGGGAGCGCCAGCATCGAAATTTACAATAATCTTCTCGAATATATGTGGCCTGAACTCCGTCCACCATTTCCTCCAGGCTAATAGGCCCCAACTCCTCTTCCTGCCCGAAACTCAAATCAGTACCAAAACAGCCACTAATCACCTTAATTTCCCGGGGTATGAGCTCCTTACTTCTTTTAGATTGCATGGAGGCGTGTGCGCGTACGTCCGTAGCAATCTACCCTGCACCAGACTCCCCAATTTAGAAGCTGGAAGAAAAGACATACTATGGACAAAACTCTCTCTCAGGGCTGCAACTAAATTCATCTGTTGCATTTACCGGTCACCTTCTGACAACAACTTTGTCCAGCTCTTTGACTACCTTTCTGAAAAAAACCGACCATCTGATTTCTGAATATCCTTCCTCCGAGGTCACTATTCTTGGTGACTTCAATGTCCATAATAAGGAATGGCTAGTATCTTCAAAAACCGATCCAAAAGATAGAGCAGCGGAGGCCTTTGCAGTCAGCAATTTTTTAGCCAATATGGTTCAGCAACCTACTCACTTTCCTCGCATCCCAACACACAGCTCAAATCCCTTCGATCTCCTTCTTATTACAAATCCTGACTGCTATAAGATATGAGTCACCGCCCCCCTAGGTCGCTCAGACCACGGCATGGTCACTGCTTCCTGCGCAATGCAACCCGAGGTCAAGCAGTCATCCCATCCACGTATCGTTTGGCACTACAACTCCGCGAACTGGGACGAAATGCGAGATTAAGTTTCCTCATTTCCATGGACGTCTCTCTGCTTCTCTCATCCTGACCCCTCTGATATCTCACAAAACGTCACCGAAATTATCCAAGATGGCATAGAATTATTTATTCCACGTACACAGAAAACCTCTGCAGCCACTCAAAAGCCGTGGTTCTCTAAATCCTCTGACAAGGCCAGACTTGAACAGGTCAAAACTCACAAAAAGCTTCTACACAATCCCAGTCAAGAAAACAGTCAAGCATTTAACGACGTAAGAAACCGCTATGTCCGCATTCTTTCTGAGGCAAAAAACTCGTTTAATAACCACATCAAAAACAAAGTCCTCTTAAGCTCCAGCGGCAGCAAACCCTTCTGGACTCTTGCTAAATCTTTTGGAAATAATTTCTGCAATAGCACGTTTCCACCTTTTGTCTCAAGGGATGGAAGTGTTTCTACCGCCCTGGGAAAGGCTGAACTTTTTGCCTCGTTCGCTGGCAATTCTACTCTTAACCCACCTCCAAATGTTCAACCACCAAAAGTCCCCAATGTCGCACATAAAATGACGGATATCATTTTCAAAACTAGAAAGGTACGAAAGATGCTCTTTTCTCCTAATACCAGGAAAGCCTCTGGCCTTGACGAGATCCCAGCAATTGTTCTCAAAAAATGCGCACCAGAATTTGCTCCTGTCCTGACTCGTCTGTTTCAGACATCTTACAATAGAGGCATATTCCCTAGTAATTGGAAAACTGCTTGAGTACAACCTGTCCCCAAGAAAGGATCGAAAGCGCTTCCTAGCAACTACAGGCCTATTTCTCTCCTTTCAGTCATCTCTAAAGTGATGGAAAAGTATATAAACACCGAATTACTAACATTTCTTGAAAACACAGTCTAATCCACGACAGGCAGTATGGATTCCGTCAGCGCAGATCAACTGCCGACCTCCTTTCCTTTGTCACCCATTCTTGGAAAAAGTCTATGGAACTACACGGTGAATCCCAAATTGTCGCTCTAGACATATCCAACGCATTCGATCAGGTCTGGCACGCAGCGCTGCTTAATAAACTACCGGCGTATGGCCTACCACCAAAACTCTGTACGTGGACAGCAAATTTCCTCTCTAACCGGAGCATTTCTGTTGTCGTGGTTGACCATTCCTCTAAACTGTATCCAATTAATGCAGGAGTTCCTCAAGGTTCAGCTTTAGACCCTACTTTGTTTCTTCTCCACATCAATGACCTCCTCTCTAGCACATCCAACCCAGTTCACAGTTACGCGGACGACAGCACCCTCCACTTCAATATACAATATTCTATGCCTGTCTCTTTAGCCCAAATAGATGAGGATCGCAGACTCATGGAGGGTTCTATCTTTGTGGATCTCCAAAAATATTAGACTTGTGAATCTTGTACAATTCAACCCCACCAAATCACAGTCTTGCTTTCTTTCTCATAAGAGATACACTAGCCCTAGACCCATCACAATAAACAACCAAGTTATTTAAAATAATGAGTCCTTTTCACTTGTTGGCATCTCTGTGGATCGAAATCTCAATTGGCACCAACATGTCACATCAATTGCAGAAGCGGCTGCTAAGAAATTAGGTTTCCTCTTCCGGGCTCGCAAATACTTTTCACCAGTTAATCTCTATACTTTATATACTTCACAAATAAGACCAAACCTCGAATACTGCTCCTACATCTGGGGTGCTGCTGCCGCTTCTACAATCGCTATCCTGGACTCCATTCAGAAGAGAGCTATACGTCTCATCGGTCACCCTACCCTCACCCAAAGGCTGTTATACCTTGCCCACTGACGTGCCGTTGGTGACCTCTCTCTCTTTTATAGATATCTGCACGGGCACTGCTCTGAGGAGCTGTCTTCCATAGTTCCTCCACCTGCTGTCCCCAACAGATCTACTAGAGGAACAGAGCGAATGCACCCTTTAACTGTCCAGGTCACCAGACATAGAACATCTTGTTATGCCCGCTCTTTTGTCCCGAGGACTTCCAAGTTGTGGAACTCCTTGCCGGCACATGTTTTTCCTTCTCCCCCGAACCTCCAAACCTTCAAGTCCAGAATTAACAAGTTGCCTCTTTCCTCCTTGTCGACACCGACGGTACGATAGTATTTAGGCTGTAAGCCCTCGTGGTGTGTTGTTGAAATAAAAAAATAAAAAACACCGACTCCAGGCAGCAGCTTCACCACAAAATCATAAAAAAATCTACGAACCCTTTTCGCTTAGTAAATATGGTAGAGATCTCTGCTCAACATCACGTGGCACACGTCTCCGTTGAAGCGCGGGACGTGCAGGCATTGAGCTGGCTCAAGCACATGACTACAACCTGTTGATCTTAATTTTACAGTGGGTAAAGGAGGTCGGGGTTTGCTGATTCGTTTTTTAGATATATGTTTTTATATACGCACTTTTTTTATTTACAGTATGTCAAAAGAGTGTAAATTTACTCAGCTATCCGCTTTCTATTTAGTTGTCAAATCGTTTCAGTAGATGATATGTAAGTTTTCATCATGCTGCGGTGCAGAGTAAGTGAGCTAGCCCCGGTATCAGAGTAAGATGACATAAATGCTGGGGTCAGTTGACTTGATAGTTACTTTTAGATACATGAGGGAAATAAATATTGGAACAGTTGAAAAAAAAAACATTTACTTTCTCATATTCATAGGTGGATACCAAATAAAAACTAAGAAAATGTAAACTTGCAAATTACACTTGGGGGAGAAAGAGCTTGTTTTCTTTCCCCAACGTTTTGCAGGTGGATTGACCCTACTCTCGCTAACTAGTCGGCTTTGCTAGTTAGCGTTGGAAGAAGAATATGTTGAACATGCGGAATATATGTGGACTGTATTTATAACTCCAGGTGCACTGGATTCCAGAAAATTTTAATAATACACTTTTTATATTTATTTATGTTGTATTGTTACTATGTACACTTTGACTTTAACACTTATTTACAATTTGCGGTAGAACCTCGGTGGTTCAGGGGTAAGAACGTGTGCCTCTGAACCGAGGGGTACTAGGTTTTATCCCAGGATACTCCTTTCACTTTTTCAGTACAAACTGTAACATTAAGATCAACCGAGGTTCTGGCATTGTATCTGAGCAAGTTGAATGTCTGCACGTTCCGCCCTTGCGAGGGGGCGTAAAGCCGTCGGTCCCGTGTCCATGCGATGTTGGGCACTTTAAAGATCCCTACCCTCCTTACAGAAAGGCAGGGGTTCGGCAAAATTTCCAGGATAGTGAGGTGAAACTGCTCCCTGGCGTCGGTGATTGGCCATAGTCGCGGAAATAGGCCGACGTCAAAGAAACAAAACACACACACACACAACACAATTTGCGGTTTTACACTTGATGTAATGAGTTACTCAGGAGATTTCACAATCTTATTAGCTACTTGTTATTGCATTTATTTAACTGCGCGTATGGTGAAAGTTGATTAGGTATACTTTCTAATTTAGAGGAAAACACTGACTTTTCACGGTATCACTTTACGAACGGAATTTCTGTAGGAAGATTGGAACTTGGATTAAGATCTTAGAAGTCCCAAGAAGCTTAGAAGATGAGATTCGTAGTCGAACTGCACTGTAGAACTGAACTGACTTAAGTACACGAGCGGTGTTTAAGTGGAAGATTGAGATCTCGGAGTCCCAAGAAGGTAAGAAGAGGAGATCTGTAGTAGAGCTGACTGGCTTAAACACACGAGCGGTGCTTAAGTGGAAGATTAGGAAGAGCTAAGAAGAGGAAATCGATCGTATAATTGCTTTGTGCTTTGCGAAGGGCTTGTTTTTATCGAGCTTTCGCGTAACGCTAGTTGACGTAGTTGACATAATGTCAGTGATACAGCATGACCACCAATTAAAAGTATTATTCCTAGTTAAGAAATCCACTGGGTACATTTTAAGAACACGTCAAAGAAGGCTAAAGCTATTTACAGAAAAGGACCTAACGGTATATAAGTATTCTTTGTATGGCATTATTCACGCGTAAATGGAATACGATACAGACGGCTAGAGGATAAAGATTACCAGCAAATTGAAAAGATTGTGAAATCCAGAGATAACTAATTCCAGGTAGAAACTTAAAGGATAGAGCAACCGAATGAAAGTAAAAGAGACAGGGGCGTACCAATTATGTTTCTCCAACAACACTATGTGACATGATATTTATTTATCTGGATTTTATTATGCCAAACCTATTAAGCCACGACCCTGATGACATTCTGTCCTTTGTTTTTGCTAGTCTGTCAAATATAAACCTGGAAGCTATTTTGTCTCGCTTTGGTCTTCACAACGCGTGTTTATTGTTTATTCCTGCATTAATTTGTCATCCAGATGAATTGGCAAGCATCCTCGAGATAGTTTTTGTTGTGTTTGCGGTTGCTACATATCAAAAGACAGGTGAAATTTGAAATAGTGCAGAATACAAAGATTTGTGACACCTATGAATGTTATTTTGGCATAACGTTCTCCAAGTTAGACAAAAATTGGACACCAAATGTAATTTATGGCGGCTGTCGATTGAGGCATGACATAGAGAAGATAACCGTTTGGCATTCCCAGGTTTGGAGGAGAGCCCATCAATCATGTCACATATTGTTATTTTTGTCTAGTCAACTTACAAGAAGTCATCTGATCAAGAAATATTTATTATCCGGACTTACAGTCTACCAGTACATCAATTGCATATAGCGACACACTTTCTCTTACTTTCCCACCAGGCACTTCATGTTCCAAAGAAAAAGAATTGGAAGTAATTAAATCGGAAACTGGCGAATCATGTAGCCAGGACCAAGAATATATACCTGAAGGTAAACCACATTTTCTAAGACCACATGACTTAAAGGCTTTGGTAAGAGATCTGGGCCCTACAAAAGAAAAAGCGGAAATTTTTGGATCGCGGCTTAACCGATGGAAGCTTCTCAACAAGGACTGTACGTTTGCCTATCGTAAAGGTCATCAATATTATTTTGGTTTTTCTTATGTCCAGGATGATATTTGCTTTTGTGCTGACGTCGATGGCCTTTAAACGAAATTTGTAATGATACTAGGTAATGGCGTTTATTTATTGAGAGTTCTGTCTCCAGCTTAAAAGCGGTTTTTTCATTAGTATAATTAAGAGCCATATCTAATGGTAGGGTATTTGAAACTTATATCAACGTAATGGAAATTAAATTACTCCAAAGAGAAGCAATTAACGAAATCAAATCTAATAAATGGTATGCAGTGAAAACAATACAGACGACACTTCAAATTAAACCTAATTTAACAGTTATAAGATAAACAAATTGTTGCCTCGCCTACTACACCGTATCGAGCAAAATTTTTAGATTTGTGTATTTCAGAATTTATTTGCAACAGAATACGACGTTGTGATACATTTTAAAAGGGAATAAAAAATGCTATTTAATGTAATAAAAATAAAATATGGCATCTAGAAGAAAAAAACAAAGTTATAATCATTATGTCGAAAAACGGTAGAATACATACTTTTGTTTTATTTTTTATTAAAAAGATCTTTAAAAAGCGCTTCTAAAATATCTAAACCAAAATACTGTATGTTATCAGATAACCGAGATACGGGGTTTGTCAAAAACGCATCGTTTTGTTTTTTCGCTATTATTTCAAAAACAAAACAAAAACAATTGATAAAATGTCCGGGATGCAGCAAGTGCATTATAGTAGTGAATTTGTATAAGAATTGTACATTATTATACGGCATATTAGTAAAGTTAATACTTTAAACTTACACAGACTTTGATTATCGATTTCAGAGGTCCTAGTACGCGCACATTTGAATAACTCTTTCGAAGGTGTTATCATTGATATCTCTCTATTATTAAAAAAATCTTGCGTTCTAACTCTTTTTGAGAAAAATGACTAAAACTAACTTTTATACGAAGCTAAAGAACTAACCTTTGCTATATTTGTAGATAAAGAAACTTGTATTACAAATTTCATTAAAGTTATACAAAAGATTTCCAGAAGGAAACTTAATTTATGTTTAGGAAAGTAAAGTATTTGCCAAATTATAAACCTAGCAGTTATTTTTCCTTATTCATCGCCAGCATGATCGCTTTAGTCAACCTAATCCGGTATTTTCAATATCACAATAACAAAATTATAGAAATTATTATTCCAAAACAAACATATTGCCATTTATATATATGAAGCAGTTAAATTTGTAATTGCGAATAGTGTCCTGTTCTCACAGGTAGAACAAAAACATAATTATGGTGTTAGAAAAAGGACTAATCTAAATTATCCAGTGTCCAAACTCTCCAAACTGCAGCACAATGCATATTTCAGCCTGGTAAAGATTTATAATAAATTGCCAACTAATGTAAAAAGTCTCACAAAAAAAGAAATAACGAAGATCTCACAGAAACACTTACTCAACATGGCTCCATATGATCTAGAAGAATACTTCACCACGGATTTCTTAAATTAATTTATATACGTGTAAGTATGTATCGTGTATATCATAATAGGTTTATACATAATAATAATTCTTTTATTATCATTTTTTTAAAATTAATGTTATATTACCATGAATTTGCAAATAATAATAACAATAATCATATAAGTTTAT
Source organism: Tillus elongatus (assembly GCA_964006375.1). Taxonomy (NCBI): domain Eukaryota; kingdom Metazoa; phylum Arthropoda; class Insecta; order Coleoptera; family Cleridae; genus Tillus; species Tillus elongatus. The sequence continues at coordinate 22,792,450 of OZ023262.1, read as the reverse complement.
TCAACAAAAGAAGAAATATACACACATGGTTTGTTATTCATAAAACCTACAATTACAGAATGAACAAGAACGACACCCACGAAGTACCTAAAGGTACTTATTTGTGAGTCCCTTACATTTATTATTACTATTGTTAAGAATGATATATATTTTTGTCCTTTCTGACTGCTCTACGTCCATGTGGACATTATTTGAGTTACAACTTAAACTGTATAAACGGTGTAAACTGTACCATTGAAATCATTCCATGATTCTGAATTGTCGCCAAGTGGATTTCAGGGACGAAAAATACGAAAGTATTTGCTTTGATTTAACCGACAAAAACTTCTTCTTTAAAACATTTAAAAGTATTTTATCAATTAAAGCTATTGACCAAGATAATCGCCTCGATAAGCCATGACATAGTTACATGAGAATATGTGTCCTTGACTTTCCTAAAAAATTAAACTTGCATTCCAAACACCATAAAGTTTTGTAAACCCTTTAAGATTAGATTACACTACTTACTAATAGAGGCGTTTTAAATAGATTAGTATATTTTCTGTATTGTGTTTCTCTGCATATAAGCCTTAAAGTTTTTAAGCAAATTCAGGCAATTTTAATATCGTTAAACCTTTTTTAAAGTCATCTGCTCATTGATTTACAAAAAGTCTGGACGAAGAAAGTGTGTTATTGTAGCAAATATTCATAAAATTATTTTCAATGTTTTTAATGTGAAATATATCTTTACTCTAAATTAAAACCACCAAATTTGATAGATAATATGTGTAACCCTCATCGTTACAAACTATGTACCATATATCGTCAAATACCTTAATTGTTTGAAAAAGTAAAAAGATCCCAACTAACAAAGTTGCTTTTATAAAAGCTGTGAGAACCTTTACTCAGTTTTTTTATAAGTATTAAGTTTCATAATGAGACCTCAAAAACGTGTTCCCAGTATTAATACAAACCCAGTATGTCCAAAATGGGCACAAATTTATACAACAATTTTATTGTATAAGTATTGTTTATTTCATTGATTGTTGTTGCCCTTACTTGGTGAAACTGGTCCATACTACATACAGACTTGGAGACTACTTCTCTGGCTTCACTTTTGGTTTTCGTTCTTGTAGGTGAAGGACGTATCCAGCACGTAAGCTAACTGGAGCAAGTGGCCCTTATGAATTCTGGAAGTTCTAGGATGTTCTTCAACGTTTCTTGATTTTGTACTAATTCAATTTTAATCTGTCTGAGAATGCTGTCAAGCAGCGAAACTAGTCACAGAAACGTTGAAGAACATCCTAGAACGTCCAAAATTCATAAGGGCTACTTGCTCCAGTTAGCTTACGCGCTGGCTACGTCCTTAACCTACAAGAACGAAAACCAACAGTGAAGCCAGAGAAGTAGTCTCCAAGTCTGTATTGTTCCTAAACGTCAAAATGTTTGGGGTTGACCTCTTTGGGTGATGAATAAAAAGGCATTTTCTTTCCAAACAAATATTTTATTCCTTGTCCCAACGCGGTTCGACCCTCCTTAACAGGTCATCCTCAGGGGAGTCTGTAAGTACATGATGCCTCTTTCCTTGAGTAAGCTGCTCTAATCTCCCTCTTCAGTATGGATCTACTAAATTTCTTGACGAGTGAAGTGAACGAGTGTGGGATTGACCTGCTGTACATATTTTGAACGAACTTTGGAGACAGTTCTTTTCTGACACATGTCGTAAGGAAGTCCTGATAGACATGTGTCAGAAAATAACTTTCTCCAAAGTTCGTTCAAAATATGTACAGCAGGTCAATCCCACACTCGTTCATTTCACTCGTCAAGAAATTTAGTAGATCCATACTGAAGAGGGAGATTAGAGCAGCTTACTCAAGAAAAGAGGCGATCGATTTACGGCTGAAGATAGTCCATGATGTACCTACAGATTTCCCTGAGGATGACCTGTTAAGGAGGGGCGAAACGCGTCGGGATAAGGAATAAAATATTTGTTTGGAAAGTAAAGGCCTTTTTATTCATCACCCAAAGATCCAAGTCTGTATGTAGTACTGTTTATGTCAACGTTAATACAGCATTACTGTCTTCTCCGCGACGTTCTGTTAACGTTTATACAGTTGTCCATAAAGCTCCTAAAAAGTAAAAGTAAGCTCGGTTGGGCATACCATTTTGGATCTTATTACACCTGTATAAAACAAATTTGTCATATTCTGGCATGACTGGCTAATACATACACAGCAGCTTTATAAGCGTGATATCAAGAAGTGTAATAAAGTTATTTTTTGTCAGTGTTATAAACTTTAGCCAACCTTAAAAAAGTAATTGTATTAAGCTTCATAAATACACGATATAATAGAATAGCATACGAGATGACTTAGGTAAAGGTAAGATGCTAACTGGCAATTAGGCCATTGCTGACCCTTTTTGCTCATCTAAACTAACCTATCCTCCACCTTGAGCTCAATCTCAACGACGACAGTGATTTGAAAAATCATCCGCCGCTGGTGAGTACAAGATGACTTAATAGCGATGTTGTTTCTATCGTCTAATAAAGCATTTTTGTGAGATAAAAGCTGTAATGTTACCACGATTCATTCGATAATAATTAAATTATCTGTTTGAGAAACCATGGTATATAATAATTGAATAATGTCTCCTCCTTTATTACATTATTGCGTTTTTGCATTTTCCGTCGAATTATGATGCATGCTTGTTTTCTAGTTATTTCAATTGTTTTGCAACTTTTCACATTTTTGGAACATATCGAAAATTATGACATGGCGTTTTTATCAATAGAAATCGGAGTGCCATTAAAATGACGCATCGAGAGAGGTTTTTGTTTATATTAGATATTTCCAGAAAAAATCGAGATGCCGTTAACAGGGCGCTCTCAAGTAGTGACTGAATTTTAAAAAGCCTGGACGCAGCAAGAGCGTTATGGTAGTGAATTTTCATAGAAATGATCTGGCACAAAATATTTTATTAAGACTTTTTTTTCTTGTAACATAGAAATCTAAATTTTGGTGTATAGTTTACTTTTATATCGTAAACCTACCTACCAAATTTGGTTATCATAGCTTTTTCATTTTTTGAGATAAAAATTTTTTTCGAATGAAAACTCAAAAGTTTCCCGGAAAACCTCGTCTGGTGTCAAGAGTGTTATGTATACAAATTAAAGTACTTACCAATAGCATTTATCTTATCACTTTAAAATGAAATAAATTTATTACTTCATTATGAATGTACGATACAGAAGTAATGGAGAAGTCATGAAAAAATTAATTTATATTATGAAAATTAAACACTTTTCATTTGGCGTTTAGAGAAAATGCTCAGTATTTATTTTGAAAATTCATTCCATACATAATATCTTTATCATAATATAGTAATAAATACAACCATTGTTTAAAATCATTTAAAATCATTTAAAAAGTTAATGCATATGTAAAATTTATATGCAGTTTTGTACTTCAATCAATGTAGTCCATGTGTTGTCAATGTTCAATTTATTACTGATCTTATTAATTATTTGTAGTGTGTTTTTTATCAATAGTTGGTGTTTTACGTTTTCAGGATGTCTTATCCTAACGAAAAAGCATTTGATATGCTTGAAATTTATTTTCAATATTTTTGAAATCCTGTTGCCGCATCACGAGAATATGCTTTAAGGTGCCCCCAAATAAGACATTACTCAACAGAGGTGTTTAGTCGCATTGCAAGATATATGCAGGAAACTGGATCTGTAAGACGCACCAGGAGACAAGTCAGAACTTGTAGGATTAAAAATGAAGAAAACATGACTAATGTGATTGCTCTTGTTACTGCTAATCCACATATTAGTGTACGACAAATTTCTAGAAACTTAGGTGTAACCGTAGGATCTGTATACAATATTTTAAAAGACCATAATATGCACCTATATCACATAGTATTGCATCAGGCGCTAAATGAAACTGATTGTGACCACAGACTGAATTACTGCCATGAGATGCTGAGCATGCTAAAAGAAACACCACGATTTCTATCACAAATGCTATGGACAGATGAAGCAACATTTTCAAATTGTGGGAAAGTTAATCTCCATAATATGCACTATTTGTCGGACACTGAATGTGAGAATTAGATCGGCAAAATCGATGGACTCTAAACGTATGGTGTAGTATAGCTAAAGGGAAAATTGTTGGACATATTTCTCTGACGGACCACTTAACGGAGATCTTTATTTAAATTTTTTAACTCAAAGCTTAAAATTTTTTGGAAGACATTTATCTAGAAACAAGATTAATAATGTGGTTGCAACATGACGGGTGTCCAGCACACTTAGCGCAAAGTGTACGCGAATATCTTAATGTTCAATTTCCAAATCGGTGGATAGAAAGAGGAAGCTTATTTCCATGGCCACCCAGATGACCTGATTTGACTTGCTTAGATTTTTATTTATGGGGGACAGTGAAAGATTTGGTATATCAAACTCGACCAACAACTAGAGAAAATATGATGGGAAGGATACAAATTGCTGTTAATAGCATATCTACGGCTGAAGTTAAAAGAGCGGTAGCCTCTACTCGTCAGAGATTAGTTAAATGTATACATAAAAACGGACAGCAGTTTGAACATTTGTAAATAATAAAATGTTAGTTAAATTTCAGGTTTTTTACATTCATATAGTTTCGGTTTCATAATATAATCACTTAATTTACGAATACAACCTTAAAATATATTCTTGGCTTTTGTATCTTAGTTTTATGATAATGTAATAAATTTATTTCATAGTAAAGTGATTAATTGTTATTGGTAACTATGTAAATTTGTATAACGATGCCTGAAAACAAATATTCTATAGAGATTTTGCTATATTCATATCCAATTTTGAGAAATGGCATAATAAGCACTAAAATAAAAAGATTCGAGTTTTCTCTGAAACGGAAAAACATATTCGTTTTGGATTTTCACTGAGTTCTTTCTAAATTCATCCACTGTTTGATAGTTATATGATAATACTATGCTGCCATTTGAAAATTTTCATAAAATTTAATAAAACTAGACTCCTCTACTCTAGCGCCCTCTGTATTTTGTGCATGTGTGACTGTAGACTTAAAATACTAATACTTGGATTTTCTTATGAAATCTCTTTCCAACAAGCCAAAACTCTTTAAATTATGTCTATCGGTTATAAAGTTATAGGCATTTGTTATAAAAAAAATCCTCGCCCCCCACCTCCGCCTCTGGTCTATAAGGAATTTTTTAACAAAAGCTGTAGATAAGTGAACGTTGATTACAAATTACCTAAAACCAGCTTAAGCTATGCGTCAAGATTTTCGGGAAATTAAAGATTTTAGGTAAGCCATGGCATTTCGCCACCTAGCGGCAGATTTAGAAAGCTGAAAATAATTTCCAACATTTTCTCATGGCCACTTTACTTAGGCTAAATTTTTTCCGAAAGCTGCATCTGTGATGGTTTTCGAGATATAGCCGGTCCGTGTCCTTATTTGAACACCATGTATACTGGTTATACTGGTAACCAAATTTGATGCCTGTTTTCTGAAAAAAAAATATTGCTATTAAAATATTTTATTGAGAATTCACTAATGTAACGCACTTGCTGAGTCCGTACAGACTTAAAGGAGTTAAATCTTACAAACGTTTTCTTCGTTCATGAAACGCTTGCTGCACCTGGACTTTTTAGAATTTAATTATCCATATTATTTGTAAGCGAAACAATAGAAACTTAAATATTGACTACCTATCACTGGGTGTATTTTATTTATTATATACAATTTTACCTCTCTTTCTTAGAATAATTTATATACCTAAAATTTCTTGGAAGTGATAACGTTAGAGGCTTAATTCATCTTGTTCTTGTCTTACCTACTAATTTGAATACCAGGTGATTATTTATGCCTTTAAATCAAGCAATACACCAACTATATGTCGATTTATTAATAGCTCAGCGGATGTTATTTAAGTACTGTGACTGCAGGTACAGGTATTTTTTACTGAAAAAAGTCTGGAAGCAACAAATGCGTTGTGGTAGCGAATGTTCATAAAAATGAAGTTAAAGGTAAATATGATTTTTTTTTTAATGAAAACATGAGATTTGGTGGTTAGTATAAATTAGAAATTAGAAACAGTGTACAATATTTCACGCAAATAGCTCTATTGTTTGAAAAAGTGCAAACACTTTCCGAAAATAAATTTATAATGTTCACCAAAAATAAATTTATAATGTTCACCAAAAAGCTGATCAGATTTTGCTGGATATCAATTTACCAACATGCCAAGATATAATTATCACAAAATGCTTTTGGAAAAAATGGAAATAAAATTTTAGATGAAAAGTTTCAAACAATTTCTTCTTAAAACATTCGATATTTAAAAAAAATTGGAATGTTACACGAAAATTTTATTATGTACAAAAACTTTCTAAACAAATTTATTTTTTACGAAATTCTAAATACATTTTTTTCACAATAGCTTATTAAACATTGATTATCAATTACCAACATTTTACATAAATTTTACAAAATATGATTTCTCCCAGAAAAAGTTCTGCAAAAACTAAATTTATTTCCAAAACTAGAGATTATAGGTATATGGAGTGCTATGCAGAAGTTAAAACAGATGGCATGTCCTTCACCCCTTAAACATAAACGATTTTTTCCAAATTCAACAACTATTTTAGAGCGCCTGTATGACATCTCTTTCGATATAGAATTGGAAAATCTGATAATGTATAAGATTATAATAATGTAATAATGTAATAATGTAATAATGTATATATTAACAATGAAACAGGCCAATGTCACCTGAATGACACAGGGATGTTCATGTACGTCAAAAAATTAACAATAAGAACGACAATAGCACACACAATAAGCATAACAATTAAGGAAAATTTTTCCTTAAATAATACAAAACAAAGATACTTATAAAACACACTTATAACGTTTATAACGTTCAAAAGATAAGAGCTGCAGAATCCAGATCCAATTCAATATTGTTTTTTAGAGTCACCAGGTGCACTAGGTTTATAGTTTATACTATGGCAACTACACTACAAACAAAGTGTTCATATTATAAGAATTTAAAAACAGAAGATAGTTAATGGTAGTTTATGTGTAAAAATCATCCACCGAGTAGCACGTCTTGTTTATAAGAATCGTTTTCACTTTTTTTTTAAAAGCTGGTAAAGTGTCAACATTCCGTACATCTTCCGGCAACGCATTATACAACTTGCAGCCATTGTAAAACAGTGATTTTTGGTACAGAGCTGTGCGATGTTTGTCAGTTTGCAGGTTATTTCTACCTCTTGTGGTATATCCATTTTCCACTGCATTGCGTGTGTATTTGGTTTTGTTTTGAAAAACATGGGTTAGCACTTCCATGATGTATATGCTGGGGAGTGTAAGGATACCCTGTTCTTTAAAAGTGTTTCTGCAAGTGTGTCTATGAGGGATATTGAATATGATCCTCATCACTCGGTTTACTTCACTTGCTAATCCCCAGTGCGTAATACCAAACCTTAGTTGTGAGTAGAAACACGCATAATACAGTGACAACACAGTAAAGGTACTGCATCTTTGGGTAAGTGTTCTTATTGCATATGTAACGGATGAGATTCGCGAGCAAAGTTCATCGATGTGAACATTCCATTTTAACTCACTCTCCATTAGTGAATTTTCGTAGAAAAAATTCACTAATGGAGAGATCCCGACTTTTGAATTTTGAAAAAATTTTTGCAAATGAGCGCGAACAGGGCCCCTAGAACCCATATCCGGGGTCAAATTCAATTTTTATATGTTTATATATATATATATATATATATATATATATATATATATATATATATATATATATATATATATATATATATATATATATATATATATGCATATGTATGACACCGATAACTCAAAAAAATAATTGGCCGATTTTGATAAAATTTAGCATGTACCTTCCTTTTGTAAATGGCTTGGATAAGTTCGGTAGTCAGGAAAATTTGACGAGGTTTTCCGGGAAAATTATGAGTTTTCATTCGAAAAAAATTTATATCTCAAAAAATAAAAAAGCTATGATTACCAAATTTGGTAGGTCGGTTAACGATATAAAAAGTAAACTATACACCAAATTTTAGATTTCTATGATACAGGAAAAAAAGTTATCATAAAATATTTTGTGCCAGATCATTTCTCTGAAAATTCACTACCATAACGCACTTGCTGGGTCCAGGCTTTTTCTTTTTGCTCACATTTCATATTTCATGCCACGCTATTTTAATACCCAACTTGCACGATAGAGTTCTAAGTAAGCTATACATTCTACGTCGTCTTTGTATCTTAACACTTTCTGATCCTTCAGCATTACACTACGGTTTTGTTGGTTTATTTTGAAGTCAGGAGATCGCTTTCATAATTCCGACGTAACAGATTAAAATTTCGAATTGACTGGCAGAATTTAATTACAGATTTGTAACGTGAAGAAGTTGAAAGATTGTTTGTGGGAAAGCGACCATTTATCATGTAAGTAAAGATGACGTGAGGGTGTCAAGAATCGCTCACTCTGGCCGCGGCCGCCTTAGATCAGAACAGTCGTGTCCGCTTGTTGACTAAAAGCTCTTCAACCCTTATTAACCGCTTACATGACACTACTCATTGAATCTGACAACATCGACTATGTCGTTTTGGTTTTATTTTAAAAATGAAAAATATTTTAGTTAACACTGTTAAAATAATGAATTACTTTCTTGTATGTAGGTACACATTTTTTGTACATATAGATACGTAAATTAAAAATCAGAATTAAACTAGTTTGACGTGGTTTTTGCGGTTAGTAATAATAATATTGGATCTAAGATGCTGTATTTGTCGATTTTTGTGGAACAGTTTCACTAATCAGGAGATCACGACTTTTTAAATTTGAAAATTTTTCTTCAAATAAGCCCGAACTTAAATTTTTACAAGTTTACACCCTTTATAATACAAACACGCACACCAAATCTGATTGCCCATGCATTGTTATTTCCGGAGATATAAATTTTTCCCGAAAGAAAACACAAAATTTTCCAGGAAAACCTGGACCAATTTTCCTGGCTAACGAACTTATCCAAGCCACTTGAAAAAGGAAGGTACTCAGGAAATTTGATCAACTTAAACATCACACCAAATCACAGAACATCTCCAACATTTTAAAACGAACAGGCTTTGCTCTTCTTATAAATTCCATTCACGAGACAAGGCGACACCTTAACACTACCAACACACTGCCTTACGACACGTACATAAAAATACACACATTTGAAATACACCCTACACTTTGGGACACTCTAGACAGACTCTCACATCGTAGAGCAGAATATGTTACACAACAAAAGATGGACGTACAGAAAAGAAAATTACAGCATCTTTTAGAAAACAAAAATCTCAAACAACACTCACATAATGCCAATCCTACTACAGTAGTTCACAACTTTTCTACTTCCAACATAAGTGACGTCACCATCAAAGTTCGGTCCAAAAGTTTCAATTTTGCAGTAACCCCTAAATCCACCCCAATAGAAAAGATAATTTCTCAATCAGAAGATACTATAACACACTTACCGACTGACGAAGTGGAATTACGAGATAGGACATTCCCAGGATATTACGTTCTGCCAAACCTCCACCTTCCAACCTTTCTTCTCACGAATGACAGTCAATCAGAGACCTAAACCGAAACACAGAAATTATAATCCTTCCAGCAGACAAAGGCAACGCTACAGTCATACTCGACAAAACAGACTATATACAAAAGATGGACAATATACTAAACAGCACAGACTACATACAAATCCTTAACGACACTACAACTTATCTTTACAATAAAACCAAAACTATCATCAACAACTCCCAACTCAGTCCTGACCTCAAAAAAATTAATCCCCCGCAAAAAATCAGATCGCATCCCTAGAAAATACGGTCTCCCGAAAATCCACAACTCTGGTATTTCCCTTCGGCCTTTCGTAAGTGCCCACGTTCACCCACACAAAAAGTTGCAAAACATCTAGCCAAAACTCACCAACCATTAGTAGAAAACGCTACATCATATGTCAATTGACTATTGGCAAGGAGCAACTAAGCCAGAATCATTTTTACACAAATGCTGCTTTGATTTGTAATAGTTTGCACGAGACGGTTGCCATGGTAACGGTGACCACAAAAGTGATGCAGTGTTCTGAGCCTGCTTCAGATCTTAGCTTAGGTCGTTTATTTAGGTTTAATCGGATCGTCAGACTCTTATTTTCATTTCTACTATCTTGCCGTTAAATGATCCAGTATGTGTAATATTTACAGACTTCAAAAAGCTGGATTTTTCATGTTTTTTTTTTTGGTGAGTGGAATTGATTTGTTTATTATCACCTCTTAAATGATAATATCAAAAGAAAAAAAAATTATATATAAAATTTCAGGTTACAAAAATGTTTGGGGCTGAGCAAGTGCGTTATGGTAGTGAATTTTGATAAGAATAATATATTATCGTGATTTAGCCTTATATTAAAATCTATAAAACGTTACTTTATTTAATTAGGAACGGTAAAAAAAATAGCGTAAAGAAGGGCAAGCAAAAGCATGATCTCTAACATAAATATTTATACAGTGTGTCCCAAACTGGATGGGAATGTATTGCTTTCTCCGTTATTATTAGAGATAGGGAGACGGTTAAATTAGCAATGTGTTGTAGAATTTCATTCTTGTTTCAAATATGAGAAAATTGTAAGGATAATTTCCTAAATATTCCCAGGAAAACTATACGTTTTCAATTAAAATCCTAAATTTAAATCATAGTACGTCTTAATCTAGTTTGCAGGTCATTTGGGAAGGCAAGAAGTAATGGATTTTGCTTGTATTGTTATGCATTTTTCTTACGAGACAGTTTCATAACAATATGTATACAGTGTGTCCCAAATTGGATGGGGATGTATTGCTATCTCAGTTATTATTAGAAATAGGGAGACGGCTAAACTAGCAATGTTTTGTAGAATTTCATCCTCGTTCCAAATATGACTTGTATTTTGCCCTGCCTCTTTTCGTTTTTGAGTTATTTAAAAAAAATTGTCGATTTCCTTTTTCTTCAATATCTAAGTAGGCGCTGATCTGACATGTCTAAGACCTGCACGTTATCAGAACACTTTTTACAGAGTAATCTTTTTGTGCTATTTCCAACTTTGGATTGCCATTTGTTTTTGAGCTACAGGTATCAACGTTTGTTTTTATTATAGCAGCTATATTGGATTTTTTGCTCATTTGAAAAGAGCTTCCCAATGATGTACAAGATGCTTGAGAAATCTTGTAATTGCAGTGACAATTTTGAGAAAAAACCGTTTTGAGGATAGTAGGCAATGAAATATAATACCAGAAAACAAATGACAAAAAAAAAGTGTTCAAAAAAACAGTACGCCATGGAGTAACAATAGACTTCTACTTTTAACATAATTTTTACTAATGATTCACGATAAAAAAATGTTGTGATTTAATTTACAATATTTAATTAGGTAATAATGCTAGGAAATATTATGTGAAACAGTTTAATAACGAAACCCGGCAATGATCAATAGAAACTTAAACTCCACAAAACAACACAATTATAAACGGAACTCAATAAATTATAAAATGGAAACTTAAAAATACACTATATAGAAAATTGTTCTATATGTCCACTATTTTGTTTAATGCACTTTATACACCTTTCTGAAACATGCCTGCAAACTCTGGTGACGGTGTTTTGGTTAATATGATTTATAACTTCCGTGATTCTGCTTCGTAATTCATTCATATTTTGTGGTGGATCAAATTTATACACATCATTCTTCATAGCACCCCAAAAATAAAAATCCATGGGTGTCATATTAGGACTTCGAGCATGCCAATGAGCCGACCCATTGTTACAAATGACACGATTATTAAAAGTTTGGTACAAAAATTGTTTGACGATCCTAGCCTTGTGAGCTGGACAACCGTCTTGTTGGTATCGAATCTCGTCTAAATTATCATGAACTCTTCTAATTGTTGGTAAGATATCATTTCTCAATAGCTTAAGATGCCCCTCCCCAGTTAAATTATTTTCAAAAAAGAAGGGTCCAACAATAAGGTTCCCTATTTTTTTTTAAATTAATTGTCTAATCTACAAATAAGAATACCACTTTTTTACTTAATAAGCCGCACCAAACCTAAATACCAAATCTGTCTTGCAATCGTCTTTCTTCCTTTAGATGGGGATTTTCGTTTGCCCGATAATGCCTATTATGGCGATTATACACACCACAATTTGTAAATCCGTTTCGTCAGTCCATCCTATTTTCAAATGAAAATTTTCATCTTGCTGACATTGTCCTTGACACCATCTGCAGAATTGAAGTCGCTTAGGGTAATCGTCAACATTTAAGCCTTGTACGATTGTAGGTTTGTATGGATGGTAATAACTTTGTTTTAATACACGGTGTACCGAACTTTTTGTAACGTCAATTTGTTCACCATAAAACCGAACAGATTGCGGAGGGTTTTTGTTTGAAACGGCATATTTCTTTCTTCATTTCTAGGCATTGGTAGTTTCTTTGCGTGGAAGCTACCGTCGTTCAATAGATTGGTCAGTATCAGCGAAATATTTTGGTGTTTGGTTGTCGTCTTTCTGGGTAGTTGTTTTGATATGAATTTGCAGCTGCCTCAGTATTTCGGTTAGAACGAATATAACATTCCAACATGTCAAAATATTCTTCATGACTGAACATATTGTTGAATAATATTTAAAATAAACAGGAAACAAACTATTTATTACAAAATTTTAAGCAACGTGTTAAATACACCTCAAATTGTTCAGATAATTATGAATGACAGAATTCTTAATTGTCACGATAGTGTTATATACATAGCAACCTTTCTTCTGTTGTTTTTGAGTGGACTTACGTTTAAAAATCAAACCATTTTCAAAGGCATCTTCGTAAATAATTTATCTGTTTTTTATTGAGTTCTGTTAGTAAATTTAGGTATTTACTAGGTTTACCTATTTAATTAAATTCTAAATTTTTTAGGATAATGTTGTAATGTATAATATCATTTGTAATAAGGGGCCGATTCATTGGTGTGCTCAAAGTTCCTATTTTTTTATCGTAAATCATGACAGAAAATTATGTTAAAAGTAGAAGTCTATTGTTAGACTCCATGGCCTACTGCTTTTTGAAAACTTTTTTCAAAACTTGTTTTCTGGTATTGGATTTCATAGCACACTATTCTCAAAACGGTTTTTCTCAATATTGTAAGTGCAATTACAAGATTTCTCAAGCATGTTTTACATCATTGGAAAGCTCTTTTCACAGGCTATCGCATGAGCAAAAATTCAATATGTCTGCCATTATAAAAACAAACGTTGATACTTGTAGCTCAAAAACAAATGACAATCCAAAGTTAAGAATAGCACAAAAAGATTACTCTGTAAAAAGTGTCCTGATAATGTGCTGGTCTTAGACATGTCAGATCAACGCCTACTTAGATATTGAAGAAAAAAGAAATCGACAAATTTTGTTTTTTCAAAATAACTCGAAAACGAAAAGAGGCAGGCCAAAATACAAGTCATATTTGGAACGAGCATGAAATTATACAAAACGTTGCTAATTTAACATTCTCCCTATTTCTAATAATAACTGAGATAGCAATACATTCCCATCCAGTTTGGGACACACTGTATAGACATTGTTATGAAACTGTCTCGTAAGAAAAATGCATAACAATACAAGCAAAATACATTACTTCTTAACTTCCCAAATGACCTGCAAACTAGATTAAGACGTACTATGATTTAAATTTAGGATTCTAATTTAAAACTAATTTTGTCGGCAAATATACGTATGGTTTTCCTGGGAATATTTAGGAAATTCACCTTACAATTTGCAGCTACATGCAAATTAACACTTTAATGTGGAACTCCCGCTATAGAATAACACGTACTGTAAACAATTTAATTTTACTTTTTAATAATCACAATAAGATTGAATACCTCTATTCAATATGACTGAAATCTGTAAATTGCTGCAAATTTATTTAACAAGTTCTTGGTTTTTCCAACTTATAACTTGAACACTATAAAAGTCTACATACAAGCTGGTCTGTATACATTAGGTCATAGAGCAACTATAGATTCTAGGTAGACATAAAAACAATGGATTTTATATGCCTCAATAAAATATTACCGTCTAAAAAAAGTCTGCCCGCAGAAAGTGCATTATAGTAGCGAATTTTCAGAAGAATGCTTTGATGTGAAATATGTTTTTTTTTAAACAAAGACATCAAATTTGGTAGCAAGTATAACCTTTATAGTAGAAATCATGTACCCGATTTCATCCAAATAACTTTATTGTGAGAGAAAGTACAAAAATTTTCAGAACACAAACTTAAAAGTTTCCTGAAAACATTGCATTGCTACAATACAACTGTTTCTTGTAATTATTAAAGAATCTTTCGAGGTCAATATCTCACCAACCACGGGCGTCAGTGAAATTTCTTTTATAAAAAAATCGGCCAGTTTGGAGGTCCCCTACATGCATACCTTCTGCATATTGCGTTGCGAATCACCCTGCTTCTATATACAGGGTGCGAAATTTCGCTGGTAAAGCTAGATTGTGCTTACGCTAATGGCATTATCAAAGATTTCACATTAGAAAATCACTAGGCAGCATATACTTCATAACCTAAAACTATTTCCGAGTACACAGGCTGTTCCGTTTAAGCTGGCCACTCACCAACTATTATTTTATTTTTTATTTTATTTTAAATATAACACCTTCATTTTCGAATTCCTCGAGTGATTCTACGTTGAAAATGTATACGATAGTATGAGCGGAAACCGGGGTTAAGGAGTCGCGGGCCAAAGGACTCCAGGGGGCAAGCTGAGGAAGTGGAAATAACAACATAAACTCCCGATGAAGCTTTCCCCAAGACCGTCATGCGCGGTAAAAAATCCGCATCCTGCACGAGGTGACCCTGCTAATAACTAAACATGACGGATCTAGACAAGGAGGTCGAACTAAACTCCCCCAATCTACGGTGTCACGTGACCCGTGCCTATGGATGGATGGCACCAGGGCGATGGTGTCGTGAACGGAACCTCTGGAGTACCAGGCAACCCTCCAGAGTAACCCGCCTTGCACCACACAGGGGGTTCTGATGGTGTGGACAGTATTTCCCCCATTCTCGTGGGAACAACATGAAGATTATAAATACATATAAAACCAAAACCAATGAGGCTCGAGGAGTGGCTCCGGCTACAGACTTGAGCCTTGAGTCTATCCCGGAAACGGAGACGAGCCAGGGTGCGGCAGCAGACTCTGGAGGTCCCACGACCGGCGTAGATACGGGGGATCAGGGGGTAGCTTCGGCCAGAGACCTGTCCCCGACACCCAAGCTGGAGGCTGGGTCCCACCGGAGGGCGGCGAGCTCCGCGGACTCCGGGGGCCCCTCCACCAGTGAGGACTCTACTGTTAGAGTAGAGGGACTGCCCCGGCAGTCCAAGCGTCTTTCCGGGGCGCAAAGAAAGAAGCTCCGGAGGGCGCAAAAAATGGCGGCCGGGACCTGGACGGTCGAGAAACCTGTAAAGGCGCAAGAGGGGAGTGCGGGTCAGAAGAGGACGCGCTCGAACTCTAGCACGCCCACTACAGACAGACGTTCCAAAAGGGCCAGGGTGCCTGTAAAGGCGCAAGAGGAGAGTGCGAGTCGGAAGACGCCGCGCTCTGGCTCTAGCACGCCTACTACAGACAGACCTCCCAAAGGAACTAAGGCCGGAACACCGGCGCAGACTGGCTCTTACAGGGAGGCTGCGGAGGGCCTCGGGATGGCGGTGATTGACAGACGCCATCCTGAGGTCACGCTAGACCAGGGGAAGGCGGACCTGATCCAGGCTGCGGTGGTAGCTGCAGTGGACTCTCTTCAGGAAGGGGAGAGCCCGCCTCAGTTCCACCGGACGCGCCTGACGGGGGGCATCCTCTGGATAACCTGTGCCGGCCCGCAGTCGCGGGACTGGCTGCGGAAAACGATCGGGGGCCTCGGTCAGATTTGGGAGGGGGCGGACTTGACAGCCGTCGAGCCCAAGGAACTCCCAAAGAGACGCAAGGTCCTCGTACGGATCCCTGACACCGTCCCGCAGGAGACGGTGATCAGCAGACTTAAGATCCAGAACCCTGAACTGGGGACGCAACACTGGTCGGTTCTAAGCAGGAAGGCAGAGGAGAAAGGACAGACGCTCGCCTTCTCGATCGACCCGACATCTTACAGAGCCCTTGAAGGAACCTCCTTCAAGGCATTCTGGGGCATGGGAAGGGTTAGCTTCCGCCCACTGGGGAAGCAATTAAGGGTTAATGGGACTTAGGTTCCTTCAGGTCAACCTCCAACACAGTAGGGCAGCCACGGCCGGACTACTAATGGCTCTGAGGAACACGGATGTGGCCCTCATCCAGGAACCGTACTCCTACAAAGGAGAGATCAAGGGACTCGGCGGAGCTAATGGAAAGCTCATCTACAGCAGGTCCAGCGAGAATCCGAGGGCCTGCATTTTTGTCAGGGAAGGGATAGAGTTTCTCCCTCTAATGAATTTCTGTTCCAGGGACCTGGCAACGATCAAAATCCGATGTGGAGGAGCGGATGGGCTGAGGGACATTACTGTCGCGTCAGCCTATCTGCCAGGGGACAGCACGGACCCTCCTCCACCCAACGAATTGGAGCAGCTGATGGTGGGTAGCAGAGCAGGTGGATGGCAGACCATCATCGGCATGGATGCGAATGCGCACCATGAGTTGTGGGGTAGCTCGGACACAAACTCTAGGGGTGAGGCACTTTTACAATTCTTTATGAAATTTAATTTAGACATATTGAATAGAGGTAATAAACCGACATTCGTCACAACACGGCGTGAGGAAGTTTTAGACCTAACAGTTTCCCCCCAGTTTCTGGGTGACTTTGTTAAAAGCTGGGCTGTGTCTGGGGAAGTGAGTAGCTCAGACCACAGATACATCCGGTTTGAAATCGCCAAAGTCGAAAGAGAAACGGTATGGTACCGGGACCCCCGCAAGGCGGACTGGGAAGCCTACAGGGCAGACCTAGCTGTGGAACTGCGGAGGGTTGAGAGGGCCATAAGGGATTCAATAGACCTCGAGATTGCAGCAGTCCAATTGCGAGACGCAATTACCTCGGCCTATAACGCCAACTGCCCCCTGAAAATGAGGGTGTCCACCAGGAACGTCCCATGGTGGAACGAGGACCTCAGGCAAAGGAGGACGCAGGTTCGTAAGCTGTTTAACGCGGCCAAAAGGTCGGGAGCATGGGATGAATATAGACAGGCCCTATCGACCTATAACAAAAGACTGAGGGACGCCAAGAAGGAGTCGTGGAGGAGGCACTGCGAAGAAGTGGAAAACACGTCCGAGAGTGCTCGACTACACAAGATCCTGTCTAAGGGCCCTCAGACTAACATAGGCTCCCTTAGAACACCCACGGGAGGCTTTACAAGCTCGGGGGAGGAAACTATGGAAATTTTACTCCAGACGCACTTCCCCGGCTGTAACATAATAAACCAATCACCTCCGGACTGGGAACACTCAGAAATAGAGGCGCCTTATAGGCGGGCATCTAGAGTAGACTGGACAGTCGCTAAAGAGGTGGTTACCTGGAGCAAAATCAGATGGGCCATTAACAGCTTTAAGCCATACAAATCGCGCGGATTTGATGGAATAATGCCCATCATGCTCCAACAGGGGATAGATATACTGGCGCCGGTGCTTACCCTCATTATGAGGGCCAGCCTGGCTCTGGGGTACATTCCGAGGGCATGGAGACTGGCCAGGGTTGTATTTATTCCTAAACCTGGGCGTCCAACAGACCAGGCAAAGTCCCTGAGGCCAATAAGTCTCATGTCCTTCTTGCTGAAAACAGTGGAAAAACTGCTCGACCGGCACATTAGGGGCGGTGTACTGGAAGCATATCCTCTACACTGCGGACAATATGCATACAGAGCAGGATTCTCAACAGAAACAGCACTGCACCAACTGGTGCTGAAACTGGAGAATACGCTGGAGAACAAGGAGGTGGCGCTGGGGGCCTTCCTAGACATAGAGGGGGCCTTTAGCAACACCTCGTTCGGATCGGTTCTGGCAGCTGCCCGGGAGCGTGGAATAGAGGAGACCTGCTGCAGGTGGATCGGTTCCATGCTCAGGGACAGGGCGGTGTTCACCTCACTCGCGGGAGGGACTCTGCTGGCGGGGGTCGCGGCGGGGTGTCCGCAGGGGAGCGTTCTGTCTCCCTTGCTCTGGTGTCTAGTCGTGGACGGCCTGCTGGGGAGGCTCTCGGGAGGGGGGTATGAGGTACTGGGCTATGCGGACGACATTGTCATCATAGTCCGAGGAAAGGTCACACAGGCAGTGTGGGAGCGTATGCAGACTGCACTGAAAGTGGTGGAAGGGTGGACGGTTGATCAAGGGCTCGGGGTGAGCCCCGAGAAAGCAACCGTCGTGCCGTTTACGAGGAGGAGGAAGTGTGAAAGCCACAGAACTCTCACTCTATACGGTAGGAGCGTTCCAATGGCCAGGGAGGTAAAATATCTTGGGGTCGTATTGGACTCTAAGCTAACCTGGAATGGTCACATTGGAAAAATACTGCGTAAGGCAGTCATGACCTTAGCCGTCACTAGGCGGCTATATGGAAAAACGTGGGGACTAAGACCTAGTATGGCCCACTGGCTGTACACAAGGGTGGTCAGACCATCGTTAACATATGCGGCACTGGTCTGGTGGCCTAAGGTGACACAATCCAGTGCCAAACAAAAACTAGGCAAGATCCAAAGGATGGCTTGCCTAGGCATCACAGGGGCCATGTCTTCAACCCCAACAGCCGCCATGGAGGTGTTGCTGGATCTACCCCCCCTACACTTCGTTATTATGGGAGAGGCCAGGCTAGGACTATACAGACTAGCCTGCAATGGTAGACTGAAGATCAACCCAGGCTTCAGGGGCCACTGCAAAATACAGGAGATCGTGAAGGAACCCATGCTTGAAATGAGGTCAGACTTCGCGAGCCCGCAAATGTGCAGGGAAAAAAACTTCACAGTGGAAATCCTTATCGCGGGGCATGGCGGGAGGAGACACCGGGCATACCACAGGACGCGCTCGTCTGGTTCACGGACGGATCTGGCGGGGAGCGTGGGACGGGGGCAGGTGTTTACTCGGAAGGACCGAGGGTAAGTCACAGTATTTCCCTCGGAGCCCATGCAACGGTGTTTCAGGCCGAGATGTACGCCATCCTGCACTGTGTGCGGGAGAACAAGAGGAGGGGCTACACCAACAAGCGGATCCTCATAGCCACAGACAGCCAGGCAGCCCTTAAGGCACTAAGTAGCCCACGGGTAAATTCCTGGCTGGTGAGTGAGTGCCGAGACGAGACGAGCGACCTGGCTGGGCAGAATGAGGTGACCCTCATCTGGGTGCCGGGTCACTCGGGGGTCAAAGGCAATGAAGAAGCTGACAGTCTCGCAAAGAGGGGGTCAGCAGAACCATTTATGGGACCAGAACCGGCTCTGGGCGTGTCAAAGAGCACTGCCAGGGGAGCCATTAAGTCCTGGGTCAGAAACCAACACAAGGTGTACTGGGCGGACTGTCCAGGGCTCAGACATGGGAAGTCAATAATTGACGGACCCAGTTCAAAGAGAGCTGTGGAGCTGCTAAACCTTAGCAGAGGACAGCTCAGAAACACAACAGGTCTCTTGACGGGACACATGGCCGTCAAGAAACACCTACATAAAATGGGGCGGTTCGAAGGGGATCTCGCATGCAGACTCTGCGGCGAGGGGGAGGAATCAGCCCAGCACATCTTGTGCGAGTGTATAGCTCTGGACCGGAAAAGACAACTGATCTACGGTCACTCTAGACCGGAGACAGAGCAATATAAAACTTCACCCTACCAATCGCTGTGCAGACTAGTTCAAGGCACAGTGATTTTGGAATGGGTGGAGTAAGACTAGGGGTATGCACAATCAACCAAGGGTTGCGGTGCTATCGGGGCGGCAAGGCCGCGGACGAGCCCTGAGGGAACAAAAAAAAAAAAAATGAGCGGAAACCGATCCATTATTGAGTTATTTCTTCTTTTTCAAAAATAATGGCCTTTGCAGTCTTTATTTTACAAGTCTCTATCTTGGTAAGTGATAGAGAAAGGACCATCATTTTAGCAAAGCAGGTACGCAATAGTATCGTTATTATCCTAATGTACACTAAGACGTGACTAGATATACAGTGCATTCACAAAAGGGCATCCACTTCTGACAAATTCAACAATTAAAAACTAAATTTTTTCATATGGAACACCCTGTATATTATTATGTGGTTAAACTTTAAATTTCATTGCCTTTCATTTTATGTACATACCTATACAAAAACCTAAAACATTTTGAGATATATGCTGAAACAAGAAATTTAGAATGAATTATACGGCTGTTCGTGTGTAGGAGCTAAGAAAGACCCAGTATAAGGTAACTACTTGGACTTTGAATACTTTACAATTCCAAATAAAACCCCTAAAACATTATTAAGCGGTTTATTAAAAAAATAGTATCATAAGTAATACGTTAAATAAAGGTTTTGCATAGTGCCTATTTGATAACAATAAAAAAATTGACTTAAAAACTTTATAAACGATTGGAACGACTTTAGCAAACAATGAGATAACAAATAATAAAGAAACTAAACTAAAGAAGATGTTCGAAGTTACGTCCAGTTTCCTGCATATATAAATGCACTCTTTGTCTAAAAGAGTTTCTAACATGTTGCAATATTGCTGGTGTTATCGAGTTGAATGCTTCCCTAATTCTAAGAATCGTGTCCTCTGCAGTGTTTGGTTGCACAGCATAAACAATATCCTTAATATACCCTTACAAAAAGAAATCAAAGGATGTGAGGTCCGGAGACCGAGCTGACCAGGGAACTGGTCCCCCGCGACCAATCCAGCGATTAGGAAAATTATTATTGAACCAATCTCGGACACGTAACGTTGTGTGAGGCGGTGCGCCATCCTGTTGGAACCCCATTCGTCGCAGCGTTTCTGATGGCACGTTATCTAAAAATTCAGGCAAAATAGTTTCTAAAAAATTAAAATACTTGGCTGTCAGAGTACCTTCATAAAAATATGGCCCAATGATGTAAACATCCCATGCGTTTACAATCCATCGAAGTTGGTTGTCCACATTATGCCTAAAATGGGGATTACTATCTGCATAGTAGTGAAGATTGTGTTGGTTTGGCTTAGCGTTACTACTAAATGAACATTCATCACTGAAAAGTACATATCAAAGAAATTAGGATCATTGTCCATCATTTCTACTGCCTACTCACAAAATTGCACCATATTCCTGTAGTCTGCTTCTTGTAAAGCGTGCTGCCTTGAAACATGGTAGGCATGGTAACGGTTTCTTTTCAAAGCCTTTCTCACTGACCAATCGCTTATGTTAAGTTGTCTTGATATTCTTCTCGTACTGGTTTGTGGAGCCTCAATAACAGATAAAATTATACCTAATTGCGTTAGCGCATCGTTTTTCTACGGATCTCTGGCATTATCGCAATATTTTACACTGCTTGTAGTGGAAAAAAACGGGTGTTTAGCCTTTCGAATGACGTTCTGGTTGGCAATCGCCTGTCAGGAAAACGTTGGTGATAAACTCTGGATGCTAATAATGTATTACTATCACATTCGCCCAAAGCTAAGAGCATATCTCGTAATTCGGCTTCAGAATAATTCATTTTTTTATTTTCGGAAGATTTTTTAAACTACAATTAACAGAATACTTTTTGACAGTGTCAAATAGCGTCGCGAGTGAGTTGGTCAACTTTTAAATTTCTATGCAAAGCACACTTTGTAAACAAGAGCAGGTAATATGTAAAGTCTGTCGACGAAAAGTAAAGCAAAGCTGCCTACATGACTAAAGGGGGAAATGTTGATGTACAATGTTGTTTACAATAAAGGGCTACAACCAAGTGAAAGGTTGAATATTTATTAAATGTGTTGGTATTCCTTCAAGAATGATAAATGTATACTTTTAACTACATAGACTGCATAAAACTCGTAAAAAATATAATGGATATTAGGTGTGTCTGTGATTTCATAATTTCCAAAATATGAGTGGCTTATCAGGAAATCGATTAAATAAATTATTCAAAGTTCAACTAATTAGCTTATAGTGGGTCTTTCTTAGCTACTACACACGAACAGCCGTATAATTAATTCTAAATTTGTTGTTTTATCATATATCTCAAAATGTTTTAAGTTTTTGTATAGGTATACATATATAGGATGAAAGGTAATGAAATTTCAAATTCAACGATAAGATAATATACAGGGTGTTCTATTTGGAAAAAAAAGTTTTTGATTGTTGACGTTGTCAGAAGTGGATGTCCTTTTGTGAACTCACTGTATATCTAGTCACGCTTTAGTGTACATTAAGATAATCATAATAGCATTGCGCAACCTTTTTTTCTAAAATGATGGTCTTTTCTCTATCACTTACCAAGATAGAGACTTGCAAAATAAAGACTGCAATGGCCATGATTTTTGAAAAAGAAGAAATAACTCAAAAACGGATGGGTTTCCGCTCATACTACTGTACACATTTTCGACGTAGAATCACTCTAGAAATCCGAAAATGTGAAAATATACAGGATGTTTTATTTAAAATAATGAAGTTGGTGAGTGACCAGCTCAAAAGGAACACCCTGTGTACTTGTAAATAAATTTAGGTTATGAATTATATGCTCACTAGTGTTTTCTAAAGTGAATTCTGTTATAATGCCATTAGTATAAGCAGATTCTAGCTTTACCAGCGAAATCTCTCACTCTGTATATTGTTTTGGTTGGTTGTGGTATTATGGGGTTATATATGTATACTACAGTTATAATATTTATTTTATGTTCAGATATTTAACAACAAACAATAAACAACAAAAAAGGGTTTTAAAAGAAATTTGTAGTTATTCGCGAACCTCATTATGTTGTTTTCCTTTAATTTAGTACCCACGTGCGTTTACATAGGTGTTACTATGATTTATAATTGAAGATTACATCTAAATAGGAAATTTATTGAGCTATCGGATTTGAAATATTTTTACGAAAATTTTCTACCATAACATAAAAAACCTTTGTTGTTGTTTATTGTTTGTAAAAACTGGATGGGTTGACTAAAACAAAACCATCCAAGCAATTAATAAGGAAAAATACCTGTCAGATCTATAATTTGACAGGTACATTTCCTTTGCAAATATTTAATTTTTTCTTTGGGTGATGAATAAAAGGCCTTTTCTTTCCAAACAAATACTTTATTCCTTGTCCCGACGCGTTTCGACCTTACCTAACAGGTCATCCTCAGGGGAATCTATAATTTATAAAAGGCTTGTCAGAAAAACTGAGTTTTCCGGTAGGCTACTTCTGCGAGGGTACAACGCAGGAATATATAAGATAAAATGAGTTAACAACAGCTAACCCCAACACCAAGTCAAAAAGGTTAATAGTTAACATGTCAAGCTACAAAGGCTATAAGAACACAAGTATACGGTCACTAATTACTACATGCAATAAAATTGAAAACAACTACAGGTCAACAATTAAAATACAATAAAAGGATAATCTGTCTCCAGATCTTCAAAAATTACAATATGTCTAATATTAAAAAGCTTAAAAATTCTCCAAAAATTTAAGTTCTAGCTGAAGACAACAACCGGAGTAAGAGCAGACAGCACAAACATCAGCAAGCCATGCAGCCGAGAAGAAACTTTCTGAGAAAAATCAAGTGAATGGGAATTGAAACCAACGCGAGTTTTTACCGTTGTTTTAAACATGAAAAATGAAAAAAGCGCCAAGATGGCGAAATTTACTTACTTGTCTTGCTAAACAGGACTAAAAAACTATACAGTTGAATGCCCAAGGAACACGCTTCATCTGTTGTTATAGGATTGATCTATATTGGTATCATAAGTGCCAACAAATTGGAAAATCACAACTCTTGGAAATTAAGAAAGAATTTTTGTTTTAAAATTTAAAAAGTGAGATATAACGTGTATAACACGTGATGGAGAACAAAAGCCGGCAGAACATCTCAGCGCAAGGTCGATAATTAAACTGAAACAGGGAAATGACAAGTGACATTTGACACTTGGTAGAAGTGACGTATCGACCACGGAAAACAAAGACGCTAAAAACGAAGGACAGGTCCGGACTGGGCCAAAATGACCTGACGTAAGGTCGGCTTCCTGATCGAGAATGAAAACGGCAATCAACAAACTGACAGACGTGAGAAAATCGACTCGAAAATATACAGACACTAAAAACAACAAAATGGCAGGTCTGGAAGCCAAGGAGCAGATCCACTGACTAAGTTGTTTCACGGTCCACTTGGATGGTGTGTGGGCTGGTGATCTGCTAGTTGACTATATAGAGATGAAAAACTTGTGACGTCTGTATTGGAAACATTAAGTACGTTTTTGTTAGAACAATTGATATGCTTATAAATTTCCATCTCTTCAATTACACACTGTTCAATACCAAAATTGGAGGGATGCAGAATTGTTGCGTCATTTTCCTTGCTGAAAGGGTGACCTGACTCCTTCAAATGGCAACCAAAGATCGAAGTGTTGTTGTTGGGTTGGTTTCT
This sequence comes from Tillus elongatus, assembly GCA_964006375.1. NCBI lineage: Eukaryota > Metazoa > Arthropoda > Insecta > Coleoptera > Cleridae > Tillus > Tillus elongatus. The sequence continues at coordinate 22,767,781 of OZ023262.1, read as the reverse complement.
GCTTCTTAGATGTTCAGTAATTCTAAGACCCAATGCTCTCCCTGTCCTGCCAACATAGACCGTGTTGCAATCGGGTTCACCACACTTCAAACAATATACACCTGACTTCTTGAGAGCTGGAATACTGTCTTTATTATGGATAAACAAGCTTTTGACAGTGTTTGTGGACTTGAACGAGAACCTGACATTTTCTCTCTTAAGTGCTCTTGTAACTGTGTTGGTAATGGAACCACAAAAAGTAAATGAACAATATGAAAGTCTCTCTGACTGTTCTGGGGGCAGACTCGAACTCATTGACCTCAACAATTGACGGTTTTTTCTATCGACTAGTTTATTTATTAATCTTAGTGGATATTCGTTGTTGATAGCTAACTGTTTGATCAGATTTAGCTCCTTTTCAAAATTTTCCCTAGACAGTGGGATTTTAAACAATCTATCGATCAAGAATCTGATAGACGCCATCTTGTGTGACATATGATGACAAGACCTGAACGGTATAAGGTGGTCGGTCTGAGTGGGTTTTCTGTAGATATCAAATTCTATTGAGTTACCTCTTCTTTTTAGCTTGAGGTCTAGGAAGTTGATTGACGATTCCACCTCCAGTTCCATTGTGAAATTGATGTTGACATGCAAGCTGTTCAACCAATCCAGGAACAGACGGAGCTGCTCTCCGGTGCCAGACCAAACCACTAGAATGTCGTCTACGTAACGAGTCCAAGAAGTAATGAAACTGGAATATGGATTAGGGTCCTTGAAGACTATTTCTTTTTCGAAGAAACTCATAAAGATTTCCGCACAAAGCGGTGAAAGGGGATTTCCCATGGGGAGACCATTTTTTTGTATATAGATCTTGTTATCGAATTTAAAGAAATTCTGTGACAAGCAAGCTTTTACCAATGAATGAAGAGCATTTTGAACGTTCCTATCTAGGGGTGAATTATTAAGTAGCCCTTTCAACAATAAAAGAGTCTGACCGAGTGGAACACTGGTGAAGAGATTGGATACGTCGAACGAGACCAGTATCCCATTTTCATCTATTGGGACTCTACTCAAGCGATCAACAAGTTCTGAGGAGTTCTTAATGGAAAAAGGTGACTGAAACTCTATGGTGGACATCAACATGGACGATAAGAACCCTGAAAGTCTATAAGACAAGCAACCCACGAACGAAACCACTGGACGGATAGGGCAACCTTCCTTGTGGATCTTGGGGAGGCCATACATAAGATCCACAAGGAAGGTTGCCCTATCCGTCCAGTGGTTTCGTTCGTGGGTTGCTTGTCTTATAGACTTTCAGGGTTCTTATCGTCCATGTTGATGTCCACCATAGAGTTTCAGTCACCTTTTTCCATTAAGAACTCCTCAGAACTTGTTGACCGCTTGAGTAGAGTCCCAATAGATGAAAATGGGATACTGGTCTCGTTCGACGTATCCAATCTCTTCACCAGTGTTCCACTCGGTCAGACTCTTTTATTGTTGAAAGGGCTACTTAATAATTCACCCCTAGATAGGAACGTTCAAAATGCTCTTCATTCATTGGTAAAAGCTTGCTTGTCACAGAATTTCTTTAAATTCGATAACAAGATCTATATACAAAAAAATGGTCTCCCCATGGGAAATCCCCTTTCACCGCTTTGTGCGGAAATCTTTATGAGTTTCTTCGAAAAAGAAATAGTCTTCAAGGACCCTAATCCATATTCCAGTTTCATTACTTCTTGGACTCGTTACGTAGACGACATTCTAGTGGTTTGGTCTGGCACCGGAGAGCAGCTCCGTCTGTTCCTGGATTGGTTGAACAGCTTGCATGTCAACATCAATTTCACAATGGAACTGGAGGTGGAATCGTCAATCAACTTCCTAGACCTCAAGCTAAAAAGAAGAGGTAACTCAATAGAATTTGATATCTACAGAAAACCCACTCAGACCGACCACCTTATACCGTTCAGGTCTTGTCATCATATGTCACACAAGATGGCGTCTATCAGATTCTTGATCGATAGATTGTTTAAAATCCCACTGTCTAGGGAAAATTTTGAAAAGGAGCTAAATCTGATCAAACAGTTAGCTATCAACAACGAATATCCACTAAGATTAATAAATAAACTAGTCGATAGAAAAAACCGTCAATTGTTGAGGTCAATGAGTTCGAGTCTGCCCCCAGAACAGTCAGAGAGACTTTCATATTGTTCATTTACTTTTTGTGGTTCCATTACCAACACAGTTACAAGAGCACTTAAGAGAGAAAATGTCAGGTTCTCGTTCAAGTCCACAAACACTGTCAAAAGCTTGTTTATCCATAATAAAGACAGTATTCCAGCTCTCAAGAAGTCAGGTGTATATTGTTTGAAGTGTGGTGAACCCGATTGCAACACGGTCTATGTTGGCAGGACAGGGAGAGCATTGGGTCTTAGAATTACTGAACATCTAAGAAGCAGAAACCAACCCAACAACAACACTTCGATCTTTGGTTGCCATTTGAAGGAGTCAGGTCACCCTTTCAGCAAGGAAAATGACGCAACAATTCTGCATCCCTCCAATTTTGGTATTGAACAGTGTGTAATTGAAGAGATGGAAATTTATAAACATATCAATTGTTCTAACAAAAACGTACTTAATGTTTCCAATACAGACGTCACAAGTTTTTCATCTCTATATAGTCAACTAGCAGATCACCAGCCCACACACCATCCAAGTGGACCGTGAAACAACTTAGTCAGTGGATCTGCTCCTTGGCTTCCAGACCTGCCATTTTGTTGTTTTTAGTGTCTGTATATTTTCGAGTCGATTTTCTCACGTCTGTCAGTTTGTTGATTGCCGTTTTCATTCTCGATCAGGAAGCCGACCTTACGTCAGGTCATTTTGGCCCAGTCCGGACCTGTCCTTCGTTTTTAGCGTCTTTGTTTTCCGTGGTCGATACGTCACTTCTACCAAGTGTCAAATGTCACTTGTCATTTCCCTGTTTCAGTTTAATTATCGACCTTGCGCTGAGATGTTCTGCCGGCTTTTGTTCTCCATCACGTGTTATACACGTTATATCTCACTTTTTAAATTTTAAAACAAAAATTCTTTCTTAATTTCCAAGAGTTGTGATTTTCCAATTTGTTGGCACTTATGATACCAATATAGATCAATCCTATAACAACAGATGAAGCGTGTTCCTTGGGCATTCAACTGTATAGTTTTTTAGTCCTGTTTAGCAAGACAAGTAAGTAAATTTCGCCATCTTGGCGCTTTTTTCATTTTTCATGTTTAAAACAACGGTAAAAACTCGCGTTGGTTTCAATTCCCATTCACTTGATTTTTCTCAGAAAGTTTCTTCTCGGCTGCATGGCTTGCTGATGTTTGTGCTGTCTGCTCTTACTCCGGTTGTTGTCTTCAGCTAGAACTTAAATTTTTGGAGAATTTTTAAGCTTTTTAATATTAGACATATTGTAATTTTTGAAGATCTGGAGACAGATTATCCTTTTATTGTATTTTAATTGTTGACCTGTAGTTGTTTTCAATTTTATTGCATGTAGTAATTAGTGACCGTATACTTGTGTTCTTATAGCCTTTGTAGCTTGACATGTTAACTATTAACCTTTTTGACTTGGTGTTGGGGTTAGCTGTTGTTAACTCATTTTATCTTATATATTCCTGCGTTGTACCCTCGCAGAAGTAGCCTACCGGAAAACTCAGTTTTTCTGACAAGCCTTTTATAAATTATAGATTCCCCTGAGGATGACCTGTTAGGTAAGGTCGAAACGCGTCGGGACAAGGAATAAAGTATTTGTTTGGAAAGAAAAGGCGTTTTATTCATCACCCAAAGATGTCAACCCCAAACATTTTGACGTTTAGGAACAGTATTTAATTTTTTTTCTGAAAAACTTTTGTAACTTTAATGAAGTTTGTAATACAATTTTTTAAAGGTACTTGCACTACTTACCGATTATATCTAAGACCAAATTTTAATTTTTTAGCTCCATATAAAATATAAATTTTTTCAAAGATTCGCTAACTGGGACCCCAAAAACCGATCTCCAAGGTCCGTTTAAATTTAAAGAATTAGTTTTAATAATATATCTTACTAATAGTGTACAATTCTTTTGAAAATTCACTACCATAACGCACTTGCTGCGTCCCGAAATTTTTATTATTTGGTTCTGTAGTATGTATCAGTCTACGCAAGGCAAATTTCTTCAAATGAATATGAATATATATATATATATATATATATATATATATATATATATATATATATATATATATATATATATATATATACATATATATATATATATATATATATATATATATATATATATATATATATATATATATATATATATATATATATTGTTACGTTTTCTCCGGGTTCTGGATAAGTGAGACTTTTAATTTTAACAAAACAACTTTATTTACACTCTAAATATGGATACAATAAAATTTCTAGAATGTCTCTCTCACAAAACACTTCATTTACTGGCCTTACAATTACTACTCTCAACAAAAGTCACTAATCTGGTACTACAGTCACTACTCTCTTAACACTTTACACTGCTTCTTCAAGTCACTACCACATTCTCTTACTGAACTGAACTAACTCGGGCTGGCTTGCTTTCGCTTTTATATACTCGCCGTACCTTTCCCTCCTTTCTAGAGCTTTCCATTCCAGAACGTTCCAGGACCTTCTTTTACTAGAAGGTTCTGTGAATACAGATCGGTCCCGTGTGTATACAGGGGGATGTGTATACAGGTGATCCAAATGTGGTCACCACTCCTATGTTACACAAGAGGTGTTTCTCGAACTATAAGATCTCTCTGCGTATACAGGGTGTAAGGGTTTCTCTGCGTATACAGGGTGTATATACAGGATGTTCGGAATGTGCAGACCTCAGTTATCCGTTCCGACGGGGTACAAGTTGGTAACTTCGTTATTTCTGGTCCTAGAGGGTTGAGACTTCGCCTGTGGGGGGTCACCCCAGACACCCCCAGGGGGGTGGGGAGGCGGTGTTGCCAGATTGTGCAAAAATTCCCAGATGTTGGGGAAATTCTGGAGATGTGGCAACACCGCACCTACGTCTATTGAAGTGCTTTGTAACACTGCCCCCCTCCTTAAGACTGTTCGTCCCGAACAGTATTTACCGGTCGCCAACTTGGGGGTTCGTTGCCCCGATAGGGACTCAACCTCTCTATGTGAACAACTTTGGGTTTAGTTCTTGGAGACAGCTGGATTCTGTAGACTAGGTCGTTAATTTTCTTAGTCACCAAGTATGGCCCTTCCCATGGTTTCTGAAGTTTGGGACTGAGGCCCTTTCTCCTTGTTGGTTGGTACAGCCACACTGCATCACCTTCCTTGAATGTATGGGGTGTTGCTCTGCGATCCAAGCGCATCTTCATCCGGTCACTGCTTAAGAGGAGCCTATCTCTGACACATCTGTGTATAGTGCGCAGTTTTCCTTCTAGGTCGGCGACATACTCAGGTAACGTAGCTAGGTCCGCTATGTCCTCGTTCGGTGATGGTCTCGTCATGTCGATTGGTAACCGCATCTCTCTGCCGGTCAACATCATGGATGGAGTGTAGCCGGTAGATTCATGCTGAGAGCTTCTGTAAGCTAGGAGGAACAGAGGTATCAGCTTGTCCCAGGTTCTCTGATTCTCGTCAACAAACATAGCAAGATACTGATTGATGGTCCTGTTATGCCGTTCTACCATGCCGTCTGATTGAGGGTGGAGTGGCGTTGTTCTCGTTTTCTTTATGCCTAGCAAGTCCATTAGGCTCTTCCAGACCTCTGATTCGAAATTCCGGCCCTGGTCGGTGTGAATCTCCAAGGGTACGCCATGCCGTGATATGACATTTTCCATCAGGGCTTCTGCTACGGTCGTTGCCTCTTGGTTGGGGATCGGCGCAACTTCAGGCCATTTCGAGAAGTAGTCCATCGCCACC